>JAKZAP010000018.1:4242396-4659441 GCA_023053575.1 Branchinecta lynchi | reverse complement strand
ACGACAGAAGAAAATCAAGTTTTGTCGAAAGTTCTCAAATTTTCGATTGCGCCTACTGATATTCCCTTTACTGAAATCAGTTCTAACACAAAGGCGCAGCTCATGATTCACGCGCTGAAATTCAAGAGATTCCTGAGGTCAGAGCAAAGTTTGTTGAAACTTTGTTGGTCGCACCATCTCTTATTCGGTCGGATTTCACAAATTTCAACTAAACGAACATCGCATTTTAAGAAATTTACAGAAAGACCACTCTAGGGTTATTACTAAAGTAGATAAAGGTTGTCGTTATGGATACTGAGGAATGTGACAAAAAGTTTCACGAGATTCTGAGTGACACTGACACATATGAAAAATTAACCATTGATCCTACTGAAAAGTGTGTCGAAGAAGTGCGAAAAGAACTCGCTGATCTAAAATCAAATGGCGAGGAGGTTCTATCCACGTAGTTGTACGGCTCCTCGCTTTTATGGTCTCTCGAAAATTCATAAAACCGGGATTCCTCTCCGACCGATTTTTTCCTCGGTAAACTCTCCTACATCGAAGATAGGAAGGTTCATGTCAGTTGTTTTTTCCCCCCTACTCCAGGCTCAAAAATCTTATTTAAAAAATTCTGCAGATTTTGTCGCAAAAATAAGTCGCAAGAAACTCCAGTTACACCTAAGGCCTTTTTCCACGACAGAATTGTGGGCCGTACGCTTCTGGGTGTTTGCCGCGAAAACACGATTGTGTGCCACACAGTCGGGCCACGAGTTGAAACTCGCGGAAACGCCGTTTTTGTCTATTGTTTTGGCGGAAATTCAAATATCTGAAAATAAAATTAAAATTCATGTAAAATCTCAATAAATAGAACTTGAGGCTTATTTCCTTACCATTGTTTGCAAAAGGGATCCCCAGCTTTAAGTCGATATGCTTGAAAAAGTAGTTAACTTTATTATTTATATTTGAATTTCCCGCCAGAATCGAGCCCCAAAATCGACAACTACCTCGCCAGTTTTTTGTCGAATTCAAGCCACAAAGCGAGACACGAAAGTCCTGTTGGTCGCGGAAACACACTTGTGGGCCGCACAAGATTCCGCCGAAACACACTTTTCGAGCCACTATCGACCCACAAACTGTTTGTGGGAGCACGGAAAAACGCCGCTATACAAGAATCGGCGACGCGGAATCTATGTACACGAATTGTGATCCCCAAAAGGCCGAGCTCATTCTGGAGCAGAAACTTGCTGCTACCCCTTCTGTTTCTGAAAAGTCCACTTTTTCAAGTCAGGCGCTACTTTCTCTTACTGCCCTCTGTAACAGAACCTCATGTTACTTCCGCTTCAGAGGATCTTTTTACAAACAAAAGTATGAGCTTCCTATGGGTCAGAGCCAAATAACTCTAGTGAGTAATGCGCGAACTTTGAAAAAGTGACACACAGTCAAATCGCAGCAACACTGACCGGATACGAATATCCCTACCGAAACTCAACCAATCGCAGAGCAGAACTATTTTTCTCTGACCAATCGTTAACGAGCGCTGGCTAGAATCTACGTCCGCCACTGCACGCAGTGAACAAAGCGACGGAGGCCCATTTTTCATGCATGGGAAGGATAGGTCTTCGTATTACTCTTTAGAGTTATTTTGCTCCTCTTCCACCCACGGAAGCTGATTTTATAATGAAGGATTTGGAAGAAAGAGTCATCTCGCTAGCTTTTGATAAACCTGGATTTGGGGTCGTTTTGAAAACGACATCTTCTGCTTGTGGGATCACGGCGAAGAATCTCTTGAAATTTTTTTTTTTTAAGACAATTGGTCTTGTAAACATCCGGTCTTCGCCAGACTCCTTGAACATTTTTACTCTTAAAATTTCGAAATAGAATAAGGCCATTATCTAATCATCTGGGAAAATTATGTTCAGATATGGATCTGACTCCCAGATCCAGATCCAGTGTATTTACAGCTATTCGTCATATCCGTAAAAAGCTACTTGTCCGGCAAGAAAAATAAGCCTCAAAAACTAATTCAGCACATCTCCTTACCCCTATATCGAACCTCTAATCAACGTCAGATAAAACTGAAACTTTTAAGAAATTGTCCGTTTCCACCGGATTCCGGGCGAACTATATGTCCGGGTAGAAAATCTTTGTCATATATGGATTCAGCATGTCTTCCTACCGTGAAACCTTCTTCTGCTTGCTCAACTCTATGGATCAAAAACTTAAATTTAGTAAAGAATCGGAGGTAGAGAGGCGTCTACCCTTTTTGGATATCTTGGTTCATCGTAATGACACATCCTTTGAATTTGGCATTTACAGAAAACCCACACATAGTGACAGATACTTGAATTCTTCATCAAATCACTCTATGGCTCTTAAAAGCGGGGTTGTCATTTCTCTATTTGACAGAGCTTTATATGTTTGTTCACCACGTTTCTTTGATTCAGAGCTTTACCACCTTATAGACGTTTTGTTTTGAATGGGTATCCGATCACTTTGATTAATTCTGTCATCAAAAAGCGTACACAAAAACTGTCAAAAACTAACACAGAAATTGCAGACGAAGATAAGACATCAGTTTATCTAAGTCTGCCCTACATAAATGGTATTTCAGAGAGAATTGCGAAAAATCTGAAGAAAAACAATATTTGCACGTACTAAAACCGGGGAAAACCATCAAGTCAAAGTTGTATCAAGGGAAGGATCCTATCCCTAAAACTCAGACTACTGGTGTATACAGGACTCCCTTGTTCTTGCGGTTTATGGTAAATCGGTAGAACAGAACAACGGTTAAAAGACAGAATAGCTCAGCACCGCACATCAATAGACCATTCGTTTAAAAAGAGAACAAGACCAGAAGTTTTTGACTCGGCCCTCGCTGGACAGATTTATAACAAACCACAAATCCGGACAGGTCCTTGAACATGTTAGTGAATTTCGTTACCTGGGTTTTTGTGTTAACGATAAGTTGAGGGATGACTCCCATCTCCGTGAGCTGACTCACAGCTTATGCAAATGTTGTAATATGCTTATTTGAAAGTTTGGTGACGTTAATCCTGTCATCAAAGTCCGATCGTTTAAGACTTTTTGCTACCAGTGTTTTGCGATTTCTTTGTCATACCGTAGTACAGCGAAATTAATGAAGGTGCTTGAAGCGTGCTACAAACGGATCTTCCGTCGTCTGATCCGCCTCCCACCCCGAGAGAGCATTAGTCAGGCGTTTGTGCTCAACCGTTGTCAAACTTTCGACGAGATAGTGAGGAATTCTCGAGCATCGCTTGTTTTGAGGCTACGGCAGTCGAAGAATTGCCTTGCGGCGATGGCTTCACACCCGCTATTCTACTGTCTACCTATTTGGCGACATCTGTCAAGTGATGATTAGTTAGTGTTTTTGTGTTTGTAGTGCAGTGTATGGCGAAAGATGAAATAAAGTTGAATAAATAAATAAAATAAATATTGTTTTATTTGACCAAGGTGTCGTTCAGCACTATCGAGAGGCTCTCGAAATCTACAACTACCAAAATTCAGATCTTGCCGTGAACAGGGGACACTGGTGACATAAGTATTAGCGATTCCTGTAATAGCTTTCTCAAACGAGAAGCTGAAGGCTTAGTCGTCCCTGAGATTAGCCTCGAATCTTCTACGCATTCCCAAAGTATGGATTCAAATCCTCACCCCCTCAGATCAAAAATAGCTTGCGCACAAGAAGCAGCTATTAAAATCAGACAAATTATGTCGTAACGCCCCCCAGCTGTTTGACAAGGTCGCTTGCCTGTGGAATGGAGTTTCTTTCAACAGTCACTCGCTAGTACCGGGCGAGAACAGCCATAATTGTTATTCGCAGGTATTGGTGAGTGGCTCGCTGTCTTTGTCTTTATTATAGGTTTTCAGTCCTTCCAATTTTCGTTTTTTTTGTTGATTTTCTGCTTTGTTTTGGTTTTCTGGTTGCTGATCTTCATCCTCGTTTTGGTATTTTTCCTCGAAATTTTCTGCCTGGGCTGAAGAAGGGAGGCGGTTGTGTCCAGAATATTCCCTTTTTATTTCAGTATACTCGTTGGCCTTTACAAACCCCATGTTCGTTTTTTTCTTCGTTGATTTTTTGTGATCGGATGTGAATAGAACTTGAGAAGTGGCAAGAGCTAATGTCTCACAAGGGGGCCGCTGGAAATCTCGTAAAAACCCTTCCAACTACTTTGGTCAAATCCTTTTGGGCACAGAATGATAGAGCTAGAGTATTTGCTTCTACCAACGATTGAATTATACGCGAATCGGAACCAGTTTGTTCTTGGTATGACAAAACTTCTATTATGAAACGGTTGTCAGTAAGTGGAATAACCGTTTCGGATTTACCAGACCAAGCCGTCTTCTGATGAAAGGAATGTCGCGAGAGAGATCCAGCCTTGACAACTGCAAACCAGACTTGACAAACATGCTAGCTGTCCTTCCAAGTGCCATATGAACTTTCAGCTCATGTTTTTTTTTCTTTTTGGTGGACTTGGACCGGCGAGATTCACAGTTCTAGAAGTTAAAGCACACCTCGCACTATTTTATATTTATGTTCCAATACTCTAAACTATTTGAGTACTGTAAACTGGGCTCTGCATTTAACATTATCCACGGATGTGGCTGTTCTAAGCCTTTTCCCAGGCCCATGATCCTAGAAAAAACTCGTCCAAGTTCCGGTAACCGGTTTTCGCACCAATAGCATAATATTCCAACTACCGTCGGGAGCATAACGCGCATGGAAAATAGTGAACCGTGCAAATTACAAATATTAGTTTGGTATCGTTAGCGGGCTCAGATTGTAACATGAAATTTGGGTCTCCGGACTTTTTCGCGTCTCACACCACCTACTCGTAATAATGCCAAATGAGTAAGTAGGTCTTGTTATTGCTTCATCCCCCCGAAAAGTTTCCGGATTTTCAAAATTTGTTCCATTTCCCCAATGGGTCATCTGTGTAATCCGTGTGAAATGAGACATTTTTTCCGGCTTCAAGTCTGTCTCGTATTTAAGTGGAAGAGGTCAGGAATGTGAAACGAGTTCTGAGTTTTATTTCATCCTTGGCATACAAACATGCGGTTGCCCCGGGGATATGTTTTCCTGCCTGAGGTATTGCGCACTCCCTCCAGCTTGGTCACCTCAGACACTGACACAGCTATACGTTTAATCAATGTGTAAGCAGCTAGGGGCTTTTGGCCACAGAGTAAACGAAAATTGATGATCAAAACGACCCTAGTGATGCCACACGCGATAAAGTTAATAATTTAGCATGAAAGGTTTTCCACGATTTTTTTAATTTTTTATAATGGCACTTGCCCTTCGGCCAAGTGCCATATAGTGATCGCAATTTCTGTCCGTCCGTCGGTCTGTCCAGGTTTTGCTAGCTCGGGCACGTCCACATAACCTAGGACGATGAAACTTGGCAGGCATATCAGGGACCCCAAAAGATTAAGTTGGAATTAAGTTGGAGTCACTTCACCGATCTGAGCATCGTGGGGGGAGTGGAGAGAGGGGGAACTTTTAAACGGGTGATCGGATCTTAATGAAACTTGCTATTTGGAAAGACCCCATGTTTCCGAGGACCCGATTAAAATATGGACCGGATCCGGCGACTTTGGGGGGAGCTGGAGGGGGGTCCGGAAATCTTGGAAAACCATTAGAGTTGACGGACCGGGATGAAACTTGGTGGGTAGAAAAAGCACAAGTCCTAGATACATTGTTGACATTATCGGACTGGATTCGAGCACTGTGGGGGGTCGAGGGGGGGGCGGAATTCCGGTGATCCCGCTAGTTCGTACTTCCGGATGTGCTAGGACAATGAAACTTGGCAGGCATTTATGGGACCTTAAATCATTAAGCTGGAAATAGTCACTTCCCCAATCCGAGCATCGAAGGTGTTAGTGCAGGGAGGGGGAATCCGGAATCTTCAGGTATTTATAACTTTCGAACGGATGATCGGATAGCAATGAAATTGAATATTTGGAGAGATCTTTTGCCTGAGACGACCACCTTAAAATCCGGAGGGGATCGGGTGACTTGGGGGGGAGGGGGAGGGGGAAACCGGAATTTTTGTGAGACGCTTCGAGTGGACGGATTGGGACGAAACTTCGTGGGAAGAACTTGCTCAAGTCCTAGATACATCGTCGACATAACCGGGCCGGATTTGGGCACTGTGGGGGGAGTTGGTTGGTTGGGGGGGGGGGGTGGAATTCGTTGATCCCGCGAGTTTGGTACTAGGACGATGAAATTTGGTAGGCATATCGGGGACCCGAATAGACTGCCTTGAGAATAGTTGTTTCCCCGATCCGACCATCTTGAGGGGCGTGGAGGGATGGGGAATCCGGAATCTAGTGGCATGCATAACTTTTGAACGGGTGATCGGATTTGAATGAAACTTGGAAAGTAGAAAGAACTATCGTCTCAGATGTTCCACTCGAAGTCCGGACCGGATCCGATACTTGTGGGGGGAGTTGGAGGGGGCCACTGGAAATCTCGTGAAACGCTTAGAGTCGAGGGATTGGGATAGAATTTAGTAAAAAAAAAAAAAAAAAATAAGCGTAAGCCCTGTCGACACATTCTTGACAGAACCAGACCTTACCGGGAATGTTTGGGGGGAGTTGGGGGAGATTTCCCGGAATTCGAGTGATCGCGAGTTATGACACTTCCAGATGTGTCAAGAGCGATAAAACTTGGCGGGCATATTACTCTGATCAAATAGACTTAAGAACCCGACACGATGCCCTAAGAAAACTTCCGTTCCTGGATCCGAACGTTGTTGAGGGAGCTAAGGGAATGGGAATCCGGAAATTACTGACTTCCATCGGTTGCGAACAGGTGGCCCGATTCGAGTGAAACTTTATGGGTGATAAGAACTGATGACCTAGATATGCAAAACATGTTTCTGAACCACATGCAGCCACAGTTGCGGGAGTTGGGGGGGGGGGGCGGAAACTTTTGGAAACTTCAATCCGGAAACTTCAATCTTTAATGAAAAGTTGGAAACTTGACAGTTTTGTCATATTATCAGTGATATGCCGTCTTCATGAAGTTGTTGCAAATGGGTATTAGGCTGCTACGATTTGGTTTATTGCACTTGTTATTAACTTGCTGATTAAAAACAGGTTTAAAAGGTCGGACTGGCTGGCAAGACATATACTATTGAAACTGAAACTGTTCTTGCAAGATCTTCAAGATCTTTTTGGATTAAGAATTTTTATCTGCCGTTTGTTTACATTAAAATCTTTTAAAGTGGGACGATTTCAGGTTAGGTTATTTCAGTAACAGTTGGGGATATGAAATGTCTTGGTTCTAGCGCTGTTTTTATATAATATGTAATAAACATTTCACTTTCACACTTCAAGTTAAGCGCTTGCGCACTTGTTAGTGTTCATGATCGCTTTCCGTCGTTCATTCCGGCGATAAGTAGGCCTCTAGATCTCATTGGAATGTTCAGCTCAGTTCAGTTTATTTTTCCTAAAAATTCTTCGCAATGAAAAAATAGCACTGGAAGGATTGTCAAACATAAATAAAATAATGTATGTAAAAAAGGTAATATAGTAATGTTAAGAAACAGTCAAACAGAATCAATATAATGGGGGAATATGAATTGAATGATTTGAAGTACCGCTCGGATACATGCATTGGAGGGAGCTTCGCTGCTGGTCTTGTCTTTCGGAATGGCGTTTCATCAGTGAAACTGGGCAGGATTTCTCTGAGACGACACTCGGTACCGTTCTTTGCTAAGAAGTTTCTGCACGACTTCCAGTCACAAAAAATCCAAACCAGCTCACGAGAAGTGACTGCAACAAAGGGCAATCTATTTCCTCAGTGTCAAGACGGTTTTTCGAAGGACAACTCCCTCCAGATATAGGACGACACAGACACTTCGCTCTGCTGAATTTTTCTCTATCCAGAGACGCGGTTGACATTTCCCAGGGACTTTCCGCTCCACTGATGGAGACAGATGCTACCCCCCCCCCCCTTCTTGAAAAAGCCTGCGATATTGAAGTCGGGTGTGTGCTGCTCGGCTTCATTTGTAGATGAGGGAACTTTTTTACATGATTATGCGTCAGAAAAAGTCAGTCGTTGCTCTGCGACAAAGGCGGCGCGTGACCACAGGAAATGGTAGTGCCGTTACGGGTGTTACAGATAATAAAGATGCACAGGTTAAAGCGAGGCTTCACCTTCCAGATTTTTCTTCCGGATTCCAGACAGCCGTTTTCGTCGAGACGGATCTGGAAGGTTAAGCCAGGCCAAAAACGTCTGGAAGTCCGGGGTGTTGGACACACCAGATTCCTGATGTCTGGAAGGTACCATAGAGGCAATCCATTCGAGAGACAGAACAAATATGCAAATGTAGGAAGGAAAGGGAAAGTGATTGACAGTTATGACTGGTATACAAGAGATATTTGAAATGCGAAGGGGACATCTAGGAAATGTTGAAGAATAGCGAAATTGGATGTCATCATTATCATCAAAATCTGGAAGGGTTGGCTTGACTATGCGAAGCCCCGGACGTCTGGGAATCTGGAAGGTGAAGCCTGGCTTTTAGTCCTTCACGCCCGCAAACCGAACTTGGCTGGTTAGAGGCAGTTTACAGGGGTTCTATGATTTCGGTTTCGATTACTTTATGTTATTTATCATTTTGACACGACGGTTTCTCCACTTAATCTGAGAAAATCTGTGATTCAAGACTGGGTCACTCACGCGTATGCCCGGCTTTGCCAAAAATTGAAACAAATTTTGATCAATGCTTAGTGAGAATCGGGGTTGTTTTTATGGCACTTGCCATCCGGCCAAGTGCCTGATGCCGATCAGTTTTTCCGTCGGTTGGTCAGTCAGTCCGGTGGTCGCGAGTTAGCGCACTTCCAGAATGAAACTTGGCAGGCATATTAGGGACCCGACCAAACTAACTTGGAAATAGTCACTTCCCCGATCCGACCACTTCGAGGGGAGTGGAGGGAGGGGGAATCTGGAGTATTGACGTATGTATAACTTTTGAACGGGGAATCGGATCTTAATGAGACTTGATATTTGAAAAGATCTCGTGTCTCAGATGATACACTTTAAGTCCGGAACGGATCCGATGACTTTGGGGGGAGTTGGAGAGGGGGAACCGGTAATCTTGTGACATGTTCAGAGTGGATGGATCGGGATGAAACTTGGTGGGAAGAACAAGTACAAGCCCTAGGTACAAAGTTGACAAGACCGGACCGTATCCGGGCACTGTCGGGGGAGTGGGAGGGAGGGTTACGAAATTCCAGTGATCCCAAGTTACGATGCTTCCACGTGTGCTGGACGATAAAACTTGACGGGCATATCAGGGACTCGACCAACGTAAGAACAGCCGTTTCTCCTATTTGACCATCTTAGTGGGAGTGGAGGAAGGGGTATCCGGAATCTTCAGGTATATCCAACTTTTGAAAGGGTGACCGGATCTCAATGAAACTTGAAACTCCGAAATAAATTATGTCTCTGTCTCAAATATCCCATTTCAAGTGAGGCCAGGATCCGATCAACCTGGGGGGAGTCGGGGGGGGGGGGGGGGTGAAACGCTTAGAGTGTAGTGATTGGGATGACACTTGGTAGGAAGAGCGATCATAAGCCCATAGATACATCAGTGACAGAACCGGACCAGATTCGGGGTCTCTGGGGGGATTTGGAGGGGGGGGATTAACCGTATCGCGTTTTAAGGTACTTTCAGATGTGCTAGGACGATGAAACTTGGCTTGGATATTTGACACTAGTTCCCTTTCATGATCATTCTTATCTCAAGGGTTTTGCTTACATGATTACAACTAGCCCACGAATCGGCAAATTCCTACTTTCATCCTCTTGTCCATCTTGCAAGTGCCATATTACCTTCTAGCTCTTGTTAGGATCCCAAACGTCAATAATGGATCCCAGGATTCCAAACGGGAAACTTTGAAGTGCCCGCCCGTCCGACGGTAATTGCGATAGCTTTTGGTCGGTTAGAAAAATAATGATAAAGCGTGGTATGAAAAATGTTTAGGGTCAAGTATAGATAAGATTCGAAGATGGGCCAAGTAGCTCGTGGTGTGTAAGGTAGGGGTTCTGACAAGTTATGGCTTTACATAAAAATCCGTTCTGACTTAATGGCGTGTCTACTATAGGCGCCATACCAGTAAAATTTGGGTGGTGTATCAGTTTTGGCCCCATAAATATTCTTTGAGCCCAAGCTGACTTTGAAACCTATATTCAAACAATGTTTACAACGGATATACCTCAGCTACGATTTTTCATCAGCGATATTTCGGCCCTTCTTGGCAAGGGTCCTCGTCAGGCTGTCAATCTTCTTGTTCAACGTCGGGGACGGAACAAACCTGTAATCTTACAATGATTACAGGTTTGTTTCCGTCCCCGACGTTGAACAAGAAGATTTTGGCCCCAGTCCTAGGTTATATTACACAGACTCAAATTTGATTACTCTTTTGGGGGTAAAGTTAAAGTAGCTTTCGAATTCATCTTAAATGAAGGTCATTGCTTTGCATTTTTACCTTCTGAAACCTGTTTAACGACAAAAACATAGCACGAAGAAGGAAGATTTTGAAATTAATCTAGGGAGAGGAGGCCCCCCCCCCCCCCCAAAAAAAAAAGGGCCAGTGGTGTCTTAAGCCATCATGCTGGTTAAAGTAGATGAATGTGTTGTCACCGATCCGGAGCTAGACTGGAATCTCGGGTAGTCGATCAAGCGAAGCGTTATATTGGGGCGAAAGAAATGGTGATTGAAAACGGTGCATGGCTTTGTCACGGGCAAATGATGAAGGCCTGGAATCTGATCGAACCAGTGAACTCGTAATCTTTTCTTTTGCTTAAACCCGCGAAGAAGGGCAGAACGGCGAAGTAAAATCAAAATGTTTACCAGTTAGTCCAAACTCGTACTAACGTTCCAAGAAGCACTCACTGCTGCATAATATACACAGATTACTTTATGTAAAACGAACCAGGTTCCCTCCAATTCGTCATCGGGTACTACGAGTTAATGAATGGCAATCCGTTTAAGTGGGGAACATCCTCACAAAATCCGGTTGAAAAAATACGCCCGGGAAACAGAATGCGAAAATTCGTAATGTGTTCTATCTATCCCCTAAAAGAAATACAAGTTAAATCAAAGAAAAGTAACATACTTTAAGTGATATATTCAATATAAAATGGTTCAGATATATCAATTCTCGAATATGTGGATACTTGATCAGTCAAATTAGCCATTTTGTTGATGGAGCTAAGTAAGCAAACTCGGCTCGGTAGAAATAGCGCTAAACGACTCGTGGGTGCGAACCGAAATAATTGCGAAGGGCGGGGATTTCTAAAGCGTATAATTCCATTGGTTAGCTAGGAATTATATGAAAGAGAAAAGAAATACGAGGGGTCCTTTAATAATTTTCCAAAATACGGAGTTTGACAAAGAACAAAAGCTGTATATTTTGGAGGTAGAAGAAGGTAGATGTTTTTGAATGCAAATCTAACGCCAGTCGTACTGTATCATTTATGCGATGACACTGTTGCATCTTATCACCATCTCCTATGTGGCATCTCGGAGGAATGTCAATACGAATGCTATCGGATAAATACCCCCCTCCCCCCCCCCATCTTCTCTTCCCCCTTTCCAAACGGGGACACTAAGTGCCGTCCCGACTGAAATCCTGAGATGTCAGCTTTTGCATTTTGTTTACCTTCTGATTAATTTCTCTTCTTTCTCATTTCTTCTGCGACTAAAGCCCATAAATTTAAAAAGAATATTGTATCCCCCCTTGCCTGAAGGACTTTTCAAGATAGGGGAAATATTTTCAAGATGATAATCGGAGAAATGGGATGTTTTCGAGTTCTGAAATTGTGACAGTTACATTTGTATTATGTTGAGCATTTCGCGATATCCGAGTCGAAAAAATAGCGTCTTGCCAGTTGCATCGTATGCATATGCGATGAAAAGTTTTTACTCTATCCCAAATATTCCTTCAGCCCAAGGTGACTACGAATCATATTTGACAATGCAAAATGGATACGTCAGCTATATTTTACTAGAGCTATATTTTGGCCCTTCTTGGCAAGGGTCCTCTTCAGACTCAAGCCGCTCAAGCTGGAAAATGAACGAAATATTGCTGATATAAAATGTAGCTGACGCATCTGTTTTGCGTTGTCAAATATTTTTCTATCCCTCATAGAAACCACCCTCCCCTCGACGGTCGAGGTCTACCAAGGGGGTATCGGTTAGGATACTATTGAAGGAAACATCTTAATTATGATAGTAATTAGTTCTACTTCATGCATTTCCACCCATTTTCGTTTCCGATATTCTTCACTTCATAATCCTATCTACTTTTTTAGCAATAAACTTATTATCACGCTTGCCACGTTCGTTCTCTTGACGTGACGTATCAGGTGACCGATTAGCTTATTCGTCCGAAGACTGGTTATGCAAATTTGCCAAGATTTTCATGCATGGTGAGTGACATGGAAAGAGGCTAAAAACAGCCGAAGCCGTGTGTAATTTTCTGTAAGAATAGCTTACTCGTAAAATGGTCAACTATCTCAGAACATCTGAGCAGAAATACTATGGAGTACGAGGTTTCTTTAAGGGAAACCTAGAAATCCTTAAAATAAAACTTAAAGTCCAACTGAAAACCCTTGTATCCCTTGTACCTTCCCTGTACATTTATCTTGTGCTTTCCACCCGAATATATCTTTTTGTTTTTGGTAATAGTTGTAAATGTTGTTTAGCGGTCCCTTTTGCCTTTTTGTTTTCTTTTAATCAAATTAAATCAAACTAAATTTGGAAAGAAAACTGCCAAGCGGGTTGCATATAGGTCCTTGCATAGGAGCTGGAACGACCACGGTCGCTACTGCTAAGAGGTTGGAACGCACTATACGCGCAATCATTGAGACGGTGCCTGCGCTAATTGCCTGGGGAGCTTTAAGTGAAGATAGGCGGTGCAACCAGCATCTGCTTATAAAACCAGTTGGAGAGCGTTCCAACCTTACTACCAGCAAGCGTCAATAGCTACCACTAGTACCACCCGCTGTTACCGGTAGTCCCTGTATACATGTTAGGGCTACGATTGTAGTAGTTGCTACAGGGTTAGAGCACATCCTAGGCGTCGGGAATCCGCCGCTTTTAATCCTTGAAACCTGCACCGGGCTAACGGTGCTAAAGGTTACCCTACAAAACACATGGGCTATTATTTAACAACATTGCACTATACACTGTTACAACGAAGATTCACTAAAAAGGATTCACATAAGCGCTACAATTGGACGGTGTACCACCAGGGACCCATAAATTTCCTGTTAAGTTAAACTTAACAGGAAATTTATGGGTCCCTGGTACCACCAAGATGTTACTTGAACGAGAGTAAATTTGGCTGGGAAAAGGTAGGTAGGTCCTCAGGTAGACCGTTCCCCGCCTGGCATGCACGGTAACAAAATGAAACGTTGACCAATTTCCTGTTTCTTTTTTATGGGCCTCAAAAAAAGCTGACGGGGGTGGGCTACTGTACTGAACTCGAAAAATAGAAAAGACCAACAGAGGAATCTGTTTCTTCGGATAAATTCAGTTAGGGTGTGATCCAATCTCAGGCACCAAAAACCATCGTTTCTATCTGTATATCCCTTCATATATATTAGAACGACGATACTCGCCATTACCAGAGGGATGGAGCACATCCTCTGTGTCAGATATCGACCGCTTATGTAAAATCCTTGAGACCGTGGTTTTGCTTATGGACAGAGCTGGAGGGGCGGGGGGCTTTATGCGATCACTCGGAGAACATAGAAGATCGGTGATACAACCCGCTTCTGCAGATATCAGTCAGGTTGGGAGCGCTCCAATCTCAAATACGAAACGTCGTCGTTTCAGTCTGTATATCCTTGCATACAGAACTACGATATTGTGAGGGTTGAAGCACTATAGGGTAGGAGCACATCCCCTCCGTCAAATATCGAAGGTCGGCGATGCGACCCGCCTCTGCTGATAAAGTCAGTAAAGTCTTCGGTACCAAAAGTCTTCGTTTCAATCTGTATGTCCCTGTATAGTTAATAATATCTTTATTCCAAGAATAACAATTTGTATTATATAAACAAACTGCTGTAACATAGAACACATATTGACGCACTTTTATTGGGATCCCAAAACGTAAGTGGAGGGATTCCTATGACATCGCAAAAGTTGTCCGTCTGTTGGCACGATAACTCTCGAAGAGAATGAGATATTTTGATGAAACTTGGTGTGGGGATTCTTTTCGTCAAGGATAAGGTCAAGTTCGTAGATGGGCTCGGTAGGGGTTTTAGATTAAGGGGCAACAAAAACATTTTTTAAAAGCTATTGATATAGATGATTTAGGGGTAAGGAGACATGCTGAATCCGAGTGAGAAAGTTATTTTCTTGCCGGACAAGCAGTTCACCCGGAATCCGGCGAAAACCAGACGCAAAATTCGTCGACCAATTTTCGGCTATAGCAGTCGCTACCCTTTATTTTCAAACCAGTATAGCTCTGCGCGTGGATGACGACATATTTGTTTATTCTATGGACGTTGGAGAGATCTGGTGTAATCGAAGGTCGAAGGGGTTGATATTTAATGTTCAAACGAGGAAATACATTGTTCAATCGAGGATGTTTTTCAATGAGGATTCATTGGGAAAATACAGGTCAGGTTCGTAGATGGGTCCTTTCGTTCTATCATTAGAGGCAGAGGAGGGGTTTTGAATTTACAGTAAAAACATGTATGTTTATAAGCTAATAAGATATTCATTGAGGGGGTAAGGAGGTCCGCTGAATCCACATCTGAGCTTAGTTTCTTGCTGGACAAATGGTTCATCACGAATTCGGCTGAAACTGGAAATTTGTTTGAAGCTGAAAGTTGTTTCCGAAATTGATCAGAGATTCGGTATCGGGGCAAGGAGACATCTGAATCTATTTTTGAACTTTATCTTAACAGTAAAATATTCAAGGAATCTGACGAAGACTGAATGGCGAAGACATGACCCAATTGTTTGAATCAAATGTTAGATTTTTGGGATCCCATCGAAACCTTTGGTCTTGTTATTCCATAGTCGTGTAGTTAATACCTTCAACTGCATGAAAGCCCGAATGGGCTTGTTTTGGTGCAGATAAGTTAAATAAATCCTCTTTTAAAGTAATCTATAAATACTTTTGCAAAATGTAAAAGGAATACATGCAGGTTAAAACGACGATAGACTCAATTGCTAGAGGGCTGGAGCACATCCTTTGTGTCAGATATCGACCCCTTTCGTAAAATCCTTGAGACCGTGCCTGCGCTAATAGCCAGGGGGAGGGGGGGGGGGCGTTATGTAAAGCACTTAGAGAACATACAGCCGTCCGAGTAGAAAATTGCATGCTTTGGTTGTACCGGGGAAACTTCCTATGGAATTATGAAGGAGTAAAATGTTGGCACGTAAAAAGATTGCCTACAAGTTTTCGATCTTAAGTATGGAAATTTTGAGTCAAACTTTCCGGATTTTCTTTTGATGGTTTTTGGTTTGGGAGGAAAGAAAATTCGTTTTAAAGTTATGGGTTTCAGGAGTGTGAAATTAAAGACCTTGCGAAGCCAGGCTCGAACTTCGAGTAAGCTTGTTATTATATTTTTGAACTTAGGAGCTTCATTCGAAAAGTTTTTCCTCAGACGACTTCGTTTAGTTCCTTTTTTGTAAATGAGGGAAGGGAGCCGGTTAATAGCGTGGCCGACCATTACGGTTATTTGGGCGTTATCACTTCCCCATAGGGACGTGGATTTCCTGATCTTCTGCTGTTTGGTATCTGGGAGCTGAGTTGTCGTACCGTAAAAATCCCTTCCAGACACAGTAGTCATGTGCGGATATAGTCAAAATGGTGAAAAAAAAAGAAGGGGGGAAGCATGCGTCTGGAGCACATGTGTTCAGTCTCAAAATTTCGTACAGATTTTTAATGTAGATACATTTCTGGTATCAAAATTTTCGGTTAAGTATGGGTGTTGCGTGAGCAACACATTGTTTTTTTTTCTATTAGTTTCGTCGTTTCTTTTTTCTTTCATAGTCCTCCGATTTGTTAAGGGTCTAAATTCTGCGTTTCTGTAATCTGTGAAATAAAGTGGAGATGTACAGCCTATGTCAGAGAGGATCATCTGAATTTATGCAGCCGAGCTTTCGTTTTCTTCAGACCATGTTTCTGCTCTCAAATGGGAAGCCCCTTCCTAGCAGGCTAGCAGGCAGGCACCAGTTTCAAACTGAAGATGGACTAAAATATAAAAGTACAAAATATATGCGACAGTTCTCCGACCCCACAGCTAATATATTTTCTTGGAATGATAAATAGAAAAATTTGCATACACGAGAAAAGGCCATTTTCCCTCTTCCGAAAGTGCTGCCATCTATTTTTACTGGTTATTTCTGTTCGCGATTTCTGTCATTTTATCATTCCATTTTCTGCACTTAAGATTAATATAGAGAAATGATATACATGAGCTTCTTAAATTTTAAAGTTCTCTTGGGGGTTATTCTTTGCCCCTTTCTAGAAAGTTGGCCTACGGCAAAAAAAAATAAACTTTTTTTTCAACGGTGATCAATAGCCTTTGATGAGCTGAGCAAAGTATATGTCATCCTTTCCTGTAAAACTCGGACTTAAAGCCGAAAAAGCATCTGTTGACTTTTTTGTTTGTGGTCGTGATATAGGGAAGTCAGCAGATTATTTTTCCGCGGTTTTTCGGCTCTTCTTGGCAATGCTTGTTGATTCGATACTGGCTAAAGATACTGGATCTGCCAACTGAGCGCCTGGAGAAATAAGACCAAAGGTGTCGATGGGATCCCAAAAATAGTCTTCGCCAGGCTAATCATCAGAGAAAACCGAGTTCAGATATTATATCTACCTATCTATACCTCTATAAGCCATATCTATTTTGACGATATTGACCGAAACTTCCTGCTTTACTACTACCAAATTTGCGGTTTCGCCCGAATTCCGAGCGAACTACTAGTCCAGCAAAAAAAGAAAAATTCAGAAACGAAGCCGGCGTATCTCCTTATCCCTATAAAGAAATCTAATCAACTTTAAATAAAATTTTGACTTAAAAAAAATGCGGGTACAACCGGATTCCAGACTAATTATATGTCCGGGTAAAAATGATCATTATATACAGACTCAGCGTCTCTTCTTACCCCTAAATATATCATCTAATCAACTTCAGATAAAGCTTCTACTTTTAAGATATTTTCCGGTTTTGGCCGGATTACAGGCGAACTAGTTGTCCGGCGAGAAAATGGTCTTCACCATCGGGTTCAGCATGTCTTCTTACCCATAAATCAAACATTTAATCAGCTTCAAATGAAACTGTTACTTTTAACCAACTTTCCGGTTTTGGCCGGATTCCGGACGAACTGCTTGTCCGGCGACAAAATGATTTTCACCATCATGCTCAGCATGTCTTCTTACCCTAAATCAAACATTTAATCAACTTCCAATGAAACTTTTACTTTTAACCAACTTTCCGATTTTTGCCGGATCCCGGAAGAACTACTCGTCCAGCGAGAAAATGGTTTTCACCATCGTGCTCAGCCTGTCTTCTCACCCCTCAATCAAACATTTAATCAATTTCAAATGAAACTTTAACTTTTAACAAACTTTCCGGTTTTTGCCGGATTCCGGACGAACTACTTGTCCGGCGAGAAAATGATTGCCACCGTCGTGCTCAGCATGTCTTCTTACCCCATAATCGACTATCACATTAGCTGTTTAAAAATATTTTGTTTGTCCCTTAAATTGAACCCCCTCCCCCACCCTCAAATATAGGGCTACAGAGCCCATCTACGAACTCGACCTTAACCTTGACCCAAACAATCCTCATACCAAGTTTCATCAAAATATCTCATTCCCTTCGAGAGTTATCGTGCTTACAGACAGACGGACGGACGGACAACTTTTGCGATGTCATAGGTATCCCTCCACTTACGTTTTGGGATCCCAAAAAGCTTACGCGGATATGCTAGCATCCAAGAGGAAGTCATCCTGGCCGTATAGAATGAAACGGATCCTAGACGAAACCGGGTTCTCCTATGTATGGAATGAAGGGAAAGGTCGCAATGTACATACCAGTGAATTTCTTACTACATTAAAATCAGAAATTGAAGACCAACAGATTCAGTTGTGGTGGGACGATTCACAAGTCATAGTCTAAAACTGTATCAGGAAATTAAAGAGTATGTTGGTGCTGAGGTTTATTTAAAGTTGAAAATCCCAGTAAAATTTATTTATGGTGACAGGCGAGAGCAAACTGTCTACCAGTATTTGGTAAAAGTTTTTGGAAAAGGAAAAGTGGTGGTCTGGGAGCGCAGTATCCTTGCCCTTTTTTGTAATTCGAGTGATGAGGGGCTGGGCCATGTTCTGTTGAGGTGTGAGGAGCTAACTAATATAAGGGGTACTCTTTTTCAGAATGGGGGGGATGAGCTACTTCTAGGTATCCTTAAGTCTACGACTAGGTATCCTTAAGTCTACGAGGTCTATAGTGTGTTTTGGCAATATGATAGAAAAATGCATTAGTTTAGTTGAAAGTCGGTAGGTCGGTCGGATATTTAGATAAGAATGTGAGGTTCTTTGTTACTTGAGATTGTTTTTTGTTTATTTTTTCTGTATATGGCTTAAAGAACACCTGAATGAAGAGTACCAAGTATTATCCCTATCTGCATGACTTCCGTTAGCTTTGCCTTCAGAAAACCCAATCCAAATACGAAATACTGTTTCCAGCTATGATTTTTGCTCCATTTTGCATCTGTCCTTATTTGAGTATCGACCAATTTTAGAAATTAACAAATGTCTCCAATCGACCCTCCTTCTGGAATATTTTTTAACTAGTTAAGTCCAAATGTATATCTAGAAGAAATTCCAATACGATCCGGCCTGCGCTGTACAAGATTTGAATGCATTGCGGTTTTTGTCTTGTTGTCTGTATGTGCAAATCTCCAGAACTGAACATCCCTATTTTGAAAACGTCACGCTCAGGAGAAGAACGCTCTCCGTAGCCATGTCTGTAAATGCATTCTCCATGGTGTGTTCAAGTATGGTTTCATTGTGCAGGTGTCCTTTAATAGCTTTTAAATACAGATATATATATGTATGCATAACATTTAATGCATAACGATTTCAACATTGCAACAGATTACATCCCAAGTGTTGTCTGTTGAAACTGCTTATCCTTGTGTTCTCTGTTACGAACTTTTGACAGTGCAGGACCCGTCGTACCTATAGTCGTACCTATTTCAATACACCCTTCTCCGTAATCGGTCCATCAATCCTTATACCCGGAGACCCGAATTCCATACTGTACATTCTAACCTCTGTAACGACTTCACTTACTTCACACTTGCTTTTTTTCGCTATTGTCGATGCGCGCCCCATGATTGTAGCTTCGCCGTAAAAAAAAATGCGTATTTAAATTTGTCCCTGTTGTTTGAAGAATTCAATGTGATAGATATCTTTTTATTTTTATTTTTAATCTTTTTATTCGCCAAAAACTTATCATGGCTCGCGCCAAATTTGTTTGGTATAGTCATGACAAAGGCTTAAAACAGTCAAAGCTGCGTGTAATTTGTCAAAAACAGAGTCTATAGCTTTCATTTTAACCTAATAGGCTGAGATACGTTAGTCTATTACCCATCAGGTATTCACTTAAATAGCCTTGAAGACACTCCGGTGAACCGCTGGTCATATGATCGAATTTCATCGAATGAACTTTTTCTTTCGGATTTCTGGTACTAGGTGCGTGTGCCTCTATGCTTGAAATAGTTAGCAACTACAACGAACGGTAAACGATTGCCGAAAAATAATATTTCTTGCACTGTACGCAATAACCGCTTTCTTAAAGTTTAACCGAAAAGGGCTAGGATACGACAGTCTAGTTACCCATCACTTGTTCGCTTAAATAATCTTGAAAACCCGATGAAAAAGCGTTAGTTTGTTTTTCTGATATTTCCAAATAATCGATTATCCCATTGTGCTTGCCGCTCTTCCCGTTTTTGTGATATCTCTATGGTGCCTGGAACATTTGGCAACAACACCAGCAGCAAACGAGTAAATAAATTGTGTATCAAATAAACAAAGAAGTGTCTGCAGTCTGCAGTGCCAAAAACTAGTGCTAGCGAGTGAGGTGTCTTGTGTAGTGATAGTGCAGTGAGGTTCGCGGGCGAATTGTGGACGGATTCACCATGGGAAAGCGTCCACATTCCCAACGTCCCTACTGAAGACTACTGTGGACAGAATGAAAATCCCCAATAGGTGTTGTAATAATTCAATGTATTTGAATCTAAGATGTAAAAATAAGTTGCCTGTTCAGTTAAACTTTAAGAAGTGAACTTGCAATCTGGAACTTTAAAGAGATGCACGCTTTTGTTGAATTTCAAATTTCCGTGTCTGGATGAACTTTGTCTTGTAGAGCCACAGGGGCGTCCCGAGGGGGGCGACGCAGCCCCCCCCCCCCCCCCCCCCCCCTAGTCTTGGGCATTTGGTCAAATTTTCCCGGAAGGCTTTTAATTGGTAGTATTGGGATCGCAAAAAGACGCTTTGATCATGAGTGTGTCCAAAAAATTTCGCCTGCTGCACATTCACCAGTCTTCACTATTTAGAAGAAGGGTACGTCATTTAGTTGGCGTTTGAGGCTTGGAATTTTCGGGTGCTTGAACCACGTTAAAAGCTAGAATTTATGAGAAAAAAAGGTGGATTCCAAAAAATTTGCCTGCGGCGCATTCAGTTTTCCTGGGTACAGCTGTTCACGACGCTATCTCTTGGCAGCAACTGTGTTGTTTGTCGGCACATTTTCAAGTCCTGTTGGCAAAACTGGACGTGTCCCAAAGGTAAAAGACTAGTGACGGCGTATCCCTGAAAAAAAAAACAAGAAGCGGAAGAGCATGAAAACACGCCAAATTTTCTCTTTAGACTTGATTTTGTATATACTATGTAACTTTTTACATTATAGCTTCATGAAGGCAACTCGCTGTGTTTTAGAAAAACAAATACAAAATTAAATTGAATGAATGAAATGCTTTTATTCCGCCAAATTGACGAGACAAGAAAAAGGTTAAAGGTTAAAGCATTTACAATACTCGGTCAATATCAGGTACCGATTCGGTCAATTTTTACCAGGTCCCCCCCCCCCCCCGAACGAAGAAAGGCTCGAGACACCCCTGCGGGCCAGCAGTGTGGATTCTGGACGTCACTACTATAGTTGAAGATTAAAAAAAATTAAAAAATTCCATTAGTAGTGCCAAAGATAATTTCGTAAACCACAACGCCAACGCCTTCCGCGTAGGCCTGACATCACAAAAAAGCAACGAGGATACCAACGAAAACGGGGTTTGTAAAGGCCAATGAATATACTGAAATAAAAGGCGAATATTTCGGGAGGACAACCGCCTCCCTTCTTCAGTGCAGGCAGAAAATTTCGAGGAAAAATGCCAAAACACTGGATGAAGATCAGCAACCAAGAAAACCAAAACAAAGCAGAAAACCAACCAAAAATTAAAACAAAATTGGAAGAATTGAAAGCCTAAAATTTAAAAAAAAACAGCGAGCCACTCACCAATTCCTGCGAATAAAAATTATTTACAAACCCCATTTTCGTTGATTTTTTGTAGTAGTGTCAAACAATTCATTTTGCGTAAACAAAGGTTAAGATAAAAAACGCTGTTTTTTAGTTAAATTTAATGCATTCACCTATTTTTAAATTTAAGCATAAACATTAATCATTGCGAGGTTTCAGGTGGTTTAAACCTATTTCGGTCAAATGCGATGTCAAGCTCACAAGGTGGCTTTCTATAGTGTGGGATAGGGCCGTTAGAAATGTAAAGTCCGACAATGTCTTGGTTCAACTGCTTAGAAAGCCACGCTGATTACGAATACCTTTTACTTTTGGCATTAAAGTAAAACTGAAAAGGCAGATTATTTTTAAATGCAATATTTGAATACACTGAACTATTTGACCCATCTGTGGGATTTTGTATTTTTCTAACGAGGCTCTAGAAGTAACGTTCAGAGCTCTGCTCTCAGCAGCGGAAAGTGATAATGATAGACTTTTTTTTTGCAAATAAAGATAACATCAACATCAACATCAGAATGGGCACTGCTTCCAGAGCCTCGTTTTTGTTGCACGCTGCAGGTCCGCTTCTCGGCCACTTCCGGACTGATTCTTTCTACATCCGTTTTACCACTGCAGTGCTTCCGAGGAAGACGGCAGCGCTTCTGGAAAATCGCGGACTTGCTCACCGACCAAGTCCGTGCTTCCCTGCAAGATGCTGCAGCGCTGCCGCTTCAACCAAGAAGAAAGTGAATACAAAAACGCATACTGTGCAAAAGCTAAGAAGTGCTGCAGCAGCGATGCGGCAGCGCTATTGCAACAAAAACGAGGATCAGGACAACCCAAAATTAATCCAGGCGCGGAGAATTTGAAGTTCAAAAGAGATCTTGCATAAAGACGTTAAGCCCGGGAATGCTGAACTATCGAGAGTCACGGAAAATGAACAGAAAATGACGGCTTTGCACGAAATCTGCCATTTTTAACCTATTTTCGTCAATGGTTTACCTTTGTATTTGGTCAACATTGAGTGTGTTCCACCCATCTAACAATAGTAACTATTAGTTGCTATTTGCGTTCCAACTTCGCAAAAGGTTACTACGGTGACCGTTCCAACCTTCTCGAAATAGTAACTAATAGTAACTATTTGCTTACATGCTCGGGAGCGTAGTAAGCGTGGCAACTCCGCATCTCTGTAACGTGATTGGTCGGATTCGCTCGTCGTATGGTATTCTGCTGGGAAATAGAAAAATCATTCCAGCATTGACGGCAAAAAGCCATAATTCGTGACGTCATGCGTAGTAACTACTGTAAGTAGGGTGGGACACGGTCATTACAAGCATAGAGGGACAGATGCAGAGACGTATCACAAATTCGAAAGAATGAGTTCATACAATGAAACAAAGTACCTGTTGGGAGCGGACAAACGGAGTAACGCATTTGTATCGGCTTTTGCGGCCTATTTAAGTGAATAAGATATGTGTAGCGAGACAATTGCCGATTTTTTCAAAATTGAGTGTCCAGCTTTAACACAACACCTTCAGCTGCTATTTCAAATTTGTTTATGCCAGGGTTTGGTTCCGAATAGTTTCCTCTTGGGTACTATAACATCGGTGATTAAGCGAGGGAAAGACGCGGACCTTTGCAAAAGCTATCGGCCAATTACAGTTTCTTGTACCATAAGCAAAATCCTGGAATACATCCTTCTTCCAGAAATAGTTGAAAAATGTCGCTTTGGTTCAATGCAGTTTGGATTCCGTTCGAGCGCCAGTTGTGCGCACGCTCATCACATATTGACAAAAATGATGAAACAGGCTACCCGCGAGAAGTCTGCTATACATATATGTTCTATAGATATAGCTGGTGCTTTTGACAATATAACGCACTCTCAGGCCCTATTTTCTCTCATTACTTCTGGCGTGAATCTGTCTGTTGTCTATCTGTTAAAATTTTGGTATGGTCATTCTTCAGTAAGGTTCAAATGGCAAGGTAGCTTGTCAGAGATTATTCCAGTCCGAACTGGTGTTCGTCAAGGGGGAGTCTTATCTCCCTACATCTTCAAATCGGCCATATCTTCTTGTCTTGATTCTTTGCATCCTGCTTACTTTTATAAAGACCACGCCTTCAGCTACATAGCTTACGCGGACGACTTGCTCTTAGTAAGCCGTACCCGATCCACACTCACCAAAAATGTCTGTAAGCTGTCGTCGGAACTTCTCAAAATCGGTCTTGAAGTTAACCTCTCAAAATGTGAGTACTTGCATTTCAACCCTTCGTCAAATCGTTTGAATGCTAAAGCTTCTATCTCTCTTGGCTCGTTCGTCGTCAGATCAACAGAATCTCTACGATGGCTTGGCATAACATTCAAATCATCGTTGTCAAAATTTTGCTCTTCGGTTGTTCAAGAAGTTTCTAGATCAATCCGTACCGCCTATGGGCGCATCGTCCCCAACCGGGGGCGCTATAATCGTAAAGCTTTGGGAAAATTGTACAGCACCTTCTGCGCTCCTTCTATACTATTTCGTTCTGGTGTCACTCATGTTCTGCGAAAGAAGGAGATAAAAAAGATGAGATCATGTTATTTTAAATATGCAAAGCACCTGCTCCACTTGTCGAAATTATGCCACAACCATACTTTGACGGAGAAGTTCAAAATTCAAGATGCAAGTGTTACCCTTTTGGATGTTTCTTCTTCGCTATCAAAAATCATTGACAACAGAACCCAACCAGCGCACGACCTTCTACACTGCTTCCTGGCCGACGATTGAAATTAAGTGTCTTTTTGTGTATGTTTATGTGTTTTATTTTACTTTCTTCATTTACTCCGCTTTCTGAAAACGGCGGGTTATAAATAAATTACTTACTTACTTACTTACTTAATCCTATTCGGTTAAACTTTAAGCTGCTGCAGGGTTGCTCCTAAACATGCTCCTTTCTCCCTTCTGTTTCCGATCTCCCCTCTCATACTTTCCCGAGTGCTTCACCATCCTCGAGCGAGGGGGGAATAATTTTATTTCCTGTCAGATGTCCCAATTCATTTCTAGCTGCTGGGCAATCTCCTACTTTTGATCCATAAACTTTTTCTAATCATTTCATCCGCACTTTTCAGACTCATCTCTCTCCAGAACAAAAGTTTTGAGGTTCAGCGGCGCTTGAATGAACTTCATCTCGACCACAATAAAATTTCGACAGTCACCAACAAGACCTGGATAGGACTCAAAGCGCTGACAATATTGACCCTTCGGGCCAACTTTCTACAGACTCTAGAAGAGAGGACGTTCTCTACAGTTCTGAGGTTGCGAGAGCTAGACTTGGGCGAAAATCAGTTGCAGTATATACACCCACAGACCTTCGCTGGATTAGAGGTGAGAAGACATTTTTTTTTGTGGTGGCGGGATTCTTGAACACGGGCTTCGACTTTTTTGATGGTGCAAAAGGGTTTGATTTTACTCAAAACCGCTCAAGTTGGAAAGACGAACTTGTGGGAAACACAGTTCGTTTTTCCAACTTGAGCGGTTTTGAGCCTGAAGAGGACCCTTGCCAAGAAGGAACGAAATAGAGCTCCAATAAAATTCAGCTGAAGTATCCGTTTTGCACCATCAAATATGATTCGCAGTCAGCTTGGTCTGAAGGAATATTTATGGGCTTCGACTTTCCCCGTCCGCTAGATCAAAGGACATTTTTCACAGTTATGAGACGCTAGACTTTGACAAAAAGACAGACCTTCGCCAGATTGAAGGTCAGAACTTTTTTATTTGGGGAAGGGGCAGCGGATAATTAAATAGCTATCGTTCCAGCGTTCCCCTCAATTCAGATTCCCCGAAGAAAAGAAGACCATCTTCCATTCATTAATTCTCAAACCGAAAATGAGGAGCATTATACATAGCCACAGACGTCGGCTGGATTGGACGTGAAAATGTGTCTTTCTTTTTTTTTGGGGGGGGGGGCATAATGACGGGCTTCAGCTTCTCCAGACAGTAGAACGGATGACATTGTCGGAAGTTGCGAGTTTCCGAGGGTTAGACTTCGATGAAAAGTTTGCATTAACACACTAACAGACCCTCGCCGCATTGAAGGTTAACCTTTTTTTTTTGGTGGGGGGGGGGGTGTACTGAAGAGCTATCGTTCTAATGTCCCGTCACAGGCATGAAGTTGCGGGACTCTAGTTCAAATTTCACGAAGAAAAAAAAATATCAGATGTAGTGCTTCCCGATGAAAAATTTATCTCAAAATAGTACTATGAAGTAGTACGAAAAAGTAGCATGCAGTACTAACGATGCTACTACATGCTTCTACTTCAAGGCTACCGTGTTACTGCATACTGATATATGCTACTATCAGCAAGACTGGATGCTACTATGGCAAGACAGGATGCTACTGGATACTACTACATAAGATTGGACCAGTCTGAGAAACATTAAATGATAATATTCTTTGCTATTACATAGTATTACATGCAACTTTTTTGTACTACTACCACACTACTACGCAGGCTACAAATTTTTCATCGGGTTTAACTGACACAGTGTCTCTAACTGTGAAAGCATAACTACGTAGGCTATCTATACGCGCAGCCTTGACTAACCTCGCCAACAACGACGCGAAAGGTGGGTCTTAATTGTGGGAGTGTCGCCATGGGAAGATTATATTCGGATAAACTGCAAAATCGTAAGAACTAATGGATAAAAAGACATGAACACAATGATGAATACCATTTGATTAGATTGATTAGATATCCGATTTAGGGGTAAGGAAACATGCTGAACGCTTATGGGAAAAATCATTTTCTACCCGGACAAGTAGTTCGCTCGGAATCAGGAAAAAAACGGGGAACTTGTTAAAAGCAAAACTTGTATTTGAAGTTGATTAGATATCCGATTTAGGTGTGAGAAAAGATGCTAAATCCATATATGACAGTGATTTCTTACTCGTACAATAGTTCGCCCGGAATCCGGCTGAAACCAGAAAGTTTGTTATCAGTTATAGTGTTGTTTGAAGTTGACTAGATGTTCGGTATAGGGGTAAGGAGTTACGCTGAATTCGTTTTTGAGCTCTATTTTGTTGGCCAGACAAGTAGTCACCCGGAATTCGGTCGAAACCTGAAATTTGGCATATGCAAGGCAGGAAGTTTCAACCAGTTTTGGCAAAACAGAAATGACTTATCGAGGTAAACACACATGCTGAATTCATGTCTAAACTTGGTTTTCTCAGATGATTAGCTATTTGCCTTGATCTCTTTCTAAATTTTAATAATAAAATGTTCAAGGAGTCTGGCGAAGACAAGACCCAATTGTTTGGACCAGATATTAAATTTGTGAGATCCCATCGAAACCTTTGGTCTTGTTTTCTTTTGTTTATATCTCCAACAGAAGTTTGTGACGCTTAATTTATTTGGAAGCGTGAAGGGATCGTTTCGCATGTTGCATTTTTATGCAACTCTTGTCGCTTTAATGTAAGTATAAGTAAACTGCTTAAACTCAAGCTCAAATCGTAATTAAAGCATTGTTCAAACGGTGTAATAAGCGAGGGCTCCTCACTGACAGTTTTGATGTACACCAAGAGGCAGAAAGACACGGATGCAGGACTAGAGACATGGAGGCGTGCCCAGAGGCATGGAGGCGTGTCCAGAGGCACGAAGGCATGCCCAAAGGCACGGAGGCGTGTCCAGAGGCACCAAGGCAGGCCCCGAGGCATGGATAATATACACCTTGCGACATAAGTGAGCAGCCCCTTGCTCGTTATAGTAACGAAAAAGCAAGGCTAGTCGTGGAAAGTGGTTTTCAAAGTCTTATATTTTTGAGGTATTGGAATTCGGAAAATTGGAAAAGGCGCCGAAAACGAGTATCGCTGGGTACATATCCGTCGTTGGGATGTTTCCGAGACACAGGATACAAATACTAATTCAGGAAATATGGTTGACACCAAAGGACAACTATGAATCAGCTGAGATACAGAACGACGCCCCTTGTACTTTAAGCCATTGTCCACAGTATTACAGTTCTGAAGTGCTTTCTGTTTATGCCCCTTTCTGCATCATAATGCTGGATATGTCCGCTGCGGCTGTCGGTTTATGAGAATAAGTTGGCTTTTTGTCGATTACGGACTTTCGTGTTTCGAATTTGAAAGAGTCGTTTGAGAAGTTTCATTTTCCCGAGATTCCTGAGAATGGGAGACGAGGGACCCGTTGAGAGGAGAGGAAGGGCCGTAAAAAAGACAGCGGACGCTCGATAGAATAGTCAACGTTCATCTTGATTTGCATTGGGATTCGATGTGGAAGAAATGCAAGCTATTAGGAGCCCCAAGGAGATTTCGACCTTTAAAGCAGAACTGAAACCTGACATTCCCCCATCATTTTCCTTCTCAACAATAAGCGCCATAACCTGGCTGCCCATTTCCGATTTCCCTTTCACAGTTGTTTTCGTGCTTTTCCTCACCTGCTAAATCCACATTTCCCGCGGAGAGAAGTTACACAGTTGAGCTCCGCCCCTCGTCTCATTTATCCCGATGAAAAAATTATCTCAAAATAGTAGTATGAAGTTGTACGAAAAAGTATCATGCAGTACGAATTGATGCTACTGCATGCTTCTATGTCAAGGCTACCGTGTTACTGTTTTCTAGTGCATACTGGATGCTAGACTGGATGCTACTGGATACTACTGCTTTCAGGAACTGTCTTACCGATAATAATAACGCAACCTACTTCCATAATCACTCCAGATATTTGTAAGCCCGGAGACCCCAACTTCTACGGTACATTCTAACCCCTCTAACAGAACCATGTTGATTTTCTCACTTGCCATATTTTGCTACCTTTGATGTCTATTACGCTGTGAACGGTTGTCTGCGAGAATCTTTTCCATGAGAAAAACCGGTTATTTGAATTGTTTCGCTTTTTTCGCTACAAGTCAACGGGTCTCAGAAAAGGCTTAAAACAGCCAAAACCGTGGGTTATTTGTTGGAAGCACAGCATAGTTTTAAAGTGTTGAAATATTTTAAAATAATGGAAGTTGAAGAGTAAATAGTGTGAGGGGTCCTTTTAGATTGGCCCAGCCTAAGGCACACTAAATGATAGCATTCTTTACAATTACATTTCAATTACATGTAACTTTTTCGTACAAATATCATACAACTACGTAGGCTACAAATTTTTCATCGGGATGATTGGTTCAGTCGGAGGTACGGGCTGTACTAACCAATCAGAGGCCACGGTTGTTGGCGATGTCAAAATTAGGCACAGCAGGTAGTATGCGTTCACAGTTGAGAGTAATGACGACAGTTAATGTATATGAGCTGAAGTTCTTCATTTCTTCCTTCGAATTTGCTGGAGTGCAGCATCAGCATCAAAACGTATATACGTTTTGAAAAATCGGAATGATTAGGACTTCGGGGAACCTTTGAAGGTTAGTTAAACGGCTTAGCGTCCGTATACTCAATATGAATGAATGAATGATTTTATTAACCCATTCTAAAAAAAAAGGAAAAACCAATCACACTAAACTAACAAATAAACAAAAAACTTGCAGAACTTGCCTACTTTAGAAATGCCTGGTACAGGCTGTGCTGGGGATCCAGGGACTCTAGAAACTTTTCCTACGGATGTTGATGACATCCGCGGGATCAAGCACACCGTATTTAACAATTAGTGAAGTAGTTCTCGTCCAAAGAGTTACTCCAAGCAAAAACTTCGCAAACTTGAAATAAATAAGTCTTATTCTTTTCTTTTCCTTCAGTGTGAAAAGTATCCAAAAAAGGCGACAGAGCGAGAATGTGCGGGATAACCAGAGGAGTATAAATGTAGGCTTATCCGGTTTTAAAATTCTGAAGAAGAGATGTATGTCTTCTTTTATTTTCTTATCCAAGTTTTTTCGCACTAATGCTGTAACAGAGTTCACGACAACAGGGTCATATAATTGACTTGTGCGTCATCAGTATAGGCTTAAGGCTTTGCGGAGGGGGAGGGATTGGGGGTTGAAAAAGATCGAGATCAATCCGGAATTGCTGCGCGTTACCAAGAAATAAATAAACGGGCTATCTGGATCTGGCTAGGATTTATCTTACTTGGAGTAGCCTGTTTCAGAAGCGCCATTGCAGTAAACAATAGGAGGGGGCGATCTTCTGCCGAAACTCCGCCGGGCCCCCATTCATATAACAGAATTTGATTATTTTCAGGAGTTAAATTTGAAGTAATTTTCGTATCTACATTGGATTAACGTCGTGGCTTTGGTTTTGCCTCGTCGAACCTTTTTAGGGGCCTCACAATAGTACCAAGATCCGAAGAATGTATGCGCGTCATGAAATCTCGCCCCCTCCCCCAAATGGCGCACCTGCTAGTTTTGTTGAAAAAAATTCCTTCCGCCCAAGTTGACCGACAATCATATTTGACAGTGCAAAACGGATACATCAGCTACAGTATATTAGAGCTATATTGCGGCCACTGTTGGAGCCTCTTCAGGCTCAAACCGCCCAAGCTCGAAAATGAACTTCATTTCAATTTTCAGGCTTGAAACTAGTTGACGGATCAATTTTGCACTGCCAAATATGGCTTGCTAGTTTAATTTCCTTTTTCCTGCAAAACCGGTATTGACTGGATACAAAAAAAAGTCACAATATTCCCCCTTTTTATCCCACCAAAGCCTTTGTTCCTGTTTTTGTTTTTCTTTGTGCGATAGAGCACGTCGTTATTTGTTCACGGATTACAGTTCTTCTATCTCGCATTTAGCTCAGTCGAGTGACTATCAAGTTCAGGACGAGTGTTGATTCGTTATCGTTTTCCGGCTCTCTTCACCTCGTGGTCACGTAAGGTTGTTCCTTGTGATAGGTGAACGCACGCAATCCCGAAATTACTCAAGGAGAGGGGTATCTGAGGGATTGGAACTTTCTCCCTCTGGGATCTTTGAGGGGGATCCACTCGTGGGGTTGAAGTGCCGTTCCGAAGTTGGAAGGAGTGTTCGGAATATGAAGCGGAAGAGAAAGTTCGTTTCAGTTGAGAGGGAGAATGTAATAAATTTGTTAAAACAGACGGAAACAAGAAACAATACTTAGTACAATAAAAGCACTAATTGCGAGGATGTGCTACTACAGCACCCAACATAATTGGAGGGCGAAATGTGATAAATGTGACGGATGCTTATAATGTGGCCATGGAGGACACGCGGAGACTCTTCCGCTTGTAACACTGACTGTATAATACCAGTTAATCATCGCCGACTTTTCATAGGACACCCGATGAAAAAATTTATCTCAAAATAGTACTATGAAGTAGTACGAAAAAGTAGCATACGGTACTAGCGATGCTACTACATGCTTCTACTTCAAGACTACCGTGTAACTGCATACTACTATATGCTACTATTAGCAAGACTGGATGCTACTATGGCAAGACAGGGTGCTACTGGATACTACTACATAAGATTGGACCAGTCTGAGGCAGATTAAATGATAGTATTCTTTGCTATTACATAGTATTACATGCAACGTTTTCGTACTACTACGCAGGCTACAAATTTTTCATCGGGCATGGAAGCTCTGCAGCGACTATGTCATGTGATCCAGAAGCAAAAAAAAAACATGAATTATAGATGAATAAAGAACAAAGCAGAAAATTTAAGGTACATTTTTGGGTATATTTTAAAAGTATAACTGCCGAGCAACTCTACTTCTCAAATTCAAATTGACTTAGACTGCAGCTAAAGTCTGTTGTCAGACATAAGGTTCAAGTTTTTTGTTTTTTTTTCTTAAGTTTAACTAATACACAAACGTTAACAACGCAATACTCCGCATTTACAAAATTATTTCAGGATTTGAAACGGATAAAAGCAATACGTCGAATGGTTTAATTGGGAAATTGAAGCTTTTTTTGTTCCTACCCAGTCTTCAGCTTTAGCTTGGCAAAAACCTGCTCTCAGTATTCAGCCAATGCCAACTAAGATTACAGACATCCTATGTTTGTGTCCATTATCCTTCAAAGCAATCATATATAAAAATGAAAAACAGCGTTGAAAATACTAACTAAAACTAGACCTACGTTGCTTGGGCAACATGAAGTGTTGCGAGAGCAACACTCTGGCTTTGTTTCTTCGCTGTCGGTTAATGCTGAAGTTGTCAACTTATCGAAGCGGTATGTTCTAAAAACAAAAATCACATGATCAAAAGCTATTCTTCAGCGTTGTAAAAACAACAACAAAAGAGTATAGGAAGAATCGAATCTTTTGTACCCACATTTCCAAATTAGGCGATTTAACGTGTTTATTGGTTCCCATTCTATATCGAATTTGGTAATTAATTCAACTTTTGTTCAGTGCGAGCCGATTCCACAGATCTCGGTACGTCCCTACAATTCGGTGATTCAACGTATTTATTTGGTCACATTCGTTAGCGAATTCGGTTTTTCACCGGACTTTTCTCAAGTCCGTATCTGTTTTATCGCGTTCTCTCAGTCAGTTTCGTAATTCGGTCATTAATCATAATCCTTTGGTTCTGATTCGTGACCGAATTCGACATTTCATCCAACTTTTGTTCAGTCCGAGTCGATTTCACCACTAAATTGACTTTGCAGTCAGTTGAATTTTATCCTTTTCAATCGTAGACATCGTGACGGACGAAAACTTGGAACAACATCTTATATAATCTAGTTGGTATTATAAAGCTATTCGTGACTTTTCAAGATTAAAATACCATAGATGACACTAGTGATTATTATGAAATTACGTCCTGTTTTACATTATCGTTTGTATCCGTTGCGTAAACAGTTAATCCTAGGTTACAGCGATAGACTATCGGCACAAACTTTCTTACCGTCAGATTTGTAGAAATCGAATAAAATATGCACCAATTTGCAAAAATTTCTAGTCCCTCGTGAACCGATTCCTACTTACAAGTCCCTCTCCCGTGACAGACATCAAGTTAACCGAAAACAAATAATGGGTAGCAAACCCCTCATCGCCGAAGATGACTGTAGCATAACAGCCAATTAGTACTTACAAGTCCCTTGCATATCTTACCATTGGGAACCAAATTGTTCTTACCATCGGATACACCGGAAACAAATAACAGGTACACCAACTAGCAAAAGCTGCAAACCCCTCATTGCCGAAGATGATTATGAGCTAACTGTCGACTGTTGCTTACAAGTCCCCTACATGCCTCACAATTGGTATCGCCTATTTTTGGTTTCAGTGTGTACCTTACTACCGAAGTTGTCAACCCCTTGAAACTTTCCAACTGGTGTATCTCATGAGGGATTTTTTGTACCAAAAAATGGATGACATATTCTTTGATCAGCTCATCAACGGCTATTGCCGTCGAGAAAAAAATTCTACCTGTCTTAGTGCAAAAGTTGACTTTTCTGCCGTAGGCCAACTTTCTAACGTCACCACTTAGAAAGGAGCAAAGGATAAGCTCTAGTTTTTTTTAGCAATGAGAGACGTCTGATACCATTTCTCTACCGCAAACCCAAGTGCAAAAAAAACGGATGATAAATTCAGCTGAAATCGCCAACAGACATGGATAGAAACAATAGGTGGCAGCACTTTCGGACCCGTGGGAAAAAAACTCTTTTTTGTTTCTGTAGATTTTTCTATTTCTCACTCAAAGAAGATGTGTTGGCTGTGGGGCCGAGTAACTGCCGCATATGTTTAACACTTGTAGATTTTAGTTCATCTTCAATTTGAAATTGGTGCCTGTCTGCTTGCGTGCTAGAACGGAGCTTTCCACTCGAAATAAAAAACGTGGTTGATGAAACGGAAGGTTGGCTGCACAACTTCAGATAGTCGTTTCTGACAGAGGCTATATAACTTCACCTCAGTTCGCACACCATAGGCTCTGGCTCGAGGACAAGCAAAAACCATCCTTTTTGGCCCCAGGCATATTCATCAGTCTGGCCTAAGGTCCAAACTTTCCGTAAAAACTGCACAGGTTAGACCCTTACCAGTTACCAGGAATAAAATGAAATCGGCGGCATGGGGAAAAAAAAACGAGGACAAAACCAAAGTGTTGCTCTCGCAACACAATAACTCAAATTTATTACATGTTGATAGTTATTTATTGCAAAAGCAATAAGGCCACAAAGCCTCTAAAAATTATTTTAACACATGTAGGGTTGTACATTTGAGTAGAGAGCGATTCTGATGAGAAAGGTTTCTTCGTTATTTTTACAGGTTAGTACCAGGAATATTTTGGGTTTTGGACGGTTCAAAGAAGAAGTAGAATGGTACAGTGTCCTGATCAGGACTGGTGTCTTACTTGTGATTTCAGAATCACTCTTTTGATGGTTTTCGTTGTTATCTGCCAAAATATCTACAGCTCCGTTTAGTTTGGTGGCACAGAGGGCTAACGCCGCGCGTCTCTACCTTGCCAAGCCAAGTAAGCATTTTGCCAATTTATTTCTTGAACTGGCTAAGTAATGAGCAAATTGCTGTTTTTTCGGATAGTGGCTTCGAGTGAAGAGGCAATCGATTTCTCAAGCTCCACCGACCAACGTCTTTGTAGGACCTCTCTCCTCTTTGTTTGAGACTATGACCACGTAAGTTGTTGCTTATACTTCCCCACCAACTTTCGTCCCGATCCCTCTACTCTAAGCGTTTCCGGATGTTTCAGGTTCCCCCCTCCACCTCTCCCCAAAACCACCGGATAGGGTCCAGATTTTAAGCGAATGGTCTGAGGCACGAGATCTTTCCAAATATCATATTTCATTAAGATTTGACCACCCGTTCAAAAGTAATAAATACCTCAAGATTCCTGATTCCCCTCCCTCTACCCCCCCCCCCCCCCGATGCTCGGATCGCAGAATTGACTATTTCCAATTTAATCATTTCGGGTCCCTGATTGCCTGCCAAGTTTCATCGTGCTAGCTAGTGTGGAAGTGCCCGAAATAGCAAAACCGGGACAGACAATCAGATTGACGGACGGACAGAAATTGCGATCGCTATATGGTACTTGGCCGAAGGTCAAGTGCCATACAAAAATAGGTAGCGTTGAGAACTACAGTTGCCCGCTTTGTTGCTCTGGGCAAGATACCATTGACCACTTTTTAAGACAGTGCCGGGTTGCAGTTCACCGGGTGCAGTTTGGTTGGTTGAACAAATGGTTGTCCGAGAGCAAAAGTCCCCGGTTGAACAAAAGTCCCAGACAAAGTGCATCCGCATGCAAACCTCTTCTCTAGGGTCTTGTCCACAAGCACAGATGCCTAAGTATTTGCCTAGCATCACCGTTCACATCCATGCCTAAGGACAGATTTTGGTCCAGGCACGGAGTTGTGGGCTGTAGAACTCGATGCCTGGCTAAGCCTTGGCAGGTGCCTAGGCTTATGGGCTTGTCTAGGCATGCTTGAACGCGGCTTTAAACACCACAAATAAAAGAACAACTCGCGTGGTCGATTTTTTCGTGTTGGAAGCAATGACGAGAAGAACATAATTTGTGCGTTTTGTTTTAGTGGTTTAAATTGGTGCCTAAGCCAAATTTCAATAGATTATTATTATGCTTTTATTGTTTTTATTACCTCAGAGAAAGTCCAATGCCCCATGAGGTAGAAAACGCCATTACAAACTAATTGAGACTATCGCCGTGCGAACACACTACTTTAGTAAGTATCCTTCCTAACCACTCATCACCCTATCGGAAGAAAACTGTTTCATTAAGAATTGCCACCATCGATAAAACGAAAGTGTACGCGTAAAGCGAAATGCAGTCCCGGAAATGTGGAAATCCTCTGGAAAACCAATACAGAGATAATGGCTCGGTAAATCAATTACACACGTGTATGGTTTAAAGCACATTTTGGGAAGTGAAAACAAATTTCCTAGAATATAATGCTATGTGTTTCTTGCTCTTGAAAGGGGTGTAGTTGGATGAGGTGAAGATTTTATTTATAAACAAGCTTTAATATCGGCCGAACTTTCCATTTTTAGTGGAGTGTTCCTTGGAACAATCCACTATTTCGAGCGCTGTAGCAGCTTTCGGTTTCCGGTTTTCACCATATCTTGTGGATAACTCGTGAACCAGTGTAATTACCAGTGTCAAACTTGGTACATTTGTAGGTATTGGGGTCTAGTTTTGCCTTTTAGGGTCCCACCCCCCACATCCACCCGTTTCAGGGGAAATGGACCCAATTTGCCCAGTGGATAATATTCCTAACTTTACCAGACCTGGACATAGGATGATGAAGTTCCCTTTACTTGTAGTCCTAGGGCTGGGAAATTACTTTCAAAGTTTCACCTCCCCCACCCATCCGTCCAAGGGCAACAAGGCCCAGATTGCCCAGGAGTAAAGTTCGTTACCCGTGAGTCCCGTGACAGGGATCACAGATATCAAGTTGAAACTTGGTAGATTTGTGAGCATTTGGGCCTCTTTTTGCTTTTTGCGGTCCTCAAACAATACTCCCACTTGAGATACTGGAGATACCTATACACCTTTGTGCTCCTGGATCATCGGGTTGGGAATACCAATCTGGAGTAGAACCACTCCCTCCCCCCGCCCCCCCCCCCCCGTTGATGGGGAAGTGAGCCTAATTTGCCCATGATTAAACTGTTTGACCGTGACTGGGATCCAACTCTAAGTTAGTATGGTCAAGGATATGTAGGTCTAAATGTGCAATTTGATGGGTACTGGGCCCAGGTTTCGCGTGAGTTAAGTTCGTTATTACATATCTCAAGTTCAACTCTTTTATACTTGTGAGTTTATCTGTATAGATGCGGACTATGGTGTAACGGAAACGAATAAGATCGCGCGGCATACTGTAATCCTTAATAATCATTTGGAAACGTGACGGTTTCGTCATATGATCGATGATATGCCTAAAGTTGTGACACGGGCAATAATGAAGTAATAATCAAGTATCAGGCAATAAAAAGATTTGGTTTTATTACACTTTTTACTACCTTGCTAATGGAAAAGAGGTTTAAAGTGTCGGACCGTTCTTGCATGAGTTTGAAGAGCTTCTTTGGATTTCTAAATGTGGTTTGTTTATATTAAAAGCTTTTAAACTGGGATGATTTCAAATTAGGTTATTTCAATGTTTTTAAATTATTGATGATGTGAAATGTCTTGGTTCTAACGCTGTTTGTGTGTTTGTGTGTCTGAGCGCTAAAAATAGCCCGACTGGGTGTCGGGCGAGAAAATGGTTTTCCTCGTTCTGCTCAGCATGACTTCTTACCCCATAATCGACTATCACATTAGCTGTTTCAAAATATTTTGTTCGCCCCCACCCCTAAATGTAGGGCTACAAGTCCATCTAGGAACTTTACTTGTCCGATGACCTAAAGGATCCTCACACCAAGTTTCATTAAAATATATCATTCCCTTCGAGAGTTATCGTGCTTACAGACGGACGGACGGACGGACAACTTTTGCGATGTCATAGGTATCCCTCCACTTACGTTTTGGGATCCCAAAAATGTGAGGTAAATATAAAATGAGCCGATGCAGAGGTTTGGGATCCCCAAAATGTGAGGTAAATATAAAATGAGCCGATGCAGAGGCAGCCCACAAAATAAAGAACGGCAGTTTAATGATTTATAATGCTGATTAGTATCGCTACAGTTAGGAGATAATTGTATAAATATACTTAAATCCCATATGGAATTATATTCTTCTAAAATGTCCACCTTTCTCCGTTGTTTCGTTTCGTAACTACGAACCTATAGCGCTTTTTCGGTCTTGCCGAGTTTTCCCGTCACCCAAAGAAAGTTTGCCAGAATCTCGAACGTCCGCTTACAACTCTTTCACACATAAAGATGTGATACTTGATTACTTCTTTGAGTTGCTTTGTTTTCCCACTTTTAACCAAGGCACTTTCAGTTTTCAAATGTTTTGCGCCGAGCCGCCGCGTCGGAGAGCAGGAAGGCTGGATATAAGGAGGGTTTTCGCGAGATCTCGGAATTACTTTCCGGCGAGCGAAGCACATCGCGAAAACTCTTGGAAAGCGATTCCTGAATAGCTTTCCACTTTCCAACTGGACTGATCGCGAAAACGCATGGAAATGCTGATGTCGCCGATAAAATGGTGAATTAAAAACTTTTTCGACAAAATATGGTTCATTTAACGGTTTTTTATTCTCATACATCCCATCGAAGTCATCTTAATTACGATTGCCATTTTTTTTTATTTATTAGTGACACTTGCACTGTTCTCTCTCCACACTTTTGAAATTCCCACCGAAACATTCTACTTTCCGCGGAGCTTTCCACTAGCCTCGTGGAATCACTTTCCGGGACAGCTGCTTCGGTTTCCAAAGCGCGAAAACCGGGTTGGAAAGTTCGGCAACTTTCCACAGTGGCGCAAAAACCATTGGAAAGTGATTTCGACTTTGCTTTCTAGCTCGCGAAAACCCTCCTATAAGGAGGGTTTTTGCGAGATCTTGGAATCAATTTCCGGCGAGCGAAGCGCATCGCGAAAACTGTGGGAAAGCGATTCCTGGAATAACTTTCCCGCTGGACTGATCGCGAAAACACATGGAACGCTGACATCGCCGGGAAAATGTTAAAGTACAAACTATTACTAATAAATATGTGGTTCACTTAACGGTTCTTTGATTCTCATATATTCCATCGCAGCCTCCCTAATAACGCCTACCATTTTCTTTATTTATTAGTGATACTTGCACCGTTTTTCCCACACCTTTGAAATCCCCGCCGAAACATTCAACTTTCCGCGGAGCTTTCCACTATACTCGTGGAATCACTTTCCGGGAAAGCTGCTTCGGTTTCCGAAGCACGAAAACCTGGTTGGAAAGTTCGGAAACTTTCCGAAGTAGCGCGAAAACCATTGGAAATTGATTCCGACTTTGCCTTCTAGCCTGCGAAAACCCTCCTGTAGTTGACAAGTGCCAAGAAGAGAATCCTTAGTTTTAGGTGGAATGTAATGGTATTTTTAAAAATATTTTCTGATTAGTTTCATAGGGAAAAGATCATCTCTATCTAGTAAGAGGCAAATCCTCATTACCGCTGACTTACCATCAGACTCGGAAGACTCCGATGTCAGAAGTCACCAGAATACTCCTTTTCACTTAAGCCTTTGAAGGGTCGGGGTTCTCCTCCCCTTCTTTTCTTTCACTTATTTATTGCTTCTGTTGTTCTTTCATACTCGCGATCTCTTTCACTTATTTTGTAATGCAATGATTATAGAACTGTATACCTTTTTCACGGTCTTGATTCTCCATTCTCAACTTTGTTTACCACCAGAATTCTGATCGACACTGCCAGGCCTCGCTCCGCGACAATCTCAACTTGCCTATTATGAACGGAGGTGACACTTGACGTGTGAGGTGGAATTCGTTCAAAAACACCAATAAAAAGGCTAGAAGAACCATTTGCTCAACCCGCCAACGAACGCCGGTTCCTGGTTGACCCCCCCCCCCCCCCCGGCAACATACAAAAATAATCATTTTTATCGGCTTTTCCGTCTGATCCGTGTCTTTTTTGTCCGACCAGCAGGCAACCCCCCCCCCCCCCCCCCCCGAAATAAATTCCTGGATATGGGTCTGAATGAGCCCAAACGATAGTTCGAGTAAAGTAAAATAAGTTAAATTGAATACACTCACCGTCATTTGTTTAAATCGTTTACTATTTTCTGCTCAACTACTTCTCACCCTCTAACGGTGAAATTGCGTCGTCCCAGAATATTGCAACAGTTCGGGAATGCTTCTGTGACCGTCCGAAACATGCGAACAGTAGAAAAAGAATATTAGAAACAAGAGCAATAGAAGCTCATATGGCACTTGGATGGCAGGGTGAAGATAAACCACATAGACCCGACAAATCACAAAAAATCAACGAAGAAACCAACGAAAATGGGGTTGTAAAGGCCAACTAATACACTGAAATAAAAGGCGAATACTTCGGGAGGACAGCCGCCAACCGTCTGGCTTCTTCAGCGCAGACAGAAAAATATGAAGATTAATAACCAAGAAAACCAGAACAAAGCGGAAAACCAACAAGAAACCGAAAATTGAAAACAGGTGTAACAGTCATAATTGTTATTCGAAGGTATTGGTGAGTGGCTCGCCGGTTTTTATTTTAGGCTTTGAATTCTTCAAATTTTGGTTCTAATTTTCATTTTCTTGTTGGTTTTCCGCTTTCGGTTAGAGATGCGCACTTTAAGGGTGCTAGAAATTCATTTCTAAGCAGTCCTTGAGGAAAAAATTATCACTCATGGGGATTATGAAAATGTATATTTTGCTCTAAAAGTATTTTTTTGTACTTTGCGGTTAAGATGAGTACTTTAAGATATGGTCAGATCTGGGAAGTGACAATTTCTAAGCCAACCTTGTCAAGCCTCTAATGTTCAAGCCAAGCTTCATCGTCCTAGCAACATCTGGAAGTACCTTAAGTCGCGATCAGTGGAATTCCCCCCCCCCCCCAGAGTGCTCGAATCCGGTCCGGTTATGTCACTGCATGTCAGATGCATCTAGGGCTTATGCTTGTTCTTCCCACCCAGTGTCATCCGAATCGCTACAACTCTAAGCGTGTCACAACCCCCCCCCGCCCCCCAACTCCCCCCCACATTAATCCTAGCCGCATCCTGGACATCTGAGACATAAATTCTTTCCCGAAAATCAAGTTCATTCAGATCCGATCACCCGTTCAAAAGTTGGACATACCTGAAGATTCTGGATTCCCCCTTCCTTCAGTCCCCCTACGATGGTCAAATTGGAGAAACAACTGTCTTTAAATGGTCCAATCCCTGGTATGTCTGCCAAGTTTCATCGTCGTGGCTCATATGGGAGCGTCTTAGCTCGGGATCACCGGAATTTAGGAACCCTCCCTCCAACTTCTCACAATGCTCGGATCCTGTCCGGTCTTGTCAACTATGTATCTAGGGCTTGTGCTTGTTCTTGCCACCAAGTTTCATCCCGATCCGTCCACTCCGAACATGTCACACAATTTCCGCCAACCCCCCCCCCCCCTCCAACTCCCCCCAAAGTCTGAGACACGAGGTCTTTTCAAATATCAAGGTTCATTGAGATCCCGATTCCCTGTTCAAAAGTTATACATACGTCAATATTCCGGCGGATTCCCCCTCCCCCCCCCACACACACACAGTGGTCGGATTGGGGAAGTGACTATTTCCAAGTTAGTTCGGTCGGGTCCCTAATATGACTGCCAAGTTTCATCGCCCTAGCACATCTGTAAGTACCCTAACTCGTGATCACCGGACTGACCGACAAAACCGACGGGGGTAACAAAAAATGTATTAAGTTAAAAGAAATGTCTTTCCTATAATCCTATTACGTCCATAATCACTCCATCCATACTTCAACCCGGAAACCCGAATTCCATTTCGATAGATTCCAACGCCCCTAGACACCTCAATGATTTTCTCACTTCCCTTATTTGATGCGTATCGTGCTTTTCGACGGTTGTTTGCGAGAAGTTTATTCATCAGAAAAAATGGTTACGTGAATTTTCTCCTATTTTTGCTAGAAGTCAACGGGCCTTGATAAAAAATTTATTTTGTGTCATTTAATTGAGTACACTGAATTATTTGGATTCTGCAAAGGGAATTTTTTTATTTTCCACTATCTGCTCTAGTTAAGACGTTCAGAATATCTGCGGAAGTCCCCACAGCGAAAATTCTACTATGACGCGGCAAATTTTAATCTCAACACAAACGCGGCTTTTAAGTGGGCAGTGCTGTGATTGGTGAAGATTTCTCAGTGCCTGAACAAAAAAAGTCAAAAATCTTTCTCGTAAGGCATACAACAAAAAAATACAAGCGTAAGTTTGTTAAAACGAAAGCCTAGTTTAAAAGTGTAAAAAAAAAATTAAATAAATTTAAACAGTAAATAGTTCCAAGGATCCTTAAAAACGCTTTTTTTGTACTTTCTCTGTCTGTTATCTGTGGATATTTTACGCAGTCTTTTTGACCAGGGTAAGAAGGATAAACGTTTTGAACCCACGGGGATTTATTTCATTATGACGCATTGCGTCAAACGAGACGGGAATTCGACTCCCAGTTCCGGTGCATGTCAAAATGTTTTCCCCACTTCGTGCTTTAAAATGAAGAGGAGTAAAAAGACAAGCGAGTTATTTCTACACCAAGTGGGCGATACTTTTAGTAGACATTTATGTCCTAGAAGTTATATCGCCTTTTCATGCCTGAGCAAAGGAAATAAAAGAGAAAATATCTTGGACAAACAATAACGGAGACTAATTAATAAAAAGAGAAGGTCTCAGGTGCGAGATAGGTGAGTATGGGGAAAATAATGAAAGCTTGGGTGAGGCATAAGAGCGTTAAAGTTTGGATTTGGGAAAGCATCCTTAAAGCAATACCTGATGAAAAGGTACTGGTTGATTTAGTCATCAGCAAAAAAAAAAATATTGTTTGATTACTGTGTGAGAAAAAGACAATTTCTGGAAAAATTGTACAGTAGTGCCAGCAGTGGTTTTGTAACTGGAGTCAGTTCGCCCGTTTTGTACGGAACTTGTAGTCTTTGGCTCAAGGGCTTTACACCGATCGTTTTTTCGTCCGTCGGTCCGGTGGTCGCGAGTTAGGGTTCTTTCAGGTGCAGGGTACTGGACGATGAACGGGAACCGGCCATATTGACTTGAACTTACCTATGTGAAATTATCCCAAATCTAGAATCATGAAGCGAGGGGTTGCTCACTCAGTTTTCTCCCGCCGGTGCCGACTGGGGCCCGCCGCGGTAGTAAAAATTTGTCAAATTCACCTGAACTTCACTGTAAAAAGTTTCTCCGAATAAGGATGCAGTATTTTCTACTGGGATTAATTTTATCTCTATTAGGATAAAATTAATCCGAATTAGGGATAATTATATGTCAGTAAAGACAGATTAATCCCACTAGCAAATACTGCAAGATTGGCGATTTTTATGGAGTCTACCGAATTATTACACAGGGAGTCTACCGAAATTTTTGCTCAGGGCATTCACCGAAATCTTGATCAAGGAATTTACCGGAACTTGTCTCAGGGAATTGCTAGAGGCTGGATCAGGGGATCTACAGGACTTTGCCCCACGGAATCTACTAGAATTTTGGAATCTACCGGAATTTTTCTCATGGAATCTACCGGAATTTGCTCCGGGAACCTACCGGAATTTTGCTCAGGGCATCTACCGAAATCTTGCTCAAGGAATCTATCGGAACTTGTCTTAGGGAATTTATTGAAGGCTGGGTCAGGGGATCTACCGGACTTTGCCTCACGGAATCTACCAGAATTTTGGAATTTACCGGAATTTTGCTCAGCGAATCTAGCGGAGTTCTGCTCAGAGAATCTACCGGAATTTTACTCAGGGAATCTACCGTGATTTTGCTCATTTGCTCAGGGAATCTACCGAAGTCGTTCTCAAGGAACCTATCAGAACTTGTCTATTTACTAGAGGCTGGATCAGGGAATCTGTTGGACTTTGCTCCGCGGAATCAACAAGAATTTGGCTCATGGAATCTACCGGAATTGTGTTGCTTACCGGATAAGTACAGACTCACAGCTTACCAGGATGACCCCAGCACACAACTTACCAGAGTGATTCTTGCAGACAGACAACATAGCGTACCGGAACATTTTTGGGTGATTCTGGTAATCTCCTAAGTTTTGTAGCTTTCAAGAATTAGGTAACCTACTAAAATCCATCATTTCCAACTACAAATACTATTCCAGGAATAGTTTTACGGTACCGTCTACTCCAGTTTCGAAAGCTTTCTCGACTCCTCACCGGTGATAAGCCGAGAAGAGTTCAAAGACGAGTTAGGCCTGTTCTGACTTGATCTCAAAAGTCGCCAGAAGAGCCTCGAAATAAACAAAAAGGAAATATTCGAAATTGTTCATGAATTGAAAGAATTGATTGTCTTCTTAAGTTTGGAAAGCTTTCAAGCTGGCCAAAACAACCCCTGTTACCTGCAAAAGGGGAAAGACGTTTTAGCAAGATGAGTGTTGGTTAAGGTCACTTCGCGTTCAACATGGGCTGACCTGCTTCTGTTACTAATCGTATTTGAAACCGATCTAGTTAACTGACAACGGCAAAGCCGTTTTGCCGTTTCACACACCACTATCGACAAGGACCGAAACTGCTTCAATAGATTTCACCGTCGTTAGTGTTGTATTTGCTTTTTTTTCTAATTTTTGTAATGATGAGTACAATCATTTAATTGGAATATATTGGTGCTGCTGGTCCGCAGTGTGTCAAATGACCGAAGCGACATTTCTACCTTTACTACCCAGACCCGCCATTCGACAGACCTCTGATTTTCTAAGAAGGAGTGACCGAAACTGACTGAGACAAGTTTCAGACATTTCTGGGCCATAATCCTCGTGAAAAATAGCAAAATCATAATTTTATCACGAAGGAAACAATTCAGGTTTGAAAGGGTTAAGATGATGAAAGATGATGTTTTAAACAGGTTCAAAACGCCGGTGCCGAGTCGGGGGGCACAGCCGGTGTACATTACTACTGAAGTTGTCAACCCCTTGAGACTTTCAAACTGGTTTTGTTTCTTCGCTGTCCGTTAATGCTAAAGTTGTCAACTTATCGAAGCTTTTAAAACGGGATGTTCTAAAAAAAATAATCACATTATCAAAAGCTATTCTTGATAATATCAGAAGAAGGGACTAAATTGACTTTGCAGTCAGTTGAAATCCTTTTCAATCATAAACATCCTGACGGATGAAAACTTGGAACAATATCTTATATAATCTATCCTAAACGTTTCGTTACGTAACTATAAAGGTATCCGTAACTTTTCAGGATTAAAATACCATAGATGACACTGTTAAAAATTATGAAACTACCTCATTGTTTTACATTTTCGTTTGTATCCGTTGCGTAAACAGTTAATCCTAGGTTACAGCGATAGACCATCGACACAAACTTTCTTACCGTCAGATTTATAGAAATCGAAAACAATGTGCACCCATTTGCAAACATTTCTAGCCCCTCGTGAGCCGATTCCTACTTACAAGTCCCTCTCCCGAAAATAAATAATAGGTAGCAAACCCCTCATCGCTAAAGATGATTGTAGCATAACAGCCGATTGTTACTGACAAGCCCCTTGCATATCTTACCATTGGGAACCAAATTGTTCTTACAATCAAATAAAGCGGAAATAAATAACAGGTACCCCAACTAGCAAAAGCTGCAAACCCCTATTGCCGAATATGATTATGAGCTAACAGTCAGCTGTTGCTTACAAGTCCCCTACATGTCTCACAACTGGTATCGCCTATTTTTGGTATCAGTGTGTACCTTACTACTGAAGTTGTCAACCCCTTGAAATTTTCAAACTGGTGTATCTCATGAAGGAATTTGTGTACAAAAAAATGGAGTACATATACTTTGATCAGCTCATCAACGGCTATCGATTTCCGTCGAAAAAAATTCTACCTGTCTTAGTTCAAAAGTTGACTTTTTTTGCCGTAGGCCAACCTTCTAATGTCACCACTTAGAAAGGAGCAAAGGATAAGCTCTAGTTTCTTTAGCAATGAGAGAACTAAGTTTAAGAGGCGCATCTGATACCATTTCTCTACCGCAAACCGAAGTGCAAAGAAAACCGAATGATAAGCTCAGCTGAAATAGCGAACAGACATGGATAGAAACAATAGATGGCAGTACTTTAGGACCCATGAGAAAAAGCCACTTTTTTGTTTCTGTAGATTTTTCTGTTTATCACTCAAATAAGAAAATAATCTTGGCTGTGGGACCAGGTAACTGCCGCATATATTTAACACTTATACATTTTAGTCCATCTTCAATTTGAAACTGGTGCCTGCCTGCTTGCGTGCTAGAGCGGAGCTTTCCACTCGAAAGCAGAAACATAGTTTGATGAAACGAAACTTTCGCTACACAACTTCAGGTAGTCGTCTCTGACATGGGCTATATAACTCCACTTCACTTCGCACACCGTAGGCTCTGGCTAGAGGACAAGCAAGAACCATCCTTATTGGCCCCAGGCAAGAGTTCTACGGAAGCTTTCCAAAATGTAATTTCATATTCATCAATCCGGCCTAAGGTCCACACTTTCCGTAAAAACCGCACAGGTTAGATCCTAGACCAAAAAACTAACTAAAAAATAAGGAACAGATCGAGAGCGGTATTACAACCGAATTTCGTAATGGAATAAAACTCTTGTTAGGACCACCTAAAACAACCGAGTTCGGCAAGTCTAGTAACTGAAATGGACTAAAGAAAAATCCGGTGTACCGTAATCGGTAACGAATCAGAACCAAATGAATCTCACCGAATTTAATTATGAAATGGACAGACCGAATGCGTCCAAATAAAAAGTTTAAATCACCGAATTTACGCAAGGAAGGACCGAATGCGGCGGAATCGGGGACTAAACAAAAGTTGGGTTCGGTCACAAAGAACCAAATGAATCTGATTAATGACCGAATAAAGAAATGGACTGACCGAATTACCGAATTCGGTAAAGAATGAGACCAAATAAACAGGTTAAATCACCGAATTTACGCAAGGACGGACCGAATGCGGCGAAAACGATGCGGACTGAACAAAAGATGGATGAATTGTCGAATTCGGTCACGAAGCAGAACCAAATGAATCTGATTATGACCGAACTATGAGATGGACTAACCAGGGGACTGACCGAATGCGATAGAACAGATACGGACTTGAGAAAAGCCCGGTTAATTACCGAATTTGCTAACAAATGAGATCAAATAAACAGACTAAATCACCGAATTTACGAAGGGTCAGACCGAATGTGGTGAAATCGATGCGGAATGAACAAAAGTTGGATGAATTAGCAAATTCGATAAAGAAAGGGGAACCAATAAACACGTTAAATCACCCAATTTGGAAATGCGGGGACAAACGATTTTATGAAAAGGGCATCACGGCTTCGCCGCGACAGACAGACATGACAGACTTCTGATCCGGTTTCCACGTCCACCTGTGGTCCGTCTGAAATGGAAGCAATCCCAAGTAATATTATTATGAACCCCGAAAATAAAACTATCAATATAGATTGATGGCATATAAAGAGAAGGTTATGGCGGGCAACAGGCAGTTTATCACGTTCTCAACAAACAAAATGGTTGTCGTAAATTCGAGATAAAGTGTATCCGCTATAAAATGGTATGAATTATAATTATCGCTATGTCTTTATGATCCATCAAACAAGAAATGGAAATAGGAACATGGGCGGTAGTTAGGTTCTAGTGAGAAGAACTTTGAACGTCGAACTTGGTGAGTTCGAAGTGGTTCGAAGTTTGCCTATAACGAGGATGAAACGGGTACCGCAACAATTAAGCTATTGTAGCAGTATTGCAGCGACAACAATAAGGGGCTATTTTTTCAAATTATTTAGAAAACGAGCATGTTGTAGATATTTGATGAACGAGTTTGGCGAACTGTCAGGTTTGTATGGCACTCTCAGTCTTTGGCTGAAGTCGTGCCATATACCGATCACAGTTCCGTCGGTCGGGCGATCTGTCCCCCGATTGCGAGTTACGGTACTTCCAGATGTGCTAGGAATGAAACTTGGCAGGCATAGACGGGACCCGATCAAACTAATTTAAAAATCTTCAGTTTCCCGATCCGACCAGTGGGTGAGAATCCGGAATATTGAGTGGTGCGTAACTTTTGAGTGGGTGACCGAACTCCAATCAAACTTAATAACTGAATAGAAGACACGTCCCTGATCTCCCATTTCAATCCTGGACTGGATTCGACAGCTGTGGGGGAGTTATGAATGTCTACATCCCGTAAAGTGTGCATCTTAACCGCAAAGTGAAAAACATACTTTTGACTAAACGATAAATTATTGATCCCGGTCAATTGTGCAACAAGGAATTTGCTTAAAGATTAATTTCCAGCAACCTTAAAGTGCGCATCTTAAACAAAAAGTGAGAAAACACTTTGACCAATCGAAACATATTCATGATCTCCAAGGGCCCATGATCATTTTTTACTCTGGGGTTTTGCTTACAATTGAATTACTTAATGTACAAAATATATATTTTCATGACATGAGCCCATCATCATTTTTGCCTCAAGGGTTTTGCATATAGATGAACTTCTAGCATGATCCCAGCCAAGTGCGAAAACAAAATACTTTTTCCCACACAATACATTCTTGTGATTTTCAAGGACTCGTGATCATTCTTATTTCAGGGCTATTGCTTACAAATGATCACAATAAACCCATGAATTTACAAATTCCTACTTTCATCCTCTGACCCAGCCTTGCAAGGGCCATATGAGCTTCTAACTCTTGTTAGAGTTGCTCGAGCTGTCTAATTTTCGAGATGGTCGAACTGATGGATATCGCAGTTAAGTGAACTGGTGGGGAAGTGAACTGATAGAGTTGGGTAGAATTTGAGGAGGGGGCGAACCGGCGGTTTTTCCTACTTGAGTGAATTGACGGCTGAACGAACTGACGGATTGTCGAATTGGTCTAAGTGGCATATTTTTTTAAATGAAGCAACTGACGGATGGACGGACTGTAGGATTTTAGGTGTGAGTGAACTGACCGGTTTGTTGAAACTGACGGGTGGGTGAACTGTCTCAAAAGGTTGGCGTAGTGACGGAATTAGTAGGTGAACTGACAGATAGATGAATGGACGGGTCTATGAGAGCACCTACTTCGCAATGAATTTCCAAGAACTCCTGGATCTAAGAAAGGATTTTTCGCATGAATCTGTTGCTGCTGAGAAACGGCTAGGTCGGTTGCTCAGCAGCATGTCTTTCATAGTAAAGTTTCCGTCATTTTCTGTAACTAGATACAATTTTGGGCAATCTCTTGGGTTGCTTTTACGTCACTGCCGTTTGATTTCTTCGTGAACAAGTTCATATATCCATACGTACTACATACAGTTGTCCGGCCAGGTCGGATTTGAGACAGAGGTCCCATTCTGCTTTTATGTCACAGTCATTTGTTTTGTTTTGTGAAAAAGTTCATATTTCTACATACTATACATACCGTTACCGTTAGCCACCTGCTAACGGAGCGTTTCTAAGTTAAAGATGCAAGCTTCACACTTTTGGAAATTTCGTCCGCTCTGCTAAAAATCATGGACAACAGGGCCCAGCCAGCAGATGACACTCTACATTGTTTTCTGGGCGATGGATGAAAAATAGTATATTGTATTTGTTGTGTCTTAGTTAATTCTTTTATTCTATTTTACATACTCCACTTTTAAAATGGCTGGTCAGAAATAAATTACTTACTTACTTACTTACTACATACAATTGTCCGTCCTGGTCCGATTTGAAACCGAGGTCCCATTCTGTAATTAGAAAAAGTTTTCTTTTGGGTATCTTTGTTGGAGCTATTTGTTTGTTTGTTTTCGTGAACAAGTTCCTATATCCATACATACTACAGACAGTTGCGTCTGCCCTTTGTTTCCCTTCGGAGGTCTCGTTTTATTTGCTAGTCTTGTCTATGATTTATCCTCTCAAGCTCTTAGTAGTAATGTGTTGCTTTCGTCTCTTCTTCTTTCTATAAGCCGACAGGGAAAGCGGGGCAATCCTGTGTGACTGATGAGACTCTCCCTTTGTTTTCGCGAATGTTTTTGCACTTACATCATACTGTGAAAAGCCATACTTTCTGTTGTTTTTGAAAACACTGCTGACTCATTTCTTTTAAGCTTTCTGGGGTTCTTGAGGCTGGGAATACGCTTTGATAGTCTGCGAAAGTCTTTGCCTTTTTGGGATCCCAAAACGTAAATGGAGGGATACCTATGACATCGCAAAAGTTGTCCGTCTGTCTGTCTGTTAGTACGATAACTCTCGAAGGGAACCAGATATATTGATGAAACTTGGTCTGAGGATTCTTCGAGTTAAGGGTAAAGTCAAGTTCATAGACGGGCTCTGTAGCTTCATATTTAGAGACGGGGGAGGGGGGTTAAATTAAGGGACAAAGAAAATATTTGTGAACAGCTAATGTGATAGTCGATTACGGGGTAAGGAGACATGCTGAACACGATATTGAAAACCATTTTCTAATCGTTTGGAAACCAGTAAAAACCCGAAAGCTGGTTAAAAGTAAAAATTTCATTTGAAGTTGATTAAGTGTTCGATTTAGGGGTAAGAAAACATGCTGAACACGAAGGTGAAAACCATTTTCTCGCCGTATAAGTAGTTAGTTCGGAATCCGGTTAAAACCGGAAAATTTGTTAAAAGCAAAAGTTTTATCTGAAGTTGGTTAGATGACAGATTTAGGGGTTTTGGGATCCCAAAACGTAAGTGGAGGGATACCTATGGCATCGCAAAAGTTGTCCGTCCGTCCGTCTGTCCGTCTTTTAGTACGGTCTTTTGAGTTGAAAACTGAAAACTAAATGAGCCGTGATTACAAAACAGAAAGTAGATCTGATGCTCTACCATGTCTTCCAAAATGAAAAACAAAACTTTGAAGTTTCTCGTAACCTTATTTGGGAAAGAGTTGTTGGCGGACCTTCAAGCTCGCTGCGAGTTTGCGTTTGCGTGACAGACAAAACTGGGCCCGACTGAAAAAGCGCCAAAAAGTCGTAGGTTGAGACGAAACAAAGGCGGATGGCGGGGATTTCAGAAGCTTATAATTCCAGAAGGGAACTAGGGTTAATACGAAAGGCAGGATAACCAAGAGGGGTCCTTTAAGTGTATCATGCCCGTGATTTGGTGCAGCAAACGCGACGAGGCGTTGATACTTTTGTCCATCCTTCACTGATGTGCAAGGGAATCAGTAAGCCTACCGAGAAGAATCAAAGATTGTCTGATATTTTGTAATCCACCTGTCTCAACAAGAAATATACGGATTCTCGACACGGACGGAAGGCCAGGGGTTTTTATGGCACTTGAGCTTACTCAAGTGCCACATAGCGATTGTAATTTCTGTCCGTCAGTCGGTCTGTCGGTCCCGGTTTTGCTAGTTCGGGCACTTCCAGATAAGCTAGAACGATGAAACTTGGCAGGCATATCAGGAACTGGACCAGATTAAATTGGAAATTGTCGCTTCCTCGATCCGACCATCTGGAGGGGAGTGGAGGGAGGGGGAATCCGGAAAAAATAGGAAAAATGACATATTTTTAGCTTACGAACGGGTGATCGGATCTTAATGAAACTTCATATATGGAAGGACTTCGTGTCTCAGACCCTCCATTTTGAATCCAGAACGGATCCGGTGACACTGGGGGGAGTTGAAGGGGGAAACCGGAAATCTTGGAAAACACTTAGAGTGGAGGGATTCGGATGAAACTTGGTGGAAAGTACAAGCAAAAGTCCTAGATGCGTGACTGATATAACTGGAACGGATCCGCTTACTTTGGGGGAGTTGGGGGGGGGGGGGGGAGAAGTCCGAATTTGTAGTGATCCCGCGAGTTCCGTGCATCCTGATGTGCTGGGACGCTGGAAATTGACAGGCATGTCTGGGACCCGACCAGATTAAATAGGAAATCGTCAGTTCCCCGATTCGACCATCTGGGGGGGGGGGTGGAGGGAGGGTGAAGCCAAAATTTGAGGTATTTTTAGCTTGCGAACGGGTGATCGGATCTTGATGAAAATTGATATTTAGGATGACCTCGTGTCTCAGACATCTCACTTTAAATCCGGGCAGGATCCGATGACACTGGGGGGAGTTGGAGGAGGGAACCGGAAATTTTGAGAAACGCTTAAAGTGGAGGGATCGGGATGAAACTTGGTGGGAAAAACAAGCACAGGTCCTAGACACGTCATTGACATAACCGGACCGGATCAGGGCACTGTGGGGGAGTTGGGGTGGGGGTCCGGATTTCTAGCGATCCCGCGAGTTCGGCATACTTCCTGATGTCCTAGGGCGATGAAACTTGGCAGGTATGTCAGGGATCCGAACAGATTGACTTGAGAACAGCCGTTTCCCAGACCCGACCATCGTGGGGGAGTTGGAGGGGGTTTCCTGGAATTCCGGTAGTCGTGAGTTAGAATAGTTCCAGATGTAAAACGACAACGAAACTTTGCAGGCATATTAGTGACCCGAATTATCTTGACTTAAGAACCTGACACAACATACGCCCGGAAACTTCCGTTCCTAGATCCGAGCATTTTTTGGGGAGCAAGAGAAGAGAAATATGGAAATTGACTTCTATAAATTGCGAACGAGTGGTCTGATTCGAGTGAAACTTCGTGGGTGATACGAATCGATGGCCTCGACATGTAAAACATGCGTTCGAACCATATACGACCACGATTAGGGGAATTGGGGGTGGGGTTTTGACATGCACAAAAACCAAACGGATGGACCGAATGAGATGCAATTCGACAGTGCCGAGTTCATGCGGCCTAGATTTCTTATTTGGCGTCCGGGCCGGATTCGGCCAAGGTAGGGGGGGGGGGTACTGGAAACTTGCAGATAGGCTATGCTCCAATTTCAGTCAAACTTGATGGACAGGAACAGGGAATTAAGAGATTGGGCCCGAACCGGCTCCGACAACGTTGGTGGGAGGGGGGGGGGGGGGTACCGGAACTTTCCAAAAATGCTCAGATTCGAGTGAAACTTGATAGATGGTATAAACGAAGATGCTTTTGGTGGTCGATTTTTTTTTATTCCGAACCAGATTCGGCCACGGTAGGTGGAAATAGAGTGAGTACCGGAAATCGTGTAGCACGTCTAGGGATCAAACAAATGGATTTATTGGGATGAAAGTTTGAACAGTCATGTGCATTTGCTACAGACAATCGAGACGATGCCGGAACTGCTCAGAAATGAGTGAAACTAAATATCCTATTTCTATTTCCGAACCGCATTTTTGGATGGCGGGTGTATTTTGTGACGTTCTCATCTACTTTCTTGTACAGCCTACTCGTACAAGTGCCATATGAGCTCGTAGCTCTTGTTTAGTGGAGTGTTCCTTGGAACAATCCACTATTGCGAGCGCTATAGCAGCTTTTGGCTTTCGGTTTCCGGTTTTCGGTTTCCGGTTTTCGGTTTTCACCGTATTTTGTGGAGCTCATAACCGTGAACCAGTGCAAGTATCAGGTTCAAACTTGGTACACTAGTGGGTATTGGGGTCTAGTTGTGCCTTTTGGGGGTACCCCACCACCACCACAACCCGGTTCAGGGGCAAATCGGCCCTGATTGCCCAGTGAATAATGTTCATAACTTGATCAGAACTGGACATAGGACGATGAAATTCCTTGTACGTGTAGATCCTAGGGCTAGGAAATTGCTTTGAAAGTTGCACCTCCCCCACCCACCCGGATCATGGGCAACTGGGCCAAGATTGCCCAGGAGTAAATTTTGTTACCCGTGACAGGAATCAATAGGTATCAAGTTGAAAAACTTGGTAGGTTTGTGAGCATTGGGGTCTCTTATCACTGTGTGGGTCCCAAACCCCACCCCCACTAGGTTCAGTGGCAATTGGGCCCAGATTGCCATTTTTTATGTTTTTAACTTGAAAGTAATTGGAGATAAGGCGATGAAATTCCTTTGTGCTTTTGGATCATAGTGGTCTTGGATATATATGTGGTATTGAATCACCCCCACCCTCCCCGTTCATAGGCAAGTGGGCCCAAATTGCCCATGAAAAAGGTTTTGACCCTTGACTGGAATCAAACTCTAAGCTGGTATACTTGAGGAAAAAGAGGTGTAACTACGGATTTTGATGGGTCCCGACCCCCCCCCCCCCTCCTCTCCCGTTCATGGGCAGCTGGACCCAGATTTCCCATGAGTTAAGTTCGTCTATGACAGGTCTCAAGTCCTCTTGTATATTTGGGGAGATGCATCCGTATATAAGGAGTAAACGGCAACAAATAAGACGACGCGACGTACTTTATATCTTTAATGAACAGTTGGAAACTGAACTGTTTTGTCATATGATCGATGATATGCCGTTCTTAATGAATTGTGACAAAGGGTGTATTAGGCTGCTACGATTTGGTTTATTGCACTTTTTATTACCTTGCTAATGGAAAAGAGCTTTAAAGTTTCGGACTGCCTGGCAGACCATTGTCCGAACTTAAGCTGTTCTTGCAAGATCTTCAACATTTCTTTGGATTTACACTTGCGGTTTGCTCAGGGTTTTCTTACATTTAAAGCTTTTAAAGTGGGATGATTACAAATTAGGCTATTTTAATATTTGTTTGGTTATGGGGGGTATGAACAGTCTTGGTTCTAAAGCTGTTTGTATATAACATATGATAAAGATTTTACTTTCACGCTCCACGTCTGAGCGCTTGTCAGTAATGAAAGAAGAAAAAGGATTGTTTTCTTCCGATTTGCTTTGTCAGCTCCTCTTGTATTTGAGGACTGTCGGGGCGGGGGGGGGGGGGGCTGTCTCGATGGAAATCTGGTTGCATTGGGTTGATTGTATCGGAAGTCCCCAGGCTCCCGAATTCGAAAATCCCATTTGTGCGGAGGATTGGAAAGGATTATGCATGGCAAAAAGTGGAATCCTCGATTTGTTGCAAATTAGAATTCTGTAGTGGATAGTGGAAACTATCCGCAGGGGCGCTTTGCTGTTTTCTGGCTGTGGTCCAAATGGGTCTTTCTATTGTTTGGTATGTGATTTGAAGAGAATTAGGTGGGAGGATTCTCATGAGTACAACTTTTTTTTTCAAAAAATCAAAACATGTTTTCTATTTGTCGGAAGGTAACTGCACTACACCTGCAGAGGTAGCTGCACGATCTCTAGTGGAAATCGGAATATCTGTTGTGTTTTCGTGATATCTACAATCTAAACATGACCAGTACTGACACAATAGCACATACGTTCACTTTCTTCAGCTTGCAAGTGTCTAACCCCTTACTCACCCCTGAATACAATCAGTGCAGTGACGCGGGAATTTTTGAATTCCTTCCTTGCGCATAATCAATCGTCGGTGAATTATTAGCAATGTCCTGATAGTGTTAAAGTCAGTGTGCAAGTAGTAGTGCAATATACCGATCCCAATTCCGTCTGTCGGTCTGTCGTTTGGTCCGTTTTTTTGTTACTCTTTTTCGAGTTAGGGTACTTTCGAGATGTGCTAGGACGACGAAACTTGGCAGGCATATCAGGGACCCGACCAAACTAACCTGGAGATAATCAGCTTCCCGACCATCTGCTGGGGAGTGGAGAGCGGGTACGGTACTTCCAGATTTCCAAGGACGATGAAACTTGGCAGGCATATGAGGGACCCGACAAAACTAACTTGGAAATAATCAGCTTCCTGATCCGACCATCTGGGGGGCGGGGTGGAGGGGGAGATCTGGAAAATTAGTACTGTGTAACTTTTGAACGGGTGATCAGATTGGAATGAAACTTGATAACTGAATAAAGGACATATCTATGATGTCCCATTTGAAGATCCGGACCGGATTAGGTAGCTATGGACCAGTTTTTGGGGTGGGAGACGGGAAATCTCGAGAAACGGTAAGAATGGAGGGATTGGAGTGAAACTTGCTGGGAAGAACAAGCATCTGCCCAAGATAAATTGTTTACACGATAGGACTGGATCCGGATTCTTGGGGTTTTTGCCGAGGTGTTGCCCGGAATTGCGGTGATGTCAGTTTTGGGGATTTTCGCTATGAAACTTGGGAGGCATATCAGGGACCAGACCAAAAAAACTTGGAAACGATCAGTTTCCCGATCCGGCCATTGGGGGGGGGGGAGGGACCCAGAGAGGTCGAGGGAATCTGGAAAATTGAGTATTCTGTAACTTTCGAACGGGTGATCGGATTGGAATTTAACTTGATAACTGAATCAAGGATATATCTTTGATGTTCCGTTTCAATTACTGACCGGATTCGGTAGCTATGGGGGAGTTGGCGCGGTGGAGGAGTCCGGAAATCTCGGGAAACGGTTAGAATGGAGGAATCGGAGTGAAACTTGCTGGGAATAACAAGCATCTGCCCCAGCTAAATCGTTTACACAGTTGGACTGGATCCAGACCCTTGAGGGGGGGGGGGAGTTTCCCTGAATTCGGTGATCTCAGTTTTGGGATTTTGATGACGGAACTTGGGAGACATATCAGGATCCGATTAAACGGACTTGTAAATACAAATTTACTCGATCCAATAGTAGTGGAGGGAGGGGCAATCCGGAATATTGAGTCATGCGTAACTTTGGAACGGGTGATTAGATTTGAGTGAAATTTAATAATAGAACAAAGGACATGTCTCCGGTGGTCTTTTTCATGTCCGGACCGTATCCGACAACAGTTGGAGGGGGGGGAGGAGACCGGAAAATGTGTGACCGGCTTATACTGTACTGGAGAGATCGGGATAGAACTTTGCGGGAATAACAGACAGATGCTCTGGATGAATCTTTTTCAAAACTGGATTGGATCTGGCCACTGTGGGGGAATTTCTAGGGGGGGGGGGTCCGGTCAGAATTCGGGTCAAGAGTTACGGTAATTCCAAATGTGCTAGGACAATGCAACTTGACTGTATATCAGACATTCGACAAGATTGGCTTAGAAATCGCCACTTTCCAAATCCGACTATTCCTTAAAGTACCAATCTTGACCGCAAAGTAAGAAAAATACTTTTTTAGCGAAATATACATTTTCATGAGCCCATCATCATTTTTGCCTCGACGATTTTGCTTACAATTGACTCACCTCACCTTCTGATAGCGAATTCAACAGCTATGGGGGAGTTGGGAGGGGGTGATAGGAAATCTCAAGAAACGGTTAGAACGGAGGGATCGGAGTTAAACTTGCTGGGAAGAACAAGCATTTATTCTAGATAAATCTTTGTCAGAATTGGACTTGATCCGGACACTTTGGGGTGGTGGTGGAGGGGGCCTTCCGGAATTCCAGTGATAGCATTTTTCAAGACGAAACTTGGTAGGCATATCAGGCATATCAGCCCTTACCTACTACATACAGTTGCAAGTGCCGTATGAGCGTACAGCTCTTGTTATTTATGTTCTTGCTCGAAATTGGTTGCTATGCAGGACAGTAATGTTTCAGCCTGAAATCAGGACTGGTATCAATAGTGAGCCACAAGCTGAGCCACAGAAGCTAAAGATCGGATTTGGATTAGTCCGTCAAGGTTTTGATAAGGACTTTAAGAAAAATCAACGCTCAACGCAGTATTGATCAATAGCCCCAAACAGCCACCATATCCTGCTACGATTAGATTGAGTTTAGTTATGTCTGCGTCTTTGGTTATAAGGCCATGAAAAGCATATAAATTCCTCTTTGCGAATATTTGAATGTCGCCTTTTATCATTGTGTATTTCTTTGCTCGAAACGCGTTGCCATGTAGGGAAGGGAAATAGTTTTTCATGACTGAAATGTTGGCTGGCATTAATGGTGATCCATAAGAAAGGGTAAGATTGTGTCGAGCAGAAGCTAAAGATTTGATTTGGAAACTTTCAGGTTTCGATACGGACTTGAAAGCTGAACTGGAAAGCCAGCTTAGCTTATTGGTTTTGAATAAATTATTAAATTATTGTATTGAATATATTAAATTATATTTTATATATATTAAATATTATAAATACATATTAAATTATTTTTTGCTAAGGGATTTTTTTTTATTTTTTCGTCTTGGGATCCAGTAGTGATATTCAGAAAATGCTCTGATTGCCCGAATAGGTTCAACGTCAACCGCACGCGGGGAATTCGAATTTCAACGAAAGCGTGCAATTGAGTAGCTAATCAAGTGAAGCTCAGGAACTAAGTAAAGTATTTATTACCCGTATTTTTCACTTGGAACAAAACAGAGTAAAGAAGAAAATAACGAAAAAAGAAGAAAGAAGATAAATTTAAGGCACAACACAGGTATAGACACATGACATTTTACATAACAGTTACGCAATCAAGAACCATAAAACTATTTAAGCCATGTGGTGGTTTTATCAGTTACATATTGTTAAGGTCACTTCTGAAGAAAGCCCATGAAGCAACCCCAGAAAGGTTTAGAGCATGTTTCACCCTACTTATCGGATACCACGTATGAAGTCACGAATCCTGGTTTCTTTCTCGTAAAGGCTGGAACTACTCTTTTTTTTCGGCAGTATATCATGCCCACGGTTTCCACATGTCGCACGATAGTGTGAATTTTCACTCTCTTTTGTTTTTGTCACTCTTGTCCTAACTATAGGACAAAAAAATCACTCTATTTCAGAAAATTACCAAATGCCTCATTTTTGCAGCACGGATTCCGACCAGTAGTGACTATTTCAAGTATTTTTCATGAAAGTAAAATTAAGAAGTGTCATTTTTACAGAGGCGATTCCAACCAAAAGGGAACGTTTCATAAAAATAGATTTCACTCCCAGTTCACTCTCTGTTTTGGGCCAAAAGTCACTCTCTAAATATTTTTGATGTAGCACCCCTGGTCATGCCGCGGGCCAATCAGGCCAACCACGTCGCAGAGATCGTAGCTACTATGCTTACTACGCTCCCGAGCGGGGTAAGCATTATAGTTCACTATTAGTTACTATTTTGAGAAGGTTGGAATTGTCAGCGTAGTTTTCGCGAGGTTGGAACGGAGATATTATTTCAATGCATATAAATCCCAAGTTTTGCTTTTCAATTGGAAAACTACCCCGGATGTAACAGTGCGACTGGGAAGTGTTCATGTGAAGCCACTCGATTTACAAATTTACCTGGGGTTCCCTATTGGAAAATTCATCAAAGAAACCTATGCAGTACTTACAAAGCATATACGTGAAAAAATTGCAGGTGCATACGGATCTGTGGTATCTAATAAGCTACGTTTTCAACGTCCCGTCCTCGCGGCTATCTACAAGTCAATCGCCCTACCTCACGTCCTGTATACTGCACGTTTTTGGAGACTTCTCAACAAATCAGACATAAAACAACCCGGTCAACATTTTATCGTTTTGCTAAATATATATTACGTTACGCCTCCCCCCTTAGACGAGAAACTCGAACACTTTCAGTCGTTAACAAATTAGTGATCCACTGACAGCAGTGGAGTAACAAATATTGATCACGACTGGTCAAAATATTGATCACGACTGGAAAACCATCCTTGTTTAGTTGTATGGTAAAAGTTATTGTGTATTTCGCAAGTTAATTCTCTTTCGTGTTTTCTTTTCTTTTTTTCTTTTTATTTACTCCGTATTTGTGCCTTGTGTTTATTTTGACGGGTCACAAATAAAATCATCATCATCATAGTTATTATTGTTAGAAGGGTGGAACACGTTATTATTTTTCGACAATCGTTTACCATTGTAGTTGCTAAATATTTCAAGCATAGAGGTACAGGCACATCGAGGTACCACAAAACTGAAAAAAGAAGTTCATTAGATGAAAATCGATTGTATGAATAGCGCAGCAACGAAGTACCGCATTTTCATCGGGTCTTTGGGCCCGTTTAAAGTGACGGGTAAATAGAGTACCAAATCTCAGACCTGTTCGTTTAAACTTTAAAGGACCCGTCGTATCTATAATAGTAATGCAACCTAGTTCCGAATTGTATTTATTAATTCTTAATCCCCGTATACCCAAATTTCATGTTACATTTAAGGTCGCTGATGACACCTCACTAATCTTTGCTCTTGTCCAGGTTCACTATTTTCCATGTCCAATATTCTCCCGAAGAGTGTTCGCTTAAAACTGGTTATCTGAATTTTGCCGGGTTCCGGCGCCGCGTATAATTTGTTTAAAGCTGAGCGTAGTTTTACACTATTCAAATAGTTTTGAATACCGGAACATAAACAGTGAATAGTGTGATGTGTGCTTTAAAGGACACCTGAACAATGAAACCATACTTGAACACACGATGGAGAATGCATTTACAGACATGGCCACGGAGAGAATTCTTCTCCTGAGCGCAGTAGCGTATATTCTGATTATTTTCGGGAGGGGCCACAGCTCAGTGAAAATATGCACCGATGTCCACCCCCTTATCGGCCTGAAGGTCTAAAATTTTTCGGCGTTTTTTGCATATTTTGGCCGTTTTTAACACTAAAAATACCTCTAGGTGCAAAAAACATCTTTTAGTCTTGTAATCATACACACTACGACTCAAAAACTGTTTCTAAGATCAGTTACTGAACCATACTGTAAATAATTTTCGCACACGTTTTTCCAATTAAAATCCCTTTTTTCAAGAATTTTTTGGGGGGCGATCACCCTTGTCGCCCCCCCCCCCCCCCCCCCCGCAATATACACTACTGCCTGAGCGTGACGTTTTCAAAATAGGAATGTTCGTTTCTGGAGGTTTGCACATGCAGACTCCAAGACAAAAAGCGTAATTCATTAAAATCTTGTACAGCGCTGGCCGGTCGTATTGTAATTTCTTCTAGATATACGTTTGGGCTTAACTGGTTAAAAAATATTCCAGGAGAACGGTTGATCGAAGACATTTGTTCATTTCTAAAATTGTTCGGTACTGAAATAAGGACAGATGCAAAATGGGGCAAAAATCATAGCTTGGAAACACTATTTCGTATTTGAATTGGGTTTTCTGCAGGCAATGTTAACGGAAGTTATACAGATAGGGATAATACTTGTTACCGTACTCTTCATTCAGCTGTCCTTTAAGAAAACCCAACGCTCTGTGCATTATTGATCGATGGCCCCAAAAAGCCACCATGTCCCGCTAAGATTAGATTGAGCTTAGTTCTTCTTGTACCGTGGGAGACGAGGTCATAAAAGGCAGCCCCATGTCTGTCTAAGGGCTAAATAATCCGCCGTAAAGTCGTCAACTGTTGAGTGCCTCATGGAGTACCAGGGCTGAACTGGCAGTATACTAAGGTACAAGGCGGTTAAAAAGAAATAAAATAAAGTGCGGCAGTCAAAGGGGTGTAGGCACGGAGTCGGAACTCAGAATTGTGACATACACCAGTTGCTTTTTCCGCAGTCAGGTAACCGCCGCAGACGCTCTGATACCAGAGGGCAAATACTCTTGATGACTAAATCTTTGTGCCGACGAAGAATCGCCGTTTACCTAGTGGAAGAGCCGGAAGCGTCATCACAGCTATCCCCAACGAATGCGATTGATTGGTTGACACAGAATTTGAGTCGTTTTCCATGCGACGCTTCTCGTTCTTCCCGAGGATCCGACGGATGAAGGGATAGTGATGAAACCATGGGCCCTTAATGAGCCGTCTGAAGCTTGAACAGGACAAAACCTCTGTGTGTGTGAGGGGGGGGGGGGGGTTGTCCCGCAATTTTTTCTGAAACTGATGGGTGGTAAGAGCAAATGCTCTATATGTGACAATTATGTGTCAAGATTGATTCTGGACACGTTGTGGGAGGTGGAGGAATTTGTCGGACATTTTCCTGTCTGGCGACAGGGTAGTTTGTGGGGGGGGGGGGTCAAAACCTGGTGAGCCGGAGATTCCGTAATGCTTGGTCTTGCAATATATTATCTGCCCAGTGTTCGAGGGGGTCTTGGGGTGTCGAACCAAACAGCTAAAAGAACTAAGAGAAAAGTGCACTGGGTAACGTTATTGTTGTTAAAAAAAGGGGGAAACGATTGTGGCGTGGGAAAATTACTGCCGGTTTTGTTAAATGGACCAAGTTTCCTCCAGAGCGTTGCCATTGGGTCTTTGAATTTGAATCTAGTTACTAGGTCTGTCTTATCAAAACTAACAGGGGAACCAAGGAGAAATTTGCAATACATAAAATAATCGACTTTATAGGTTATAGATCTGACTGTCGATTTTTGGAGATAATAATGTGTGAAGGGAAAGGGACGGGAGGAATGGCGACAGAAGTCTGTAAGGGTCCGAGAACGTCACGACAATAAATTCCTCGAAAACGGATGAGGAAGCTTTCGAACTAACCGATCCCCGGCATCTGCTGTACACCTTTTCCCTGCAGCGGCCGAAACCAGTGTTGCCAGCACCGATGTCAGCCATAAATTAGGCGATTCAGCTTTCAGACCCTTCTGAACATGCTGATTTTGATGCTCTAACACGTGGCAGCCGGTGCCGGCAAATGCGCTTGCTGTACACTATAATCGAGAGTGGGCAACACATCGAAACTAACTGCAGATACCCTGAAATGCGAAAACCCTTTGTCTTCCTTGGCTCCTGTTATTTGTCCTGTATTTCCTCTCAACGGAACCCTTTCTATTGCAGGACCTCAAGATTCTCAACCTGGACGACAATCGCCTTACCACCACAGCTCCTCTCCAGACCATCTTCAACTCTCTTCCAAATCTTGCCGAACTCCATCTCGGGAATAATGACCTCTCAGACATCACTGATGGACTTTTCAGCAGCCTCGACAGCCTCACTGTGCTTGACTTGAGTGCTGCTCGCATTGCTCGCATCACTGGCTCGACTTTAACCGGTCTGGAGAAATTGAGGTCCCTGAAACTCGATGGAAATGAGCTCCAAGAAATCCCGACTCAGGCCCTGGAAAAGCTTAGCTTCCTGGAAGAATTGAGTCTGGGAAAGAATCCGATTAAAGCGATCGAAAACGGAGCCTTCGCCGCGCTTCACCGACTTCGCTCCATTGAAATCTCGCACTGCGATCATTTACAGCAGGTGCAGAACGATGCCTTTATGGGACTGCACCAGCTCACCTCAGTTAAATTAACCTCCAACAGAGATCTGAAATCCCTTCCAGACGGACTGTTTACCTCCTCTCTTTCCAACCTAGATCTGAGCTATAATAGTCTAACGCAAATCTCAGAGAAGTTAGCAGTTTGGGATAATATCGAACACTTTAATGTAAACGGAAATCCTTTATACTGTAACTGTGACATGCTGTGGCTCGTTGATACGTTAAAGCGGCTCGACAAAACGCAGCGAGATTTAAAGGCGAACTCGCAGAAGCAAAAGGACAATTATTGGGAGGATGATCACGAGTTCGCAACCGAAATTCGTCTGTGGTCGGAGAATAGTATAGAAAGTGAAGAGGTCAAGCCGAAATATGGGTCGCGTGGGCGTGGGAAAGTGCCAACGCTGGACTCAAAACCCACACTTTCATTCCTTAAAGCAGAACACCGACCTGGCCCGGTTTGTGACGGCCCGAGCAGTTTACGAAATACTCACATATTTGAGCTAAATGAGCAGAAGCTTGGCTGCTCTGATTGGATACCTCATGAGCTGCTGATAGCGCTTATAGCGTTGATCGGTACTGGTTTTATAGCGTGTGCTGCTATGCTTTGGTGCTATCGAAGGAAAATTGCTGCGTATTGGCTGAAGCAAAAACGCGACCCGTACAGCTACAGATGGAGTGGGAGTATACATAACGGTAGCTTGGCGAGGAACCCGGTCGTCGTAGATACCCGACAGCTACCAGATTATAGACCTTATGAAGGCGAATGTATGATAAATTTGGAAAATAGCTTAAAGCCCTTTCCAAGAACTGAGCTTTAGTGCCTATCCCGTTTGCGTAGTGTGTGGTGCTATTGTTCCAGTGTGTCCAGTCGAATGTGATAGAACGAAGCACATGAACGAGTTTTTTAAAATTTTGCGGTGAGTGGAAACGCTGGCGAATGGAGCCATAACGGTTCTAGAGCGTGAGTGCAGGTGAAAAAGTGACTTCGTGTGAATCCGGTTTTGTGCTGCTGGTGCCATCTTTTGCACAATCAGCTTGCGTTTAACATCGTGTTTTCAGAACAGTGTACTAGTTCAGCTGGGTTTGCCTCCCCGATTGGCTTTTTCTTCTGTGAGCTTGTGGCGATTGCGACGTATGGGCTGACTAACGGTGAAAAGAAGATTACAAAAGTGTAGGAGAGTTAAAATATTTCTTCTTGTTGAAAAACTGGATTTGGAAGTGGCTTTGGGAGTATTCAGCAATTTTCAATTTAGCTTACTGAAAACCCTGCCTCCTCCCATCCAGAATCCGACCTCGGACGGATTGTGTGGTACAGTATAGTCACCAGATTCTAAGGGACAAACGAGGGGTTTCTCACTCGGTATGTGTGTCGCGATCACCGCTTTTAAAGCCCCTACGTAGACACTATTCTGTTCCCCGAAACTAGGATTAGACTTTAAATCCCAAGACCCATCTAGAATAATTTGTTCTTGGATCAGGCACCAGGACGTACTTCGTCCACAAAAAATCAACTGCCAATGTCTCAAAAGCCCGTAACAATAACTGAGATTCCGACGTTGATTCAGAGTTTTATTTTGATAGATGAGGGAGAGCTAATCAGGACCTAACAAGCGTTGTACCGTGACAGTTTTCACGCACCTTATCTTCAGTGAAATTCTGGGCAATTTGTCGTGGACCAACGTCTTTTCCTAGTTCTGATACAGAAGAGATCTTTCCAGGCATTATATGTACACCCCGCCCTGTAGTGAGCGACCTCTGTTGGGAGAGTGCCGGAGTGTGGGAACTGCAGAATATAATCCGACTAAAGGGCGGGAATTTATGGGGGGGGGGGCGTATTCCCTAAATGTCCTTCTTTTAAATGTCTTCGATATCAGAATGGAAGCAGCTTCGGAACTCGGATGATGTGTTTAAACTTTGTATTTAGCATAAGTTGAGGTTTCAGAACTTTAGAAACTTGGGGTCGATTCCGCAATTGGCTTGAACGCTGTATGTAAGGAGTTTCGATTTCTGTTTGATCCGCAACGTAGATTTCAGACAAGCATTTGGAGCAACAGGGCCCATGTTTGAAGGTGCCAAACGGATGGGTCGGCCGAGCACGTTCCGTTTTTTAGGTACGGATTGGAGAGGAGCCTTACCAACCAGCTGACTGAATCTGTTTAGCGCTACGGATCTTGATTCGCATTCAGCTTATGCCGAAAGATGGCAGGATACGTCTCTTCGCTTGTCTGAATTTTGAAGCGAGTATTCGTACGGAGTGAATATTTTTAGCTCATTTTCACGGATTTTGCTTCCAGTTCTGGATCCAGCCGCAAATTTCACATCCACTTTCGAAAATCGTACTGAATTTACACGCTTCGTAACTGACTTAAGAAAACTGTTATCCTGCTTTTATTTACAAAGCTAACTGAGTAGTAAAGGCTGGAAGTCGCTTTTCTCACTCATACTTCCATTTTGTATTTTCCTGGTAATATTGTGATAAAGAAGAAATTGGAAAGCAATTCTGTAAATTTTTGGACAAGAAGAATTCGGCTGGAGTTGTGTGTGTAAAAATGTAGATGAGAATCGTGTTGAGTATTGTGTTAATGACTCGACTTATAAGCAGTTAACTGGAAGACAAAAGTGCTCCTCTGGCGGGATTTGAACCTACGACCTTTGGTTTACAAGGACACTGCTCTACCACTGAGCGACAGAAGGGCTAGTGAAGTTCGCAAACCACTAGTCAGATAGAAGTGGTATGTGATCTCCCCGAGGGCAAATTTGTCGAACCAGTTTTTGTCTTCGCTAGACGTTTGAGCTGAGTTTGCCTGTCTACTCCCCTAAAATCATAAAAGAAAACAGATGGGGGGCTACCGCACTATCAAGAATTACGCAACTCGCTTGCGGGATCTTGGGTCAGCTTTGTAAACAAAACGTAAAAGTTTCACAACTAGAAAGTGAAAAAGCATTACATTGTGACGAATGGAGAGCGAGTTAGTTCCGGTGGAAAGACACCCCTCTTAGTTTTAGTAACCTTGGATTGTCGTACAGTAGAGGTATGCCTATGTGGACGTTTGTTGACAGTGGACTTTGCCATTTTCATGCACTTGCTGTGTCTAAAGCCAACAACCACTTAGTCAAAGTAGGTAATTAAGGGCATCTGAAAACACCTGTACAGGTATTTTGTGTCTTCATTCTACCATTTAGCCCAGAACTGCACTGTTCACATTAAAGTAACTGTTCACATAAGCATACCTCTACTGTACTTGAACTCTTGTTTGACGGCAGGCTATAGGCGGCAAGATGCGGGTAGCTAATGCGCGCTCCAGCTTTTCGAAAGGCTGGGTACGACAAACACGTAAAACCGACTGATCCAGACCTTTTTTGGGAATATTTTTCCCAAACTCGGAAGACCAGAAAGGGTTCAGTAGAGGTATGCCTCTTTGAACAGCTATGGTTTTTTTGCTAAATAAAATAATATAAATACAGTACATTTACTACTGCTGCACCAGTATTTTACTTTTATCGCAGCAGGGGGATGAGATAATAATAATAACAATGTACTTTATTTCCTTAGAGAACTTGTCTTACCTATAATACTAACGTAACGTACTACCGTAATCACTCCATCCATTTCTGAACCCGGAGACCCGAATTTCGTACGGTACATTCTAACCCCTCTAACAAAAAACACTGATTTTTCACATGCCGTGTTTTGCTCCTTCGATGCATATCACGCCGTCGGCGGTCGTCTGCGAGAAGTTTTTCCATCAGAAAAACCGGTTATGTAAATCTTTCCCCGTTTTCACTACGAGTCGGACGGTATCGAAAAATCATTAAAACAGCCAAATCCGTGGATAATTTGTTGAAAACAGAGCCGAGTTGTAGAGTATTCAAGTATTTTAAAATACTAGAAGTTGAATAGTAAACAGTGCGAGAGGTCCTTTAATAGCCCGTAGTACACACGCTAGCACCGGATCGTCATTCACGCAAGTAACATATGACAATTACATAAGCATAGCACTGCTAGCACTGTTCAAAGAGGCATAGCCTACCTCTACTGAAGTTCATGTTTGGTTAACTATTGTTGGCAATGGCTTAGAGGAAAGGGGGAGGTAATTGGGTTGCCAGCTGCATGGGTGGCTGAGTCTAGAGTGATTGTAGTGTGGCATTTACAAGTCGTCTGGCCTTTTTTATTCGCTCATTAGTTTTGTACGAGATTTTAAATCAAAAGTTGTCAGCTGTTTGTGATTTTTTACATTTCAGCATTTGCGTGTTTGGATTGTATTGTGATGTGTAGCTTAATCCAGCACAGTCGGGTTAGTTTTAGAAGTTATGAAAGACGATGTATAGTCGGTTTATATAATGCCAGTTAGATTAGTCGGGGTCTAGTTTTTCTGCAGTGTTGCGTCGTACCAACCGTACAGCCGCGGTTCTGATGCGTTCGTTAATCAGAAAGTTCCTCATCGTCTAACGATAGAACCTGTTTCCTGTGAGGTGCTAGGAAGAAGGTGATGTTACACCACACTGTCAGAAGTTTCATAACAGACAGCAGAAGGATGCGCGGTTTCAACAGACGATGCGTAACAGACAACACGATGTTGTCTGTTGTGTTTGAAAATGTTATGCATAACAAGCGTTGTCATCAGGAAGAGCAGAAAAATCGCCAAAAATCATCTGCTGAATTTTCTGACGTCATGACGACAAACAAAATAGTCAAGTAGATGCTTTTTTATCTGTTTTTTTTGCTCGATCTGACAATGCTTGTTCTGCATAACAGTTCATGTATAAGGTTTTCCAACACAACAGACAACATACCAAGTGTTGTCTGCTACGCACTGTCTGTGAAACCGCGCATCCTTCTGTAGTAGTATGCAGTATAGTTCATACAATTCATGTTTTTATTATTTTTCCCTAAGCCATCGCTGTCGGTGTCACGCAGCACTTCAGAAAATAGTGCCGTTTTTAGGTTTTGACTGTGTTGGGTTCAATGTGTTTTTGAGTGGGCCTTAAAAGTATTCATCAGGAGCCCATCAAGCGGGAGGGCAGTTCCGGCTGAGTGCCCCCTTAGAAGTTATGACTGTATGATAGATGAAAGATCTCGCTTTTATTTGTTTTATGAGGCTGAAGGCCTAATTTCCCCTACTACTTAAGTCTTCGGTTTTCCTTTGTATTTTTTTTTCCATGAGACCCCGCTATGTGGGCCTTGGACGGGTTTTGACTCCAACATTGGACTCCTAGACTTGAAAAATGTAAAAAAATTATTTCTGGTTTATTTGTCACGGTAGAAGTCCCTTGCATAATTTCCATCATCACATAAATATCTAGAGGTCTCAAATCGATCATGAAGCATAGTAATTTGTAGTTGGAGGGTTTTAACATTTGGTGACATAGCTCACCGACAAAACGCGCGCGTTATGTCAGCGCCGTTGAAACGACATGAAGAGTGACTGCACCCTTGTACGGAGCATAATAACACTAGGGAGTAGCTTCAAGACCTATGCTTTCCTTGTTTCTCAAACGGGCCAAACTCATCCCGATGAAAAATGTATCTCAAAATAATACTATGAAGTAGTACGAAAAAGTGGCATGCAGTACTAACGATGCTAGTACATGCTTCTACTTCAAGGTTACCATGATACTGCATACTACTATATTCTACTATTAGCAAGACTGGATGCTACTATGGCAAGACAGGATGCTACTGGATACTACTACACAAGATTGGATATGTCTGAGGCACATTAAATGATAGTATTCTTTGCTATTACATAGTATTACATGCAGTGTTTTCGTACTACTACCATACTACTACGCAGGCTACAAATTTGTCATCGGGATAGCGCTGCCCACTACGCCTGCGACATTTAAAGCGAGACAAACTTGTGGGTTTAAAAATGTCTATAAAGCTAAGATGCACACATTGCGGGAACTGGGGAGGTTGTATCTTTTTTTGCCCTGTTCAGAATATGTATTGTAGCCAGCACTGGTGCTCGACCGATTGAGTTTCAGTATGGACGTTTGCTATCGCTAGTGTTGCTGTTATTCGAGTGTGTGTCACCTTTTTCAGGTCTTGGCGCTACTCTAGTGTTATTTGCTCTTAACTCTAGGTAGTACTGCCAAGACTTGAAAAAAGGGACATAGTACACTCGAATAACAGCGACACTAGCGATACGTAACGTCCCTACTGAGACTCAATCAGTCGTGCACCATCGCTGGCTTCGATAATTGCATATTCCAATCACAGGGGAAAAAGGTACAACCTCCCCTGTTTCACTGATAAGTGCAGACTGCATCTTAGCTGTAGTAGAATTTTCTAGACCCGCTAGTTTGTCTTATATTCAAATCTTGAGAGCGTAGTGGGAGGTGCTACGAGTACGGCGCGTTCCCGGTCCATGGAAAGCCTGAGTCTTGGCACTACTCTCTGATGTTATTTTGCTCTGGGCAGTAGCATTTAACCGCATTTAGGTGTCTTCTTCGAAAGCCCAGTTCGCACGGGTTGCGTTCCACCGAGTTATTATCAGTTATGATTTTCAGGGCTCTGTTATCATTTCTTTACCGTTTTCACTAAGCTTCTTTTAAAGCTATAATATGTACACCATAATCCAAACCAAGTTGGACAATCGAAAATAAGATTTCATTACTGCATATTTCTTTTATAAGTAGCCTGAGGGTAACGGCAAAAGTAAAACGCAAAATCAGAAATCCTCCTCTGCAATAATAACAGTTTAATTAACAAACAACCCCAAGGGCTGTGACAAGCATTAGCCATCAAATCTACTAACAAAATCTTGCTCTGTGTTCCGTCGACACCCTCAGGACTACAGAACTGGGTTCTCCAATCCGCACGATGTTTTCGTGCCTTGACTTGTTTAGGCTTAAAGTATGAAGGGGGGCAAGAGCTAGGAACTGCCTTACCCAAGATGACTCCAGAGTAGCTAATTTTGTATTTTTGTGTAAAAGTTTTGCGATCTCTTTTTCCCTCCAGTTTGCACGTGACCCATTTATCCATTCCACGTTTGGCTGTTATTCCATGCGATAAAGATGCGGTCAATATTAGGAAGATTGCTCCTGTTATCCGGGCGGCTTAGCTTCACTGCTAAAGGAGCCATTTTTATAAGCGGTCATTTTGTCCAATCACCTCCTGTAGCTAGTCTGCGGGAGTCTTAGAGCCTCGTCGTTAAAATGGCATCGCAGCGAATACAAATCCTTTTCTTCTTCCAAAAGTTGTGTTTTCAGCGTCCGTGCCCTGCTAACACTGCTAACAGTCGTCTATGCTTTCCGGTTCTCTGCATCCCGGGTTTGCCCAAGTCACAGCGTATGATGCTACGGACAGGATTTTCCGGTCGGATTTTCTGCACTTCCATCATCAAGTTAAAGAAATCTCAACTTTTCCGTATGGAATTGGTGATGGTGCCGAAAATTCGGACAGGAATTCCAGTGTGCGAGCACCGACCGTGAGCATTTGTCCAACCAAGTGAATAACACGGAGCCGGACCCGACCAACTACCGAGTCCGCGTTTTAGTTGTGATTGATAAACTCCCGAGCTGCAACCACACAGAAACGCCTAGAACTTTCAACTCCAACTGTTCCATTTCCACCAGGATTGATGCAGCATACCTCGCACTATTTTTTGTTAATGTCCCAGTATTCAGAACTATTTGAATACTGTAGAACTAGGCTTTAACAAGTTATCCACGGCTTTGGCTGTCTTGGGCCTCTTTCTGGGCCCACTGACTTCCAGAAACTCGGCAAAATTCAGATAACCGGTTTTACGCATAAATTCAGATAACCGGTTTTACGCATCTGTATCGTGACACGCGAACACTCTTCGGGAGCATAATGCGCACGGCAAATAGTGGATCGTGGCAAGTGCAAAGATTAGTGACTCAGTGAGGGGTTGTTAGCGGGTTCTCGTTTAAAGGACCTGTCTTACCTATAATACTAACGCAACCTACTTCCATAATCACTCCATCTATTTCTAAACACGAAGACCCTAACTTCGTACGGTACATTCTAACCCCTCTAACAAAAACACGCTAATTTTCTCACTTGCCGTATGTTGCTACCTTCGATGTGTATCATGCTGTCGACGGTTGTCTGCTAGAAGTTTTTCCATCAGAAAAACGGTTATGGAAATTGTTTCCCTGTTTTCGCTATAAGTCAACGGGTCTCGGGAAATGCTTAAAACAGCCAACACCGTGGGTTATTTGTTGAAAGCGCAGCTTAGTTTTAAGGTATTGAAAAATTTTAAAATACTGCACGCTGAAGAGTAAATAGTGCGAGGGGTCCTTTAAGAATTATCGAATGCAATTACGGAAGTAGGTTGCATTAGCAGTATTGGTATGACGGGTCCTTTAAATGCGATAAACATTTAGGGCGATTACAAGCCTACCTTCCTCTACTTTTACTTGGAAAATACCAGTTTCTTACTCCTGTCTAGGGGCACCTACCTAGGAAGAGACCCCGATGTTTACAGAAAGTATAGTTGGTACTTGTTTATCTCTTTTCTAACTCTGCTTGTTTATTTTCCAAAGTTAAAGTACGTTAATAAATAAAGCAATAAAATTATAGTTTTTTTTTTATAAAACTACCAAAAGGGAAGTCCCGATTCTACCAATTGCCTAGGGAACAGAGATGGGCGAATCCGATCATGAAAGGATTTGAATCCGAATCCAGGGCTAGGTACGAATCCGATTCGGAATCCGAATCCACCATTTCATGCTGAGGATTCGAATGTGACCTTAACAAAAATCAAATCATGTACATAGTTTATGGTTTAAAAATCAGAGGTGACAAAAAGCACTGATACCTAAGGTAAAATCCAAGGTATCAGATAACGTGATAGATTACTGAAGATGGTTGATGGTGGAGACCAAAAAGTTGGATTGCCAAAGCACACTGTGTAAAAATTGGGAAAACGGAAACTGGAAAGATGAATTCTAGGAATTTGAGCTGATTCGTAAAACTGAGGGTTTGGAGTCCGAATCCGAATCTAGCCTGACAAGCAGAAGATTTGAATCCGGCCAAAGGAACGAATCCTGGATTCGAATCCGGATTCGGATTCGCCCATCTCTGCTAGGGACTCGCTCTAAGAATATGTTTATGATATGTCTACACTGTAAAAGGCATCTCCGAGTAAGGATTAAAGTTAACTGCAATATTTGCTACTCGGACTATTTTTGTCACTATTTCGCATCAATCTTACCTCAGTAGAGATAAGAATAATCCGAGTAGAAAATACTGCAGTTAACTTTAATCCTTCCTCGGAGATACTGTACTCCGCCTGTAAAGTGAGTCCTCCACTGGCAAGCGTAAGCTTTCGGAAGCCATCGTATCATGTCGTAAGAAGACATTCTGGCGATTTTCGCCCAATGACAGCACGCCGACTATGGACGAGCACGGTTGCCGCGGTCTTATGATTGCTAGCGGAGGGCCCAATCAAATTACTGTAATCGGAATCCAATAAAAATATGGCACACTATTAGATAAAAATGCAACCGGGGTCGGACTCGGGACGTCATGACGGAATCGCAGTGAAAATTGTTTGGACACGTGACGTTGAAAACGCAATTCAGGTTTTTGCTGCGCAAATATCCGTTAATGGAAGAAGAAGACTTAGACCTACCATTTATTCCTTATGAAATCCAACCCCTAAAATAGCGAATATTGTATATCCAGTGTCCGTTTTTCCTCGAGTGTATAGCTTCGCAGCCTCAGCATATATATATCAGTGTGCAGCGCTTACAATCCAGCCATGCTCAAATTCAGAGTTTTTGCACTGCATCGTATGGCAGACTCGCCCTGCATTTTTTTTTTGGCGGGACAGTTTCTTTGTTCGGAGTTTGATCTTATCAGTGACGAGCTCTTGTGTCGTGTAGAAGAACGCAAAGGCGGAGGAAGAACTGATAAGCCACGATCACAAGTATGTCTAGCCAAGCAAAGATGCCTAGCCACGTACCCAAGCTTAACCAGTCACCGAGTTCTACAGCCTAGAATCTGTGCCTTGGCATCGGTGTGATCGGTACTGCTAGGAAATACTAGGCTTCCGTGATTGGCTGGGAATGCTTGTGAGCGGGGCTATACTGACAAGCACTCGTGTCTCCAGCCAATAAGCCCTGCAACAACAAGCGATCGTGTTCAGGAAATACAGAACGAGTGCCTATACGGATGCGAAATTCTCCTTTTGCTCCGAAATTTTGACGCGTCACATGCGGGTTTCAAATTTCGCATGCTTTTGGATGTGGCATCTTTTCGGAGTCTGATTACTCGTAGCTTGCAACGCTCATTACTCGCGAAACAAAATTGCGGATTTGTCTAGGCGAGACCGAAGTTCTGATCATTATCAGTTCTTCCTTGTCAGAACACAATCTGTGCAGTTCTTCCTGGCGCCCGCGGACCAGAATTCCTGCCAGGATTTTCAGCACCATCATCATTTCTGTACGGAAAACTTAAGATTATTTTATTTTGATTATGAAAACCGGAAGGGGAAAACATGATCGGTTGTACGCACCAGAACATGGATAGCGTGACGTCTGAGCCTGTATTCAGTCGATAGTCGATTTTCTATGTAATCGCAGCGTATTCATCATTGTGAGATATTAGTCTTTTTCTGAGGTTTCTGGTAAGCAGTGACACGACAAATGGTGCTTCCTAAATCACGAGTAATCTCTTTTTGTGTCGACGTTTATTTTCCAGACGATAAATTCTCCCCATCATCTCCTCTATTCTTTCCGTAAAAAACGGCTTTGTTTCTTCTAGAATGAGAAAACGCGGTGATGAGAAAAAATTGTGTAGAGATATTTTGCTATCAGATTGATGGGGAAATGTGAGACTAATACGACATATTCAGCGCATCACTTTTGTTATTCGATTCCCGTCTGCTAGACGTGTAGTAGTGATTGCCTTACAAAAGCGCAGCAAATAGTCGTGAAACCCAAAATTTAAACTTCTTTGCAGCAGGAATTCGAGTGCAGACCAGTATCCCCGAACTGCTGCTTAAAATGCAGCATTCCTCCATTAACTTAGATTAATATAGAGCAGGTCCGGATCCAGGAATTTATTTCGGGGGGGGGGGGGGCGGAGTCTGCCAAACAGACAATAACAGAGATCGTTAAAGCCGATTAAAAAAAAAAAAAAATCGTCTGTTTTGGGGATAGAAATTCCCGGGTCACAACAGCAGTCATTTTCACATTTCTACAGTAGGCTAGGGTTTAGGGTTGTCATTTCACTAAACAAAAATTCCCTACAAAAGTAGTAGATAAATACTACCAAAGAAGGCAAAACTTCTGTTCGAGAAAGTTATAATAGTTAACATACCTCCATCTAAGTTGATATTGGAATAACAAGCTCGAAGGCCATTTAAATATATCAACCTCGCTGCGTTCGGCAGATATTGTTCATACCCCCCCCCCCCCCCCGGATACGGTTCTGTTGGATAATTACTGGTGTTTGGCTTTCAAAGCACCTATATCAGCTTACAGATAAGGCATAACCTTGTTTCAGGCGGTTTGCCCCTTTCGTACTGCCTGAATGGGTGGCTCATTTATTCCTCGTCTGAACTCTACGTCACTGCCTTTTCCCCCATTGATATATATGTTGTATCCCCCTTCAGGTCTTCGTTTCAACCAAGAGGATATCAGATCGTATAACTGGTGAAGACAAGTGCATTATTCTGTGTTATTTGGCAAATGAAAAAAGCGTGCGGATTGTATGCGCTGCTTTAGCATTTTTTGTCATTTTTCCTTCGTAGGAGTTCTGCTCATTCGGTCGTTATGCAATATTGTTATACTTTTAGAGAGTTGCTTATTAGCGTTGACATGTACTTTTTAAAAACGTTTACATAATAATAAAGTTTTCATCCTCCCTGGTTACACCAAGCCTGAAAGGGTGATAGTGATCTGGCAGTTTTGCCTATAGTTTGTCTTATTCCAGCTCATCGACCCAAGCGGACCAGTTTCTGTCATACGTTGTCTCGTTGAGTGTGTTCCATCCTACTTACATTAGTTACTACGCATGACGTTACGAATTTTGGCTTCTTGGCGTAAAGGCTGGAACGTATTTTTCTATTTTCGTCACAATACCATTCCACGAGGAAATCCAGCCAATCATATTATAGTGCGAACACAGGATCGGGAGCTCCGGACTGGAATTCCTGCCCGGAGTTTTGGCACCATCATCACTTCCATATGGAAAAGTTGAAATTGTTTCAACTTGATGATGAAAATGCAGAAAATCCGTCCGAGAAATCCTGATCTTGTGTTCGCACTATTAGAGAGATCCGTAATTACCACGCTTACTACGCTCCCGAGCATGGTAAGCAAGTGTGTTTCTGATCGAAGTTTGAAGTTGCCTTGAAACTCAAAGATCTCTGTTTCAATACCGTTTTTGGTCACCGGTCACAGTTTCTTTGTCCTTCAAAGTCTGACTGTCGAACTTCGTGAGCTAGCAAGTCCGTAAGTTTTCTTGAATCGTCGAATAAACATCGACCGGGCAAGGATCGTTGGAGTCGTAAAAACCCTAATTAAGCAAACGGTGAACATCGACGGCGTTCGAAAACGGAAATTAAGCAACCGGCTAAGCCAACGGCGAACAAAACTTCGATCATAAATGCAACTACTGCTAGTTACTATTTCGAGAAGGTTGGAACGGTCAGCGTAGTATTTTTTCATGTGGTTAGAACACGCTCATTGTCAACACAAGCTGCGTGCTTTGTCACGGGAGTTCTCACCGGTGGTCTCCCTTTTTCTTATAAGCCGTTTTTGCATTCACCGGTGACTACTCACCAGTCTTATAACCCGTTTTTGAACTAATCGGTGTCCGGTTTCACCGGTGCGGACTAACTAGAACCTGCTCGTGGTCCCGGCTTCATCGAGCAGTTACCAAGTTTTCACGGTGAGCCAAAAAACGCGTTATAAGAGAAGAACCGGACACTTGTGACTAAACACCAGAGAAGCAGATTTTCTATTCCTCAGTGTGTGGATCTCTTTCACTGTCTATGTCACAAGTGTTAATAATGAGACGATGGGACTTACAGAAACTAGTCCGCGCTGAACGGGAATATAGCGAATAATAGTTGCGTTTTTGCAGATACCATGGTATCTGTTACCACGGTAACTCGATCTACAATTAGTCGTTTTTGCAGTTATCGTGGTATCTGATACACGGTTGCTCTGCAAAAATGACAATTGCCGAAATTGCGCTTTTCGAAGTCATCCCGAAAGAAAAACAGATATTCAGTCACATTACTAAGTGCCAAACTTCTTTCCTACCAATTTGACAAAATTTGATGAAAGTGAGATGACTCTTTCAGATACCACGACCAGTTACCACGGTCGGACTGTGGTGTTTGGATATCTGTTACTACGATAACTGCCTATATACCACGATAAGGTGGGCAGGTAGGTGGGCAGTCGCGGACCATCTGAATAATTGTAGTGGACTGCAAAATATATTCACATGCCCCTCGGTAGCTCAGTTGGTACAGCAGTCGCCTGGTAAGCGAGGGTACTGGGTTCATGTCTCGGCTGAGGAGCATTTTTTTCTTTCAGGTCACTATCAATCAATCAATCAATTTTATTTAGAACCCTAATAGCACTAGGCTAACATGGGCCGGAAAAATAAACACTCAATACAATACAATACAAGTAAGACGCAAACTAACAAGCAAACAATAAATAAGAAACGAACATAGATCATGAACAGTTAAAATGTTTAGTAAAATACGGAACGAATGAATTTAGGTATCTAATGAAGCTATTCTAGATAGTCTAGTTCACAAAGAGTGTGGCTTCTAGTCCCCAAATAACCATCACGTTGAAGGTGGGCAGTCGCGGACTAGAATTCCTGCAAGGGTTCAGCCCCATCATCAGTCCCGTGAGACCAGGTCTTTCGCCTAGGAAATGCTAAAGGACCCGTTGTGTCTGTAATGCAAATGCAACCTACTTCCAGAATGCATTCAATCATTCTTAAGCCCGGAGACCAGTTTCCTATGTTACATTCTTTGCCCGCTAACGATAGCGCACTAATCCTTGCACTTACCACGATTACTATTTTCCATGTGTATTATGCTCCCAATGAGTGTCCGTGTATCATGCTATTCATGCGTAAACCCGGTTATCTGAATTTTGCCAATTTATTGCTAGAAGTCAAGGGACCTGGGTAAAGGCTTAAAACAGCCACTGCCGTGGGTAATTTGCAGAGCCTGGTTTTACAGTATTCAAATAGTTGTGAATGTTGGAACATGAACAGTAAATAGTCCGAGGTGTGCTTGAAAGAATAGCAGAATTCTCGATCAACATTATCAGGAAAATTCGGTAGGGTTGGCTTAACTGTGTGGAAGTCCGGTAATGTTGATGAAATTTTGTCAAAGTTTAATTGAAAAGCCAATCTATTTTCGTATCATTTAACAGAATACACCACACTTTTTGGATTGTGTTAAGTTTTTGGGATCCCAAAACGTAAGCGGAAGCAGGCCCGTATCCAGGAATTTATTTCGGGGGGTGTTTTGCCTTTCGGGGGGGGGGGGGGGGGGGGTTGCCTGCTGGTCGGACAGAAAACGACGGTAAAAGCCTATAAAACTGCCTATTTTTGTATGTTTCGGGGGGGGGGGTCAACCCCCTAACCCCAAATTGGATACGGCCTTGAGTGGAGGGATACCTGTGACATCGCAAAAATGTCCGTCTATCTGTGAGCGCGATAACTTTGATGAAACTTGGTGTGAGGATTCATTGGGTCAAAGGTACGGTCAAGTTCGTAGATGGGCTCTGTAGCTCTATATTTAGGGGCGGGGGAGGGGGTTGAAATTAAGGGACAAACAAAATATTTTTAAACAGTTAATGTGATAGTCGATAATGAGGTAAGAAGGCATGCTGAGCACGACAGTGAAAACCATTTTCTTGCCGGACAAGTAGTTCGTCCGGAATCCGGCAAAAACCGGAAGGTTGGTTAAAAGTAAAAGTTTTATTTGAAGTTGATTTAATTTTAGATTTAGGGGTAAAAAGACTTGGCTGTCTTGGTCTTGACTGCATTTCAATTTATTTCAAAACCGAGTGTCACAATTAAGCTATCACATTTCAAGTAAGTTATAGCAGGTAAATGGTGTAGCGTTTAACTGTAGGGTCTGTAGGTATGTACAGTGGAAACCAGCTTGTTGCAAAAACACGCTTGGTCTGTTGGAATTACGTCCCTTAGTTTGTCAAAACGGTTGACAAAAAAATTTCAGTTTATTGATAGGAAGACGAACACAAAACCATCATGTGGTGAATTTTTACTAAGGCCCCTCGAGTTCAAATCGCTTGCTTGATCACGACTAAAAATGAACCGGAATGAATTACGTAGAGCGTGTCCCATCCTATTTACCGTAGTTACTACGCATGACGTCACGACTTCTGGATTTTTGCCATCAAGGCTGGAACAATTTTTCTATTTTCCAGCAGAATATCATGCCACGGGAGAATCTGACCAATCACGTTACAGAGATCCGTAGTTACTACGCTCCCGAGCGTGGTAAGCAAAAAGTTACTATTAGTTACTATTTCGGGAAGGTTGGAACGGTCAGCGTAGTAACTTTTGGTGAGGTTGGAACGCAAATAGTAACTAATAGTTACTATTTTGTAAAAGGGTGGAACACGCTCTTTGTTAACGACTGTGGGTCACGACGCAACGGCGAGTGCGAAGGGCCTTCTGCAAGTCACAAGAAAGACAAAAGTTGCATTTTTGCAGATACCATGGTATCTGTTACCACGGTAACTGAATCTACAATTAGTCGTTTTTGCAGTTACTGTGGTATCTGATATACAGTTTATCTGCAAAATTGCCGAAACAGCGCTTTTCGAAGTCATTCCGAATGAAAAACAGATATTGAGCCAAACTTCTTCCTCACCAATTTGACAAAAACTGATGAAAGTGAGATGACTTTTTCAGATACCACGACCAGTTCACGTTCGGACCGTGGTATCTGGATATCTGTTACAACTATATACCACGATAACTGCAAAAACGCCTTTTGACCGTGGTATCAGATACCCCAATAGCTGCAAAAACAACTTTAGACCGTGATATCAGATACCATGGTATCTGCAAAAACGCAACTAAAGACTGTGCTGGGCGCAAGTGGTGCAACACGGTCCAAGACTGCAATCGATGCTAACTTCGTCTAGACATCCTTGAAATCTGTACACCTACCCGACCACTCGAATTAAATTACGTGTCGTTCCAGAATTTCTGTCTCGAAGGCCCTTGTCAATTCTATAATCCGGAACTGAATTGTTTCTCCGACCGTATTTCAAGTTTCCTCGGAGTTGCCCCAGTCTGTCTAAAGACCGTACCGTAACTCGTTAGTGTACCTGCTTTACATCTTTCCAGTCTAGCAATCAAATGCTCGTCATGTTATTGGGCTGTTTGGAAAAAGTCTGGAGACACAAACAGGGGCGGTTCGAGGGGCTTGGGCAAGGGGGGGGGGGGACTTCAAAAATACGACTGGCTAAAAACACAGCACCAGCAGGCTCAAGATATATTAACGTTATAAGTTCTAAAACGTTACAGAAAATGCCAGTGTAGCAATAAATAATAAACAAATAAGTAACAGGAATTAGACGATGCCGTTCATATCAAATTTCGCTGGAGAGAAGACAAGCCTCAGTATCTGCTTCGGACATATCTAAGGCGTATTCTCGCCGTTCCCCGAGGACTCCTCGGGGAATCAAAGGGAACGGCGAGAATAGAGGGAGTCACTCCACGCGGACTCCGCGGACAGAAATAGCGAGAACACGGGGAATGCTTCCAGCATGAATTTTGTTCGAAAAATAGATATGCAGTTGACGAAATTAGTCTGGAGCCACTTTATTTTTGGTTTTGTTTATTCTGATTATTTTTAATTAATTTTACATTGCACCACCACCAGCAAAAATTGATTCCCCTCCGAATCTGAAAGGGAGTCCTTTTTGATGATGGTGATGATAATCGGAGCATTCCCCATTCGTGGGGACTCGCGAGAATACGGGGAGCGAGTCCACGGGACAAACAAAAACGCGGGGACTCCTCAAGTGGAGTCCGCGGGGAACGGCGAGAGTACGCCTCTAGTCAAGACAAACTAAAGTGAGCGCCGCCGGCGAAATTTTTTCAGTGCGAGGGTAGGACTACAAAAGAGCCGCAGGCAAAATTTGTTAAATCGGCCTTTATTCGGCAATATTCGACTACTTCCCACACAAACTCTTACTTTTAACGTGGCTCAGATTCCAAGGAGCAGGTTTTATCATATGTACCTAAGACAAATTTAAACTCAGCGCCGCAGGCGATTTTTTTGTAATCCGACCTTTTTCTGGCATTTCTAGTAGCTGAAATCTCAGGGCCATTCAACCAGATAGCGAGTAGGCGACTATGAAAGACCAGTGCAGTAAAAAAGGATAAAGAAATATAAAATAATCGCAAAACACTCAACAAATATTTTCCATAAAGGTTCACTAATTTAGAATCACATTGATGGGATCGTGGACAGGTAGTTTTCCAATCGGAGAACACAAATTAGAGGAGAGGGCTTCAAGCGTCAACAATGGGTCGGAAATTAACAAACGGCGGATCAGGTAGCGATTCCGTGTGCGCCGGGGTAGGTAGAGAAGAAATCTCAGATGTATGGAGTATGTCGAGCGTATGCGTCGAAGGTCTTTTCTTCTGAGTATAGACTGCTGTATCACATAAATCTGTCAGTGCCCCGATAACTCGGAACAGAGTGGGATATTTTCCCGGAAGTTGGTACGTGGTAGTACTTCCACTTTGAATTTAGACTACACAAAAAATAGTGCAATCATCAGGCGGTTGTGCCTGTTTCTTTTTAAGATAAGGAGATTTTTGCACGAAACCAGGTAGGATAATGCTGAAACGTCGCGCCGCGGGCGAAATTTTCGAAAATCAGCCTGTTTTCGCACCACAGAGTGAAAATCACGACTTCGAAATGGCATTTATGTCACTCTGGCAAGTTGGAAACATACGACTGTCATTCTAACAAGCTCAAAGCGCATGATAATTCGTAACGTAATATCTGCCTCAAATGGCCAGCTCATAACTTACGACTGTCTCTAATAGACGACTAGAAAATATCTTCGTAAAACCCGATAAGAAACGGGTCATTTTCAAGGAAAATTCGCGATTGATGTCATTCTGGCAATTTCCATACCACTGGTTCTGACAAAATGAAAACACGAAACTGTGAACTGACAAACTTAAAACATACTACTAAAATCTTTATGGAACAATACGACCAGAAACAGGTCATTTGAAGGCTAAGTTCCCGATTAGCTAACTGCTTCAACTGCTTGGTCTGCGTTTATCTGGCAAGGCTTACGAGTGTCTCTAATTTATGACTAGAAAATCCCTTCGTAAAGTAAACTTTCGTTCCGGAAAACTCAGACACAACTGCGAATCTGAAAACATACGAATAGAAATTTCTTCGTAGCCATACAACTAAAAAATGTGATTTGTGGGTGAAATTCACGTTTGGTAACTGCCTGCATGTCATACTGACAAGCCCGAAACATACGACTGAGAGAAGATTCTCTGGCGCATGGGGGGGGGGGTGAAGCCCCCCCCCCCCCCTAGACCCCCCTTCGAACCGCCCCTGGACACAAATAAATGTCTGTTGAGTTCAACAAGGTTTTCCCTTAGCTGTTACAGTCATCTATCGGCCAGACGACGCACTTTTTTTTATCACAAGAGAAGGCTCAACCCAGTGTTGCGATGGGTGGTACAATTGTACCAGATTCAGTACTTTTTGGGATCCCAAAACGTAAGTGGAGGGATACCTATGACATCGCAAAAGTTGTCCGTCCGTCCGTCCGTCTGTAAGCACGATAACTCTCGAAGGGAATGAGATATTTTGAGGAAACTTGGTGTGAGGGTTCGTTGGGTCGTCGGACCAGTCAAGTTCGTAGATGGGCTTTGTAGCTCTACATTTAGGGGTGGGGGAGGGGATTCAAATTAAGGGACAAACAAAATATTTTGAAACAGCTAATGTGATAGTCGATTATGGGATAAGAAGACATGCTGAACACGATGGTGAAAACCATTTTGTCATCGGACAAGTAGTTCGTCCGGAATCCGGCCTAACCGGAAAGTTTGTTGAAAGTAAAGTTTTATTTGAAGTTGATTAGATGTTCGATTTAGGGGTAGGAAAACATGCTGAAGACGATGGTGAAAATTATTTTTTCGACGGACAAGTATTTCGCCCGGAATACGGCCCAAACCGGAAAGTTTATTGAAAGTAAAAGTTTTATTTGAAATTGATTAGATGTTCGATTTAGGGGTAGGAAGACATGCTGAAGACGACGGTGAAAACTATTTTCTCGACGGACAAGTATTTCGCCCAGAATCCGGCCCAAACCGGAAAGTTTGTTGAAAGTAAAAGTTTTATTTGAAGTTGATTAAATGTTCGATTTAGAGGTAGGAAGACATGCTGAAGACGATGGTGAAAACTATTTTCTCGACGGACAAGTATTTCGACCGGAATCCGGCCCAAACCGGAAAGTTTGTCAAAATTAAAAGTTTTATTTGGAGTTGATTAGATGTTCGATTTAGGGCAAGAAGACATGCTGAACACTTATGTGAAAACAAGTTTCTACCCGGACATGTAGTTCGTCCGGAATCCGGCCAAAACCGGAAAACTGTTGAAAGTCAAAGTTTTATTTCTAGTTGATTAGATAAGCGATTTAGGGGTAAGAAGAGATGCTGAGTCCCTGTATGACAATCGTATTTTACCCGGACATATAGTTCGACCGGAATCCGGCTGGAATTGGAAAATTTGTTATAAGCTAAATTTCTATTTGAAGTTGATTAGATGTTCATTACTGGGGAAAGAAGATACCCTGATTTCGTCTTGGAGCTTTCTTTTTTCGCCGGACAAGTAGTTCTGGAGTTCGGCCGGAACCGGGAAATTGGCAGAAGTGGCAGGAAGTTTACGTCAAAACAGATATGACTTATAGGGGTAAACACACATGCTGAATCCAAATCTGAACTTGGTTTTCTCAGGTGATTAGCTATTTGGCCTTAATCTATTTCTGAATTTTAATTTTAAAAATGTTCAAGGAATCTGGCGAAGAATGGATCTGGCTAAGACAAGACCCAGTTGTCTGTATCAGATATTGAATTTTTGGGATCCCATCGAAACCTTTGGTCTTGTTTCTCTGACCTGTACATCTGTACAACTTGTTTGAAAAGTCGGAAAATCAGTACAATTACGTCGAACTGGTACAAATTCCGTACATTTTCTCTAAAACTAAGAAAAGAACTTGACTTATCGTACTAACTTTGGTGGTTGACCTAGAGCCCTAACTCGGAAGTAGTCAGAAGAGGCATTTCTGTGTCCGCTGGCTCAAGGATCCAGTCAAATTTCTTTGCGACCCAACCCCTTTTTCCTTTTTGGCAGATTTTGTGTGACTTTCCAGCTCGTAGTTAGACAGGTTTTGGCAGAACTAATTCACCTCCATAGGCACATTTGGTTCTGAGCACTGCTTCCTGCCAAGCTCTATCCCCAAAGACACAAAGGTGCGGAAAAAGGAGGATAAAAAGAAAACTGGACGAAAGAGAGAAAAATAAGCAAAAAGAAAGATATTGTATATAGATTAGTGGAGTACCGCGAAGGAAGACGAGCGGAGTTTGGTACATTTTTTCCTGGGAAGTACATTTGTAGACCTATAGGCGTACTCTCGCCGTTCCCCGCGGACTCCACTTGAGGAGTTCCCGCGTTTTTGTTTGTCCCGGGGACTCACTCCCCGTATTCTCGTCCCCACGGACGGGGAATGCTCTGATTAGCATCACCATAAACAAGACCAAAGTTTTCGATGGGATCCCAAAAATTCAATATCTGATCCAGACAACTGGGTCTTGTCTTAGCCAGATCCAGTCTTCGCCAGACTCCTTGAACATTTTTACAATTAAAATTCAGAAACAGATTAAGGCCAAATAGCTAATCACCTGAGAAAACCAAGTTCAGATTTGGATTCAGCATGTGTGTTTACCCCTATAAGTCATATCTGTTTTGACGAAAACTTCCTGCCACTTCTGCCAATTTCCCGGTTCCGGCCGAACTCCAGAACTACTTGTCCGGCGAAAAAAGAAAGCTCAAAGACGAAATCAGGGTATCTTCTTTCCCCAGTAATGAACATTTAATCAACTTCAAATAGAAATTTAGCTTATAACAAATTTTCCGATTCCAGCCGGATTCCGGTCGAACTATATGTCCGGGTAAAATACGATTGTCACACAGGGACTCAGCATCTCTTCTTACCCCTAAATCGCTTATCTAATCAACTAGAAATAAAACTTTGACTTCCAACAGTTTTCCGGTTTAGGCCGGATTCCGGACGAACTACATGTCCGGGTAGAAACTTGTTTTCACATAAGTGTTCAGCATGTCTTCTTGCCCTAAATCGAACATCTAATCAACTCCAAATAAAACTTTTAATTTTGACAAACTTTCCGGTTTGGGCCGGATTCCGGTCGAAATACTTGTCCGTCGAGAAAATCGTTTTCACCATCGTCTTCAGCATGTCTCCCTACCTCTAAATCGAACATTTAATCAACTTCAAATAAAACTTTTACTTTCAACAAACTTTCCGGTTTGGGCCGGATTCCGGGCTAAATACTTGTCCATCGAGAAAATAGTTTTCATCATCGTCTTCAGCATGTCTTCCTACCCCTAAATCGAACATCTAATCTACTTCAAATAAAACTTTTACTTTCAACAAACTTTCCGGTTTGGGCCGGATTCCGGGCGAAATACTTGTCCGTCGAGAAAATAACTTTCACCATCGTCTTCAGCATGTCTTCCTACACCTAAATCGAACATCTAATCAACTTCAAATAAAACTTTTACTTTCAACAAACTTTCCGGTTTTGGCCGGATTCCGGGCGAACTACTTGTCCGATGACAAAATGGTTTTCACCGTCGTGTTCAGCATGTCTTCTTACCCCATAATCGACTATCACATTAGCTGTTTCAAAATATTTTGTTTGTCCCTTAATTTGAATCCCCTCCCCCACCCCTAAATGTAGAGCTACAAAGCCCATCTACGAACTTGACTGGTCCGACGACCCAACGAACCCTCACACCAATTTTCATCAAAATATCTCATTCCCTTCGAGAGTTATCGTGCTTACAGACGGACGGACGGACGGACGGACAGACGGACAACTTTTGCGATGTCATAGGTATCCCTCCACTTACGTTTTGGGATCCCAAAAAAAGGACTCCCTTTCAGATTCGGAGGGGAATCAATTTTTGCTGGTGGTGGTGCAATGTAAAATTAGTTAAAAATAATCAGAATAAACAAATCCAAAAAGTGGCTCCAGACTAATTTCGTCAACTGCATATCTATTTTTCGAACAAAATCCATGCTGGAAGCATTCCCCATGTTCTCGCTGTTTCTGTCCGCGGAGTCCTTGTGGAGTGACTCCTTCTATTTTCGCCGTTCCCTTTGATCCCCCGAGGAGTCCTCGGGGAACGGCGAGATTACGCCTTATGTCTAGTACAACTAGACCTACGTTGCCCGGGCAACGTGAAGTGTTGCGGCAACCTTTGTCCGGCTTCGCCGGCTAAAGTGTTGCGAGAGCAACACTTTGGTTTTGTTTCTTCGCTGTCGGTTAAATGCTGAAATTGTCAACTTATCGAAGCTTTTAAAACGGTATGTTCTAAAAAGAATATTCACATAATCAAAAGATGTTCTTTAGCGTTGTAAAACCAACAACAAAACAATATCGGAAGAAGGCTATTCGTAACGTTTCAGGATTAAAATACCATAGATGACACTATTAATTATTACAAAACTACCTTATTGTTTTACATTACCGTATCGTCTGTACCCGTTGCGTAAACAGTTAATCCTAGGTTATAGCGATAGACCATCGATACAAACTTTCTTACTGTCATATTTACAGAAATCGAATACAATGTGCACCAATTTTCAAAAATGTCTAGCCCCTCGTGCTTACTTACAAGTCCCTCTCCCGTGATTGACATCAAATTCACCGGAAACAAATAATGGATACACCAGCTATCAAAAGTTGCAAACCCCTCATCGCTGAAGATGATTATAGCATAAAAGCCGATTATTACTTACAAGTCCCATGCATGTCTTACAATTGGGAACAAAATTGTTCTTACCATCGAATACACCTGAGACAAATAACAGGTATACCAACTAGCAAAAGCTTTAAACTCCTCGTTGCCGAAGATGATTATGAGCTAACAGTCGACTGTTGCTTACAAGTCCCTTACATGTCTCACAACTGGTATCGCCTATTTTTTGGTTTCAGTGTGTACCTTACTCCTAAAGTTGTCAACCCCCTGAAACTTTCAAACTGGTTTATCTCATGAAGGATTTTTGTTCAAAAAAATGGATGGCATATATTTTGATCAGCTCTTCAAGGGCTATCGATTGCCCTAACCACAACAAAAGCATATCGGAAAAAGGGACTAAATTGACTTTGCAGTCAGTTGAACTTTATCCTTTTCAATCGTAGACATCGTGACGGATGAAAACTTGGAATAATATCCTATATAATCTAGTTGGTATTATAAAGCTATCCGTAACTTTTTAGGATTAAAATACCATAGATGACACTATTAATTATTACGAAACTACCTTGTTTTACATTACAGTATCGTTTGTACCCGTTGCGTTAACAGTAAATCCTAGGTTACAGCGATAGACCAACGATACAAACTTTCTTACCGTCAGATCTATATAAATCGAATACAATTTGCAACAATTTGCACAAAATTCTAGCCCCTCGTGCACCGATTCTACTGACAAGTCCCTTTCCCGTGATAGACATCAAGTTCACCGGATAAAAATAATGGGTACACCGACTAGCAAAAGTTGCAAACCCATAGTCGCTGAAGATTTGTGTAGCATAACAGCCGATTATTACTTAAAAGTCCCTTGCAAGTTTTACATTTGGGAACCAAATTGTTCATCAAATGACAGGTACGCCAACTAGCGAGAGCTGCAAACCCCTCATTGCCGAAGATGATTATGAGCTAATAGTCACCTGTCGCGTACAAGTCCCCTAAAAGTCTCACAACTGGTATCGCCTATTTTTGGTTTCAGTGTGTATCTTACTACTGAAGTTGTCAACCCCTTGAAACTTTCAAACTGGTGTATCTCATAAAGGATTTTTTTTACCAAAAAATGGATGTCATATACTTTGATCAGCTCATCAGCGGCTATCGATTGCCGTCGAAGTCGAACTTTATCCTTTTCAATCGTAGATATCGTGACGGATGAAAACTTGGAACAATATCGTATATAATCTAGTTGATATTATAAAGCTATCCGTAACTTTTCAGGATTAAAATAACATAGATGACACTATTAATTATTACAAAATTACCTTATTGTTTTACATTACCGTATCGTTTGTACCCGTTGCGTAAACAGTTAATCCTAGGCTATAGCGATAGACCATCGATACAAACTTTCTTACTGTCATATTTACAGAAATCGAATACAATGTGCACCAATTTTCAAAAATTTCTAGCCCCTCGTGAACCGATTCTTACTTACAAGTCCGTCTCCCGTGATTGACATCAAATTCACCGGAAACAAATAATGGATATAACAGCTATCAAAAGTTGCAAGCCCCTCATCGCTGAAGATGATTATAGCATAAGCTTTTTAAACGGGATGTTCTAAAAAAATTAATCATATGATCAAAAGGTATTCTTCAGCGTTGTAAAAACAACAACAAAATAATATAGGAAGAAGGGACTAAATTAACTTTGCAGTCAATTGTACTTTATCCTTTTCAATCGTAGACATCGTGACTTATATAATCTAGTTGGTAATAGAAAGCTATCCGTAACTTTTCAGGATTAAAATACCATAGATGACACTATTAATTATTATGAAACTACCTCATTGCTTTACATTTTCGTTTGTATCCGTTGTGTAAACAGTTAATCCTCGGTTACATTGATAGACCATCGACACAAACTTTCTTACCGTCAGATTTATAGAAATCGAATACAATGTGCACCCATTTGCAAAAATTCCTAACCCCTCGTGAACCGATTCCTACTTGCAAGTCCCTCTCCCGTGATATACATTAAGTTAACCGGAAACAAATAATGGGTACACCAGCTAGCAAAAGCTGCAAACCCATCATCGCAGAAGATGATTGTAGCATAACAGCCGATTATTACTTACAAGTCCCTTGCATATCTTACCATTGGGAACCAAATTGTTCTTACCATCGAATACACCGGAAACAAATAACAGGTATACCAACTAGCAAAAGCTGCAAACCCCTCATTACCGAAGATGATTATGGGCTAATAGTCGACTGTTGCTTAAAAGTCCCCTATATGCATCATAACTGGTATCGCCTATTTTTGGTTTCAATGTACCTTACTATGAAGTTGTCAACCCCTTTGAAATTTTCAAACTGGTGTATCTCATGAAGGAATTTTTGTACCAAAAAATGGATGACATATACTTTGATCAGCCCATCAATGGCTATCGATTGCCGTCGAAAAAAAAATTCTACCTGTCTTAGTTCAAAAGTTGACTTTTTTGCCGTAGGCCAACTTTCTAACGTCACGACTTAGAAAGGAGCAAAGGATAAGCTCTAGTTTCTTTAGCAATGAGAGAACTTTTAAAGTTTAAGAGGCACATCTGATACCGTTACTCTACCACAAACCAAAGTATTATAAACTCAGCTGAAATCGTCGCAGAAATAGACAGAAACAATAGATGGCAGCACTTTCGGACCCGTGGGAAAAAGCCACTTTTTTGTCTCTGTAGATTTTTCTATTTATCACTCAAAGAAGATATGTTGGCTGTGGGGCCGGGTAACTGCCGCATATATTTAACACTTATAGATTTTAGTCCATCTTCAATTTGAAACTGGTGCCTGCCTGCTTGCGTGCTAGAACGGAGCTTTCCACTCGAAAGCAGAAACATCTTTTGATGAAACGAAAGGTTCGCTACACAACTTCAGATAGTCCTCTCTGACATAGGCTATACAACTCCACTTCACTTCGCAAACCGTAGGCTCTGGCTCGATGACAAGCAAAAACCATCCTTATTGGCCCCAGGCAAGAGTTCTACGGAGCTTTCCAAAATGTAATGTCATATTCGTCAATCCGGCCTAAGGTCCACACTTTCCGTAAAAACCGCACAGGTTAGACCCTTCTCAGTTACCAGGAATAAAATGAAATCGGAGTCATAGGAAAAAAAAAAAAAAAAAAAAAAAAAAAAAAACAGGACAAAACCAAAGTGTTGCTCTCGCAACACAATTCAAAATATCAGGATCGCAACACTGGCTCAACCTCACGTCAGAAGTCAGAGAACTGAACCACAGAGAAGAAGAAATAGAAAAAAAAGAATAACAAAACAAATTAATCAAGAATTTGTCATTTTAAGGTGGGAGACATTGAGCGTGTTCCATCCTACTTACCGTAGTTACTACGCATGACGTCACGAATTCTGGCTTTTTGCCGTCAAGGCTGGAACGATTTTTCTATTTTCCAGCAGGATCTCACGCCAGGGGCGAATCCGACCAATCACGTTCCAGAGATGCGTAGTTACTACGCTTACCACGCTCCCGAGCATGGTAAGCAAATAGTAACTATTAGTTACTATTCCGAGAAGGTTGGAACGGTCAGCGTAGTAACTTTTCGTGAGGATGGAACGGAAATAGTAACTAATAGTAACTATTGTTACGAGGGTGGAACACGCTCATTGTCAAGAATAAGGATTCTGGAGCATAGAGAAGAAATTCTGGAAGCTCCAATATACAACACAAACAACAGTTGGTAATTTTTTTAAATCTGCCTTTATCTGGCAAGATTTAACTACGTAACATATTCTAGCATTTTATGTGTTTCAAATCTAAAAATTCCAAGCCTAATCTGCAAGTAATTAACACATATAGAATACAACACAATGCACCCCAGGCAAAACTTTTTGAAACGCTGATGAGCAGAGCATCTTTTTGCGATCACATTGAAAAAGAAAGAGTAACTAGCCTATGAAATCACAAACCTTTCCGTTGAAAAAAGTGACAACTATAGAAATCTAAGTAGACAAAAATTAGATTTGTTCAAAATTAAAAAAAAAGAGATTTTTATGTTAAATACATGCTTACTCAAAACAAAACGAGAAAAAAGTCTGCCAGGGCATCAAAAAAAGAATCTGGATTGACAGATGTAATGCCGAACGTAAACGCCAAGGAGCAGAACTTCTTTTTGCAAACCCAATGAAAAGTAAACAATAGCTATACAATCACAAATCTGTCCGTTAAAAAAAGGGACAAAATAGTGCCATCTAAATAAAGTAGATTTGTTAAGATCAGTAGCAAAATAAGTAATTTTCACGTTAAAAACATGCTTACTCAGAAACAAAAGCTGCGTTCGTTGCACTCCGGGCTGTCTCTGGTGTTTAGTCACCAGTGTCCGGTTCTTCCCTTAAAACGCGTTTTTTTTGTTCACCTGTGAGTTGATGAAAACTGGTTAACTCCTCGCTGCAGCCGGGCTCACGAGCAGGTTCTGGTTAGTGCGCACCGGTGAGATAAAACCGGACACTGGTTAGTTCAAAAACGGGTTATAAGACTGGTGAGAAGTCACCGGTGGATGCAAAAACGGCTTATAAGAAAAACCGGAGACCACCGGTGAGAACTCCCGTGACAAAGAACGCAGCTAAAACCAGCTAAGCAGGTTTGGCAGTGCGTTTAAAAAAAAAAAAATCAGATTTACGGACGTAACAAACTTTTGGTATTTACCCGACAGGAGTTTACAAATCGGAATCCCATCGGAACCTTTGGTCTCGTTTGTATCCTCTTGTGTGCAGCCTCTGGCTCAAGTGCCATATACCGATCATAATTCTGTCTGTCGGTCTGTCCGAGTGTTTTGTCACACTTTTCCGAGTTAGGGTACTTCCAGATGTGCTAGGACAATGAAACTTGGCAGGCATATCAGGGACCCGACCAAACTAACCTGGAAATAATCAGTTTCCCAATCCGACCGTATGCGGGGGAGTGGAGGGTGCTGGAAACTGGAAAATTGAGGGCATTTTGTCACACTTTTTCGAGTTAGGGTACTTCCAGATGTGCTAGGACCATGAAACTTGGCAGGCATATCAGAGACCCAACCAAAGAAACTCAGAAATAATCAGTTTCACGATCCGACCATTTTTTTTTTGGGGGGGGGGGTGGAGGGCAGAAGAATCTGGGAAATTGAGTAGTCTATAACTTTTGAATGGGTGATCGGATTGCAATGGAACTTAATACTGAATAGATTATATATCTGGGATGTCCCATTTAAAGTCTTGACCAAATTCGGTAGCCAGGTGGGAGTTGGGGGGGGGGGGGGAGACAGGAAATTTCAAGAAATAGTTAGAGTGGAGGGATCAGAGTGAAACTTGCTGGCAAGAACAGGCATCTGCTGTAGATAAGTAGTTTAGACAATTGTACTGGATCCAAACACTTAGGGAGGGGGGAGGGGGTTTCCCGTAATTCTGGTGATGGCGGGTATTGGGGATTTTCACTATGAAACCTGGTAGGCATATCAGAGACCCGATCAAACTGACTTGAAAATAACATTTTTGTTGATCTGATAATGGTGGGGGAGTGGAGGGAGGGGAATCGGGAATATTCAGTCATGCGTAACTTCGGATTCGAGTGAAATTTAAGAATTGAACAGAGGACATTTCTCTGGTGATCTTTTTTATATCCCGACTGGATCCGGCAACTATAGGGGGGGGGGGGGGGATATGTGAACCGCTTAGAATGGAGAGATCGGGATGGAACTTTGTGGCAAGAACAAAACAGATTCTCTAGGTAATCATTTACTGAATCGGATTGGCTACGGGCACCGCGGGGGAGTTTGGGGGGGGGAAATCTCGAGAAACGGTTAGAATGGAGGGATCGGAGTGAAACTTGCTGGGAAGAACAAACAACTGCTCCATGTGAATCTTTTACACAATTTGACTGGATGTGGACACTTCAGGGGGGGGGGGGGGGGTCCCGGAATTCCGGTTTTCGGGATTTTCATGACGAAACTTGGCAGGCATATCAGGGACCCGGTCAAACTGACTTAGAATAAAAAATATTCTCGATGTGATTATCTGGGGGGGGGAGTATAGGGATGGAAATCCGGAATATTAAGTCACGCGTAACTTTGGAACGGGTGATCGGATTCAAGTGAAATTTAATAATTGAACATAGGACATTTCTCTCTGGTGATCTTTTTCATTTCCGGACCGAATCCAACAGTTATTGGGGGGAGGGGGTAATGCTTGACCTGCTTAGACTGGTGTGATCGGGATCAAACTTCGTGGGAATACTAAACAGATGCTCTGGATTAATCATTTACAGAACAGGATTGGCTCCGGGTATTTTGGGTGGAGTTGTAGGAGAGGGGGGGGGGGTCTGGGAATCCGGTGATCGCGAGTTGAGGTACTTCCAGATGTGCTAGGACGATGACACTTCGCTGAAATATTAGAGATTCAACAACATTTGCTTAGAAATCGCTACTTCCCAAATCCGATTATTCCTTAAAATACTAATCTTGACCGCAAAGTAAAAAAAATATGTTTAAGCAATATATGCATTTTCATCATGCCCATCAGCCCATTATCATTTTTTCCTCAAGGGTTTTGCTTACAAATGAAGTTCTAGCTCCCTTAGAGTGCGCATCTCAACCGCAAAGTCAAAACTTACTTTTGATCAATCAAAACATCTTAACCCATGCAAGTGCCATATCAGCTTACAGCAACTCGGATTGTTTTTTATTAAAAGGAATGTCCGGGACCTCGTCGAGGTCAAATAAACTACTGATACAACTTAGCAAAAGGCAGGGGGGGGGGGGGGGTCACCCCCTTCAACCCCCCCCCCCCCCCCCCTCGGACCACTCCTGAACCGACTGGCGGATTTCTTTTTGCTAGTGTATTAAAAGGGAAATGTCTTGGGTTCTATTGATAATCCTTGCATGTTTTGGGAAATTTCTTGCAACTTTGGGTTAAAAAGGAATTTTGGCATATTTTTCAAAGACAGCTGCATATTTCTTGGATCCCGACCTGTCAACTGTGAGTCAGTACCGAGTCACTGAGTAGAGGTATGCTTAGTTTAGTTGAACAGTGCCAATTTCATACCAGTTAGCCAAAGTAGCTGATTGAGGCTAAATTGAGGGCCCATGAAAAAAATGAATAGGTATTTTGGATCTTTAGTCTGCAATTAAGCCAAAAACTGTACTGTTCAAGTTTAAGACAAGTAAGTGTTCAAATAAGCGTATCTCTACTGTAGAACCTCTAGCTCCCAGTCTCTGTACTACACTAATGCAGAGTATAATAGATTCATGACATGAATCAAACGAGCAGGACTAGCAGAGATAGTAGCTACAGCTGTAGAAATCTCAGTTCAACACGCTTGCAGCCAATTTCAAGCGTTTGTAATCAAAGGTCGACAGCTCGCCTGTAGAAGAGGTTCAGATAAAGGATTGGTTACACTGGATGTATTTAAAAAGTTGGTACCTAGTGAAAAATGGATACGTCATCTTAACTTTTATTAGAGCAATATTTCGGCTCTTTCTTGGCAATGGTCCTCTTAAAATTTGTGGAGTTAAAGAAGTTCTGTTGCAAAGCAAAATCAGGTTATTTAGGATTTGAAAACACATTTGCCAAATAAAGTCCAGAAAATTTTGTGTGAATCTGATTCTTTTGTCGCTTTTCTTCCTAAAGAATCGTAGCTTATTCTAAGCTTCACCCCACTAAATCCCAGCAAAAACAACTGACAAGTATCAGCTTTAACTTTTTGATCCAACATTTGTGATTAGATTGCACAGTGGCACAGGCAGGATCTGCTAGCTACTTTGTCCTTTACAGTTGGATAGTGTGAACTGTAGAAGGCTCATCCTTTATGGTCTTAAATCACTGGTGGGTCCAGAAATGCACAACCAGCTCAAAATAGTATGAAAAAGAATGAGGCTGCTAGCACATGTTGTCATTTTTAGGATTCCTAAAAACTTGCATCCCCCTCCACACCCCAAAATTGACTTTCAAAACTTGCACCCCTTCCCCCTCCCAGAAAATAGATCTGTTGACTAGCTGCTTCTGTTGAGAATTTGGTCTTTTTCATGAGAAAATTGGGTAGAATACCTATATATATGCCCCTAACAGCCCTAAACGAGTTCTTGTGCTTTCGATTAGGTCAACCTACTACCTTACTTCTGAACTAAAGGCAAAAGTGAATTTAAGGGCAGAAACAGTTTACAATCAGGATTTCTGGAGCTCAACATTAGAATTTAAAAAGTGAGCTAAAACACCACCCTATAGTGTAACCCTCCACTAAAAAAAAAGAATGACCTAAGTCACCTAAAGTAATTTTGCAAATCATCTTATTTTTTCAGTTTGCCAGTAATATGGATGATGTAATTACCATCGACGATGAAGAATCAGTTGAAGCCACCATAGTGACTAAGGTTACATCTGTACTGGTGGCGAAAGTGGAAACAACTTCAGACATTCCTGTTGAAGGAGAGGAACTGAGGAAAAGCAGGCGTAAAAGAACAAAAGTAATTTTTAATTCTGTAAATGAATAGATTAAGAGTAATTCTTTATTAATTGCGCTCTTTACTGCCGGAATAGTCACCAGTGGTATCTGTTGACAGAGGCGTCTTTTCGCAAAAACCTAGGGGAGGTTGATGTTTGTCGATAGGTTATTCCCGTATTGCATGTTAAATAAAAGAGGGAGGATGGAACTTTTGGTCCTTTACGGATGGCCATGAAGTTCCACTCGCTCTTGGAAAGTTCTGGGACTAATTTCGTGTTTGCCGAGAGTGTTAAAATACTGGAACCGGTGAATTGAGATTTTTCAGTCCCGGATCTTTCATTGGAATGATACCACTTTTTCACAGGTGTTGTTAAATGTTCCCTTGGCGCGGGAAGTTGGCGACAGGGTGCTGACAGGAGGGTGATATTTTTTTCGAATGGAACCGTGTGTTATAAATTGTTGACAAATTTGAACTTACCTCCATTTTGGAGCCACAGAATTGAAAATCGCCTCGAGTCGTCTGTAAGATGTGAGCCGCGGAAACCTTAGTTGAGATTTTGCAGATACCATGGTATTACGGTAACTGGATCTTCAATTAGTCGTTTTTGCAGTTATCGTGGTATCTGATATACGGTTGCTCTGCAAAAACGACAATTGCGGAAATTGCGCTTTTCCATTTCATCCAAAAGAAAAACTTCTACCAAACTTCTTTCCCACCAATTTGATAAAAATAGTGAAAGTGAGATGACTTCTTCAGATAACACGATTAGTTACCACGGTCGGTCCGTGGTATCTGATTATCAGATACCACGATAACTGGCCAGATACCACGATAACTGGCCAGATACCACGATAACTGCAAAACCGCCTTTTAACCGTGGTATCGGATACCACGATAACTGCAAACACGACTTTAGACTGTGGTATAAGATACCATGGTATCTGCAAAAACGAAACTCTTGTTGGTCGTGGAAATGGACCTATGGGCCGCACAAACGGTCTCGCAAACAGTCTTCGTGAGCAGGAGCCTCTTTGTTGATTCACGGAAAAACGACGATGATTGAAGAGGAAATGAGCATAAGAGGAAGTATCATGTGGTAATTCAAATGAACCCTCGGTTTGCGCCATTGCTCACAGGTCGGTATCACACGGATCAAACTTCAGCTTAACAGGTATGCCTCGTTTAACCCGTCTGTTATACCCCCTGAGCACTGGCTCCACATGGAATCCAGGATTCGTCCTTCTGGCCAAATTCGAATCCGGATTCGAATCTTCTGCTTGTCAGGCTAGATTCGAATTCTAAGTCTAACCTTCAGTCTAACCAATCAGCTCAAATTTCTAGTCTACATCCTTCTAGTTTCCGTTTCCCAATTTTTACACAGCCGGGTTAGGCAACCTAGCTTTTTTATCTCTACCGCCAAGCATCCTCAGTGATCTATCACGGTATCTTACTACATTAGATATCAGTGCTTTTTGTCACCTCTGATTTTTAAACTAAAAATTATGTACATGATTTGATTTTTGTTAAGGTTGGATTCGTATCCGGATTCGATTCCGGATTTTAATCCTCAGTATGAAATGGTGGATTCGGATTCGAAATGGGATTCATACCTAGCCCTGGATTCGGATTCGGATCCTTTCATGATAGTATCCGTCCGTCTCAGGTTGACGGTACTCAGTGAGTCGTGTCTCTGCAAACTGGTATGATTTTCACACCGCTACCCTCACATGAGCTGCGTTCTTCGTCACGGGAGTTCTCACCGGTGGTCTCCGGTTTTTCTTATAGGCCGTTTTTGCATCCGCCGGTGACTTCTCACCAGTCTTATAACCCGTTTTTGAACTAACCAGTGTCCGGTTTTACCTCACCAGTGCGGACTAACCAGAACCTACTCGGTAGCCCGGCTTCAGCCAGGCGTTAGCCAGTTTTCATCAACTCACCGGTGAACCAGAAAAACGTGTTTTAAGGGAAGAACCGGACACTGGTGACTAAACACCAGAGACAGCCCGGAGTGCAACGAACGCAGCTATGGTATCGGGTTTATCTCAAATTAACCCTCCGTTTACGCCAGTGCTCATACGTCGGTGTAACACGGATCAAACGTCAGCTTACCAGGCAAGCCTCGTTTAACCCGTCTATTATATTAGTTCTTTTTATGTTATAGGATGAGGCCGATGAATCTGTCAGTGAAACTGAGAGTGGCACGTCAACTTCAACAGTTGCAACTGTTGGTAAGAATGCTCTTGCCCTTCTTCCTGTTCTGTTTGTTTGTATCTAGACAAAATTAGTTGCGTTTTTGCTGATACCATTGTATCTGTTACCACGGTCTAAAGTCGTTTTTGCAGTTACCGTGGTAACTGATATCACGGTCAGAAGGCGTTTTTGCCGTTATCTTGGTATCTGGACAGTTATCGTGGTATCAGATATTCAGATACTACGGTCCGACCCTGGTAACTGGTAGTGGTATCTGAAAAGTCATCTCCTTTCATCAAATTTTGTCAGATTGGTGAGAAAGAAGTTTAGCACTTAGTGATGTAACTGGATATCTGTTTTTCTTCTGGGATGACTTCGAAAAGCGCAATTTTGGCAATTGTCGTTTTTGCACAGCAACCGTACATCAGATACCACGGTAACTGCAAAAACGACTAATTGCAGATCTAGTTACCGTGGTAACAGATACCATGGTATCTGTAAAAACGTAATTATTGTCTTATTTCCACGGGGCAGTTTTCGCCACTGCAGGTAATGGAGCGGGTAAAAGAAGGATACAAACAAATCGTAGACTAGACCTACGTTGCCGGGGCAACGTGAAGTGTTGCGGCAACCTTTGTCCGGCTTCGTCGACTAAAGTGTTGCGAGAGCAACACTTTGGTTTTGTTTCTTCGCTGTCGGTTAAATGCTGAAATTGTCAACTTATCGAAGCTTTTAAAACGGTATGTTCTAAAAAGAATAATCACATGATCAAAAGCTGTTCTTTAGCGTTGTAAAACCAACAACAAAACAATATCGGAAGAAGGGACTAAATTGACTTGGCGGTCAGTTGAACTTTATCCTTTTCAGTCATAGATATCGTGACGGATGAAAACTTGGAACAATATCTTATATAATCTAGTTGGTATTATAAAGCTATCCGTAACGTTTCAGGACTAAAATACCATAGATGACACTATTAATTATTACAAAACTACCTTATTGTTTTAGATTACCGTATCGTTTGTACCCGTTGTGTAAACAGTTAATCTTCGGTTATAGCGATAGACCATCGATACAAACTTTCTTACCGTCATATTTACAGATATCGAATACAATGTGCACCAGTTTTCAAAAATTTCTAGCCCCTCGTGAACCGATTCTTACTTACAAGTCCCTCTCCCGTGATTGACATCAAATTCATCGGAACAAATAATGGCTACACCAGCTATTAAAAGTTGCAAACCCCTCATCGCTGAAGATGATTATAGCATAAAAGCCGTTTTGGCTTTTTGGGAACATAATTGTTCTTACCATCTAATACACCTGATACAAATAACAGGTATACCAACTAGCAAAAGCTGCAAACTCCTCATTGCCGAAGAAGATTATGAGCTAACAGTCGACTGTTGCTTACAGTCGACTGTTGCTTACAAGTCCCTTACATGTCTCACAACTGGTATCGCCTATTTTTGGTTTCAGTGTGTACCTTACTCCTGAAGTTGCCAACCCCTTGAAACTTTCAAACTGGTTTATCTCATGAAGGATTTTTGTTAAAAAAAAATGGATGACATATACTTTGATCAGCTCATCAAGGGTATCGATTGCCCTAACCACAACAAAAGAATATCAGAAAAAGGGACTAAATTGACTTTGCAGTCAGTTGAACTTTATCCTTTTCAATCGTAGACATCGTGACGGATGAAAACTTGGAACAATATCCTATATAATCTAGTTGGTATTATAAAGCTATCCGTAACTTTTCAGGATTAAAATACCATAGATGACACTATTAATTATTACGAAACTACCTTATTTTACATTATCGTTTGTACCCGTTGCGAAAACAGTAAATCCTAGGATACAGCGAGAGACCATCGATACAAACTTTCTTACCGTCAGTTTTATATAAATCGAATACAATGTGCAACAATTGCACAAATTTCTAGCCCCTCGTGCACCGATTCTACTGACAAGTCCCTTTCCCGTGATAGACATCAAGTTCACCGGATAAAAATAATGGGTACACCGGCTAGCAAAAGTTTCAAACCCCTCATCGCTGAAGATTTTTGTAGCATAACAGCCTATTATTACAGACAAGTCCCTTGCATGTCTTACAATTGGGAACCTAATTGTTCTTACCATCAAATGACTGGTACGCCAACTAGCGAAAGCTGCAAACCCCTTATTGCCGAAGATGATTATGAGCTAACACTCGACTGCCGCGTACAAGTCCCCTACATGTCTCACAACTGGTATCACCTATTTTTGGTTTCAGTGTGTACCTTACTACTGAAGTTGTCAACCCCTTGAAACTTTCAAACTGGTGTATCTCATGAAGGAATTTGTGTACCAAAAAATGGATGACATATACTTTGATCAGCTCATCAGCGGCTATCGATTGCCGTCGAAAAAAAAAATTCTACCTGTCTTAGTTCAAAAGTTGACTTTTTTGCCGTAGGCCAACTTTCTAACGTCACCACTTAGAAAGGAGCAAAGGATAAGCTCTAGTTTCTTTAGCAATGAGAGAACTTCTAAAGTTTAAGAGGTACATCTGATACCATTTCTCTACCGCAAACCCAAGTGCAAAAAAACGAATGATAAACTCAGCTGAAATCGCGTACACAAATGTAACCAAACTGTTCTTACCATCGAATACACCAGAAACAAATAACAGGTACACCAACTAGCAAAAGCTGCAAGGCCCTCATTACCGAAGATGATTATGAGCTAACAGTCGACTGTTGCTTAAAAGTCCCCTACATGGCTCATAACTGCTATCGCCTATTTTTGGTTTCAATGTACCTTACTACTGAAGTTGTCAACCCCTTTGAAATTTTCAAACTGGTGTATCTCATGAAGGAATTTTTGTACCAAAAAATGGATCACATATACTTTGATCAGCTCATCAGTGGCTATCGATTGCCGTCGAAAAAAAAATTCTACCTGTCTTAGTTCAAAAGTTGACTTTTTTGCCGTAGGCCAACTTTCTAACGTCACGACTTAGAAAGGAGCAAAGGATAAGCTCTAGTTTCTTTAGCAATGAGAGAACTTTTAAAGTTTAAGGGGCACATCTGATACCGTTACTCTACCGCAAACCCAAGTGCAGAAAAAAAAATTTATAAACTCAGCTGGAATCGTCACAGACATGGACAGAAACAATAGATGGCAGCACTTTCGGACCCGTGGGAAAAAGCCACTTTTTTGTCTCTGTAGATTTTTCTATTTATCACTCAAAGAAGATATGTTGGCTGTGGGGCCGGGTAACTGCCGCATATATTTAACACTTATAGATTTTAGTCCATCTTCAATTTGAAACTGGTGCCTGCCTGCTAGCGTGCTAGAACGGAGCTTTCCACTCGAAAGCAGAAACATGGTTTGATGAAACGAAAGGTTCGCTACACAACTTGAGATGGTCCTCTCCGACATAGGCTATACAACTCCACTTCACTTCGCAAACCGTAGGCTCTGGCTCGATGACAAGCAAAAACCATCCTTATTGGCCCCAGGCAAGAGTTCTACGGAGCTTTCCAAAATGTAATGTCATACTCATCAATCCGGCCTAAGGTCCACACTTTCCGTAAAAACCGCACAGGTTAGACCCTTCCCAGTTACCAGGAATAAAATGAAATCGGAGTCATAGGAAAAAAAAAAAAAAAAAAAAAAAAAAAAACGAGGACAAAACCAAAGTGTTGCTCTCGCAACACAATAAGCGATGTGATTGGTGAAGAATTTGAGGAGGATTTTGTGACAGTCCTCGTCACAAACATAAAGGATTAGCTCATGAGATGCAGGTATCCTCCCCCCCCCCTTGGTACAGAAATAACCTGGCGGAAGACACCGCCCCCCCCCCCCTTCTGACCAAGACGCTCCGACATAATGTTAATAAAAACGGTATTTAAAAGGAAATATATATAGAGGCAGGCCCGTATCCAGGAATTTGTTTCGGTGGTGGGGGGGAGGAGTTTGCCTGCGGGTCGGACAAAAAAGACATAGATCAGAGGGAAAAGCCTGTAAAATGTTTTTTTTTTTTTATGTTTCGGGGGGGGGGGGTCCCCCCTGGATACGGCCTTGTACAGAGGTGACCGGCCAGCGAGCCACCGTCATGTATTTACATTTAACTGTGTCCATGTCTACAGATAATCCTTAAGTGCTTGCGGTCCAAACTAGTTTTTTACTAAGATTTATAATTTCCTGTATTCAGGGGGGGGGGGGGACGGTTATTTTCGACAGAGGGGGGGGGGTGCCTAGACCCCACTACAGCAATGGTTTTTGTCGTTCTGAATGCCCAAAAATGTTTTTATGGCACTTGAGCTTACTCAAGTGCCATATAGCGATTGTAATTTCTGTCCGTCAGTCGGTCTGTCGGTCCCGGTTTTGCTAGTTCGGGCACTTCCAGATAAGCTAGGACGATGAAACTTGGCAGGCATATCAGGAACTGGACCAGATTAAATTAGAAATGGTCGCTTCCCCGATCCAACCATCTGGAGGGGAGTGGAGGGAGGGGGAATCCGGAAAAAATAGGAAAAATGAGATATTTTTAGCTTACGAACGGGTGGTCGGATCTTAATGAAACTTGATATATGGAAGGACTTCGTGTCTCAGACCCTCCATTTTAAATCCAGACCGGATCCGGTGACATTGGGGGGAGTTGGAGGGGGAAACCGGAAATCTTGGAAAACACTTAGAGTGGAGGGATCCGGATGAAACTTGGTGGAAAGTAAAAGCAAAAGTCCTAAATACGTGACTGATATAAGCGGAACGGATCCGCTCACTTTGGGGGAGTTGGGGGGGGGGGAGAAGTCCGAATTTGTAGTGATCCCGCGAATTCCGTGCTTCCTGATGTGCTTGGACGATGGAAACTTGGTGGGAAAAACAAGCACAATTCCTAGATACGTGACTGATATAACCGGAACGGATCCGCTCACTTTGGGGGAGTTGGGGGGGGGGGGAGAAGTTCGAATTTGTAGTGATCCCGCGAGTTCCGTGCTTCCTGATGTGCTGGGACGATGGAAATTGACAGGCATGTCTGGGACCCGACCAGATTAAATAGGAAATCGTCAATTCCCCGATTCGACCATGTGGGGGGGGGGGGAGTGGAGGGAGGGTGAAGCCAAAATTTGAGGTATTTTTAGCTTGCGAACGGGTGATCGGATCTTGAAGAAAGTTGATATTTAGGATAACCTCGTGTCCAAGACATCTCACTTTAAATCTGGGCCGGATCCGATGACACTGGGGGGAGTTGGAGGAGGGAACCGGAAATTTTGAGAAACGCTTAGAGTGGAGGGATCGGGATGAAACTTGGTGGAAAAACAAGCACAATTCCTAGAAACGTCATTGACATAACCAGACCGGATCAGGGCACTGTGGGGGAGTTGGGGTGGGGGTCCGGATTTCTAGCGATCCCGCGAGTTTGGCATACTAGTTGATGTCCTAGGGCGATGAAACTTGGCAGGTATTTCAGGGATCCGAACAGATTGACTTGAGAACAGCCGTTTCCCCGACCCGACCATCGTGGTGGGAGTGGGTGGATGGGGAGTCCGGAATCTAGTGGCGAGCATAACTTTTGAATGGGTGATCGGATTTGAATGAAACTTGTCTGGTGAGCTATCGCCTCGGACGTTCAGTGTCACGTCCGGGTCGGGTCCGATACCTGTGGGGATGGGGGGGGGGGGGGGTTGGAAAACTCAAGAAACTCTAAAAGCAGAGGGATTGGGACGAAACTTAATGGATGGCATAAGCATTAGGCCTAGATGAAATTGACGGAGCCAGATGGTTTCGGGGCATTGTGGGGGGAGTTGGAGGGGGTTTCCTGGAATTCCGGTAGTCGTGAGTTAGAATATTTCCAGATGTAAAACGACAACGAAACTTTGCAGGCATATTAGCGACCCGAATTATCTTGACTTAAGAACCTGGCACAACATACCCCCGGAAACTTCCGTTCCTAGATCCGAGCATTTTTTGGGGAGCAAGATAAGAGAAATATGGAAATTGACTTCTATAAATTGCGAACGAGTGGTCTGATTCGAGTGAAACTTCATGGGTGATACGGATCGATGGCATCGACATGTAAAACATGCGTTCGAACCATATGCGACCACGATTAGGGGAATTGGGGGGGGGGGGGGACTTTTGACATGCACAAAAACCAAACGGATGGACCGAATGAGATGCAAATTCGACAGTGCCGAGTTTATGCGGCCTAGATTTGTTATTTAGCGTCCGGGTCGGATTCGGCCAAGGTAGGGGGGGGGGGGGGTACTGGAAACTTGCAGATAGGCTATGCTCCAATTTCAGTAAAACTTGATGGACAGGAACAGGGAATTAAGAGATTGGGCCGGAACCGGCTCCGACAACGTTGGTGGGAGGCGGGGGGGTACCGGAACTTTTCAAAAATGCTCAGATTCGAGTGAAACTTGATAGATGGTATAAAAAAGATGCTTTAGGGAGTCGATTTTTTTTTATTCCGAACCAGATTCGGCCACGGTAGGTGGAGATAGAGTGAGTACCGGAAATCGTGTAGCACGTCTAGGGATCAAACAAATGGATTTATTGGGATGAAAGTTTGAACAGTCATGTGCATTTGCTACAGACAATCGAGACGATGCCGGAACTGCTCAGAAATGAGTGAAACTAAATATCCTATTTCTATTTCCGAACCGCATTTTCGGATGGCGGGTTTATTTTGTGACGTTCTCATCTACTTTCTTGTACAGCCTACTCGTACAAGTGCCATATGAGCTCGTAGCTCTTGTTTCTAGCAGAAGCGGCAATTCGGAAATGTTTCTGCGAAAAAGTAAAAACGGCGATTGCTATCATATTTCGGGAAGAATCCTTTATGACCATATGATGGATATCCAGTATGGCAGTTGTCTCCAAAAGAACACTGCATCGAGATCATTGGTTGCCAAGAGACAACTATACAGAACTATTGAATAAATAGTAAGTCGGAACCGAAAGATCATTGAACATTTTAACAATTTAGTGTACAAATTGGGGCAGAAGGGTGAAAGGGTCTAATAATTAGTTCTGAAAAGAGTAATTATTTTGTGATTAGTAGTTTGACGACACTCAATTCCCCTCTTGATTATGGTGGGGGATTGCGCTCGGCCCTGTTGAGAAAGTTACGTATCTTGGAATCCGCTATTCTTCTAATACCAGGGATTGGAAACTTATCCTTATTCTACACGTTCAAGATAAAGTAAGAAGAGCAGTTGGTGCTGTTATTTGTTTACGGGGGATGTATCGCAGAGATGTTCTTGGTTATATTTATACGGCCGTTGCACTTCCTCACTTTCCTCTTCCGTCTGCTTTCTTTTCTTCTTTCCGTCCTTCTGAACTTTCTGCGTTAAAAGTTACTTATTATGAATTCTCTAAATTCCTTCTTGGTTTCCCGATTTCTGCGAGTAACTCTTTCCTAACTTCTAATATTAAAGTGAAGAATCCTTGGAAACCTTAAATAGTAAAGTCCAAAACTTTCATAAAAACGCTAACAACATCCTTCTTCATCTCAACCTTTTTCCATTTTTCACAAAAAAGCGCCCTAACTAGTTTGTTTATTTTGATCCTTGTGTTTTCCAAATAATTTGGTTTCAGTTTCTATTAATAATTCAACTTTAAAACCGTTGGACTTTTTCACTTATCTTGGAGTGCCGTATGGCCCCACACTTTCATTGTGCCGTGCTTCAGTTTCAAAAGCATTTAAGTGTAGGATTGCAGCAAGCTTTGCGGCAGTAAAGAAACCCGAAGTCATGTTATACTTGCTCGTTATGTGGTTTGGAAGGGAGAATCTGTCCCACTTCCTGTCAAGATGCAAGGGGCTCTCGGATTTGAGAGTAAGATTTTTTGGTGAAGATGCGTTGCTCTTTCCTGGTATCCTAAAGTCATCTTCACGGTCAGCGATAATGGCAGTTACAGGTTTTGTCAAAGAAGCCTCAAAGAGATGTAAATAGTTATTGGTGGTTGGGGTGGGAATTTAAAGCGTTTTACATGTGAGTTTATATAATCGCTCTCTCGAAGTGTTTAAGAATGTATGATTTTGTGTATGGCCTAACGGCTAAAAATGAAGTATCTATCTATCTATCTATCTATCACTTCGCGATTATCTGTCTCGCCGATCTCTGGCAAAAGTTTTTAATACTGTTGCTCTTCCTCTGCCCGTCTTTTCTCTCCTTTACTTCCTTTTTTCACATCGCGTAATTTCTCTCACATCAAAACTACCTTCTTCAACTTTGCTAAATATCTTTGTCGGATATCAAAATTTGAGTCAAATTCTTTTATGATGGAGACCTATCGATTAAAAAACCCAATAGGTATCATACAAAAAAACAACATGCTACTTTTCTTTCTAAAATTCCTCGAATCCATCACAACCTCACTGAGGCTGTAGCTGATACGTTTTATTTATTTTTTTAAATTTTGTTTGATATTTGACTGTTGATCTGTTTTATGCGATACGGCCTTGTTATGTCATAGTCGTCGTTTTATATTTTTGGCCAGATATGTATGTGTTTACTATGTTTTTTACTCTCCGATTTCTGCAGGAAAGAAATTATTTGAATTGAATTGAATTGAATTGTTTTTCATTGTAAATTTATTAGGCTAATTTATATTTAACGGTCAGTTGTTTATTTGTATGTAAGTGAACGTGAGTTTGGTTGACATTTTGTTGTTCTTTTTTGGGATCTCAAAACGTAAGTGGAGGGATACCTATGACATCGCAAAAGTGGTCCGTCTGTCCGTACGATAACTCTCGAAGGGATTGAGATATTTTGACGAAACTTGGTGGGAGGATGCTTCGGATCAAAGTACAGGTCAAGTTCGAAGATGGGCTCTGTAGCCCTAGTCATTTTTCACCGGACGTATAGATCGCTCGGAATCCGGCTGAAACCGGAAAATTGGTTAAAAGTAAAAGTTTAATCTGCAGTTGATTAGAGGTTGGATGTAGGGGTAAGGAAGCGTGCTGAGTCGGAATATGAAATTTATCTTCTCGCCGGACAATTAGTTTATCTTCTCGCCGGACAATTTGCCAGACAAGTAGTTTGTCGGGAATCCGGCCGAAAGCGGAAGTTGGGCAGAAGTAAGGAAGGAAGGAGATACGACGTAGGCTATAGGGTAAACCATATGGAATCCGTATCTGAATATTTGACAACTATTGGCCTTAACCTGTTTGTAAATGTTAAAAGTAAAAATGTTTAAGAAGTCTGTTGAAGACCGAATATCTACAAGACCGAATTGTCGGGAGCAAATATTAAAATTTTGGCATCCCATCGCAACCTTTGGTCATGTTCAGGCTCGTATCCAGGAATTTATTTCGAGGGGGGGGTGCCTGCTGTTCGGACAAAAAAGTACAAAAAAAACATCAGAGGGAAAAGCCTATAAAAATCGTTACTTTTGTATGTTTCGGGGGTTCGGGGGGGGGGGGGGGGTGTCAACCCCCTAACCCCCCCCCCCCCCCCCCCCTGGGTTACGGCCTTGGTCTTGTCATACACTACTCTTCAGTTTTGAAGGATTCAAATAAATAATAATAATAAGGATGTGCAAAGGAGTTTCAGAATTTCTTACAATTGTTTCTACTTTAGTTGAAAGGATTGAGCGGAAGGTGACGTCGACCCGTTCATCTGCCCTTAGAGAAGAAGTTCAGAAAGCAACCGACCCCGATGAACTTAATGGTAAGACTAACCTTGTTCTACTCGTTTGGCCTTCTTTCCTGTTGGTATGTATGGTCCTTACACCCCCCCCCACAGTTTACCACATTTAATTTCTGAAAAAAAAAAAAAATCAAACGCTGGGTCTCCGTAACCAGTAAATCATTGATGATTTGACTGAAGCTCAGAAATCAAGCAGTCATAATTCCTTTATAGGGGAGGATGTCTGGGTTAGAATACCTGTATCCGCCTCTACCCTGTGTCTAACGCTGGATACCCCATGCGTTTACACCCAGTGTTTGACATAGGGTAAAACAACAAGAGCTAGAAGCTCATATGGCACTTGCAAGTTGTCGGACGATGAAAGTGGGAACTTTTAAATTTGCGGGTTTATCTTAATCACTCGTAAGCAAATCCCTTGAGGTACAAATGACCATGGGCCCTTGGGGATCGTGATAATGCATAAATTGGTCTAAAGCATTATTTTGCGCTTTGCCGTTATGATGCGCAATTTAAGTCAGTTCGACATTCATTTGGAAGCAAAAGCCCTTGAGGCAAAATTACCATGTGCCCCTGGGGGTCAAGAAAATGTATTGTTTCTTAGAAGTATTGTTTATACTTCGCGGTTAAGACGAACACTTTAAGGAATTCGGTAAGTCGTACAAAATGCAAGCATTGCCTGGCATCATTCCGGTTCTGTAAATCATTTAGCTGGAGGATTTACTAGATCTTCCCATCAAGTTCCATCCCGATCCCACCAGCCTAAAGTGTCATGAGACACTTTATTTTCATTTAATTCGAAATCAATCCGGTCGGGACCCTGATATGTCTGTCAAGTCACATCGTCCTAGCAAATCTGGAAGTACCTGAACCTGGGATCACAGGAATTCCAGAACTCCCCGTCCAACTCGCCCGACAGTGCCCGGATCTCGTTCGATTCTGTCACTAATATATGTAGGGCTTGTGCTTGTTCTTCCCACCAAATTTCATCCCGATCGCTCCATTCCAAGCGTGTCACAAGATTTCCCCCCCTCCAACTACCCTCCCCCTGCGAGCAATCCCCCCCCCCCCCAAAGTCATCAAATCCGGTTTGGACTTTAAATGAAACATCTATAGAGACATGCGAACTCTCCAGAGATCAAGTTTCGTTAAGATCCGATTACCCGTTCGAAAGTTACATACCACGATATTCCGGATTCTCCCTCCCCCACGATGGTTGGATTCGGAGAAGTGACTATTTCTATGTTATTTTGGTCGGGTCCCTGATATGCCTGCCAAGCCTCATCGCCCTAGCACATCTAGAAGTACCCCTAACTCGAGAACAGTGGAAAGAGCTGTCCAGGTTTATGGAAATGACAGGAAAATTATACAGCTTTTACATAGAGGAGAAACAAGTGGTATAACGAGTGTTTAGAGCGTTGGCTTGCCATCCGTTGTCATTGGGGGACTGAGAGGATGGGCCATTTCGGCCATAGTTTCTCGTCTACCCCGCAGAACAGTAATACTATCAGGTTTTTGGGATCCCAAAACGTAAGTGGAGGGATACCTATGACACCGCAGAAGTTGTGGGGGAGGGGTTTCAAATTAGGTGGCAAAACAAATATTTTTTGAAAACTGTTGAAATACCATAGTTGATTTAGGGGTAAGGAGACATGCTGAATTCGAATATGAATTTTTTTTTTCTCGCCGGACAAATAGTTCACCCGGGAAAATTTGTGAAAAATAAAAGTTTAATATGAAGTTGATTAGAGGTTCGATTTAGGGGCAAGGAGGCGTGCTGAGTCGGAATATGAAATTTATTTTTGTCGCCGGACAATTAGTTAGGCCGGAATCCGGCCAAAACCGGAGAATTTGTTAAAAGTAAAAGTTTTATTTAAATCTGATAAGATATTCGATTTGCGGGTAAGAAGACATGCTGAACTCGCATATGACAATCATTTTCTCGTCGGAGGTATAGATCGCTCGGAATCCGGCTGAAACCGGAAAATTTATTAAAAGTAAAAGTTTAATCTGAAGTTGATTAGAGGTTGGGTGGAGGTAAGGAAATATGCTGAATTCGTTTTTGAGCTTTATTTTTTTGCCAGGCAACTAGTTTGTCTGGAATCCGGCCGAAACCGGAAGTTAGGCAGAAGTAAGGAAGGAAGGACGTAGACTATAGGGTAAACCATATGCTGAATCCATATTTGAATATCTGACAGCGCAAAAGGGATATCTGAATATATTTTTACTTGTTGAAATCCATCTGGCGTATCAGGTTTACACTGTCAAATACGAACTTGGTCTTTTCCGATTATTACCATTGGCCCTAACCTGTTTGTAAATGTTAGAAGTAAAAATGTTTAAGGTGTCTGTTGAAGGGGGTCTTAGGGTCTTTTTTAACTATTATGTCATTTGACCTAACAAATACGTATCGTATCGTAAGACCGAATATCTACAAGACCGAATTGTCGGGAGCAAATATTAAACTTTTGGGGTCCCATCGAAACCTTTGGTCTTGTTTAATAACATTCCCCAAACAGCAGAAAACTCGTCCAATTTATTCTACTATTACAAAACAAGAGCTACGAGCTCATATGGCACTTATACGAGTAGGCTGTACAAGAAAGTAGATGAGAACCTCACAAAATACACCCGCCATCCAAAAATGCGGTTCGGAAATAGAAATAGGATATTTAGTTTCACTCATTTCTGAGCAGTTCCGGCATCGTCTCGATTGTCTGCAGCAAATGCACATGACTGTTCAAACTTTCATCCCAATAAATCCATTTGTTTGATCCCTAGACGTGCTACACGATTTCCGGTACTCACTCTATCTCCACCTACCGTGGCCGAATAAGTTCCATCCCGATCGCTGCACTCTAAGCGTTTGTCAAGATTTCTGGTTCCCTCCACCAGCTCCCCCCCCCCCCAGTGACATCGGATCCGGTCCGGATTTAAAGTGGGACGTCTGAGACACGAGGTCATGCTAAATATCAACTTTCATCAAGATCCGACCAACCGTTCGCAAGTTAAAAATACCTCAATTTTGGCTTCCCCGTCCCTCCACCCCCCCCAGATGGTCAGATCGGGGAAGTGACTATTTCCTATTTAATCTGGTCGGGTCCTTGGCATGCTTGCCAATTTTCATTGTCCTAGCACATCAGGAAGCATCGAACTCGCGGGATCACTAGAAATTAGGACTCCCCCCCCCAACTCCCCCAAAGTGAGCGGATCCGTTCCGGTTATGTCAGTCAGGTATCTAGGACTTGTGCTTGTTCTTTCTACCAAGTTTCATCCGGATCTCTCCACTCTGAGCGTTTTTCAAGATTTCCGGTTTCCCCTTCCAACTCCCCCCAATGTCACCGGCGTCTGAGACATGAGGTCCTTCCATATACCAAGTTTCGTTAAGATCCGACGACCCGTTCGTAAGCTGAAAATATTTAATTTTTCCAAATTTTTCCGGATTCCCCGTCCCTCCACTCCCCTCAAGACCCACCCCCAAGATTCATCGGATCCGGTCCGGACTCGAAATGAGACATCTGAGACACGAGATCTTTCCAGATATCAAGTTTCATTAAGATCCGATCACCCGTTCGAAAGTGATGAATGTCCCTATTTTCCGGATTCCGCCCCCTCCCCCACGATGGTCGGATCGGGCAAGTGACTATTTCCAACTTAAGTCTGGTCGGGTCTAAGGAGATAGAAAAACTGAGGAAAAACTGTGCTTCGTAGCCTGGCGAGCTACCCGTATCCCTGCTCCGAGAGTTCGCACCATTTCTAGCAAAGCCCGTCGCCTCGATAATAAACCAGTGCTTCCGAGAGCAAAAGTTTCCAGGGGCGTGGAAAAAAGCGTATGTTCGGGTGATACCTAAAGTGAAAACCCCCCAGTCCTGCGATCAACTAAGGCCTATTTCAGTAACGCCCAACCTTGCAAAAGTTGCTGAGACATTCATTTATAGACAACTTTTGTCCCAAGTGTCACCGTCCATGGACGTCTACCAGTATGGTTGTATCCGAGGCAGCAGCACCGCAGTTTACCTAGTCAGGCTGTTCCATCTAATCCTTGAATGGCTGGATAAAGGCGGTGTAATCCTTGATTTGTTACTGGTCGACTTTCGTAAGGCTTTCGACCTGATCAAGCATCTTGTTGCTGTTACCAACCTAAGAACCATGGGCGCAATGAGGCATATACTATTGCTGGTCATTGACTTTTTGCGTAACAGACGCCAGTGTGTCTATGCACTTTACAGCAGCGACGTTAACTCCGACTGGACTGAACTTACCTGTGGCGCACCTCAGGGTACAAAATTAGCAGCTCTACTTTTCCTGGCCGTGATCAATTCCGTGCTTTCTGATTTCGAGGAACGATTTAAGTTTGTTGACGACTCAACTCCGATTGAAGGTTCAACTCCAATACCACAGTTTAGCCAAACTTTACTTTCTGAATTCAAAGCACAATGCGAAAGAAACAGCCTCGAAATCAACCAGCAGAAATCCAAAGTGGTAAGGTTTAACCTGCTCAAACGGGACGTTTCGCAACCCGACACTCAATTCCCAGTCTCTAAAGGAGCTACAATCCTGGGCGTCATTTTTAGCAGTGACTGCTCTTTTCGGCCACATATTGAGAAAATCGTGCAGAAAGGACATTACGCACTACTGACCTTAACATCAATGCGCAGGCTGGGTTTCAGCGTTTCTGATCTCCGCCAAGCTTATGTTACTAACGTAAGGCCGATACTCGAGTATTGTTGCCCAGTGTGGGGCCCTCAAATCCAGAACACCGTTTACCTAACAGAGGAAATTGAAGCCGTCCAGAAGCGTGCGGCAAAAATAACATTAGGCCCGAAGTACCTAACATACGAGCAAGCGCTACGAGACTTACGGTTACCTACCTTGTTCGACCGTCGAAACGAACTTATAATGAACTTCGGCCGTAATCTGCTCGCTAGTGACAAACACAGATCCATTCTTCCACCTGACGCCCCAAGTACTAGTCGTACCCGTCGCTGCAATAAGCTTGTGCCTGTGAAAACCAGAACAAACCGGTTCGCCCACTCGTTCGTGCCATTTTTTACTGACCGTTATAACAAAGAAGTGTAGTACCTTGATATATATTTATTTTGAATTTGTAAAGAATAGCGTAATTTAGCGTCTCGTCAACGAGAAGGCTACGACAGCTGTTTTATTAATAAACGATTCCGATTCCGATATGCCTGCGAAGTTTCATCGTCCTAGCTTGCGTGGAAGTGCCCAAACTATTATTTATGTTTCTTGACTATGTCCAGGTTAATCAGGTCGTCAATCTTTTAACAATATATACTCCCGCATACGCTCCCTAATACATCCAATATTCCTGACAAGTTCCATTATCCTAACAATGTAATTTGTTTAGATTATCCACTTTGTTTGTACTCCCGCATTCGCTCTCTCATACATGGACTTGTGGCTCAGTTGGTAGAGCGTTGGACTTATAACTCAGAGGTTCCTGGTTCGCTCCCGCACTCGGGCAGCCCTTTTTTTTGCTACTTTTCGCTCCACTTTTGCTTTACAGTTTCCGGACTCCCGGATCCGGGGAAAGTCGGATTGAAGAAATGATTAATTTTAAGTTGAGCTGGTCCGGTCCCTGATATGCCTGCCAAGTTTCATCGTCCTAGCTTATCTGGAAGTGCCCGAACTAGCAAAACCGGGACCGACAGACCGACAGACCGACTGACGGACAGAAATTACAATCGCTATATGGCACTTGAGTAAGCTCAAGTGCCATAAAAACAGAACGTAATAGCACTGTTAGAACTTTCGTAATAGATAACACAAGTTTGTTTTTTCTTTACAATGCCTTAGGCTAGAATTGTATTAATATTTTTTACAAACCCATCAGAATTACTGAAGCGTCGTTTTTTATGCCACTGGCATGTCTGACGCTTTTGAGAAACACCAGGTTTATTTATATTTGCCATTAAAATTGTGCCTTACCTTACAAGGATTGCGCAGTTTCAACAAATAATACTTACTATGTTTGGTGTGATGATTTGCAAATGTTACGCTTTTAACGTTATGCATACAAGAAGAGCTGGAAACCGCCGGAAAAATATCTGCTGACTTCCCGTTGATATCGGGAAATTCAGCGGCGGTTTTTTGGCTATTCTTGACTATGTTTGTTACGTGTATCATTCAGTGCATAACGTTTGCAAAATTATAACAGATAACATCCCAAGTGCCATCTTTTGAAACTGCGCATCCTTGTGTTATCGGCTATGGAACTTCTGGCAGGCTTCTAATTTCCCCACAACGTAAATTACACTCTCGTCAACCCAAAGCTGCTTATCTTTTTAGGTTTGGAGGGAGCAGCTTTCCAAAGTCGTCTGCCCCACGACTCCATGACGTCACAGGAAGCCTCGTGTTTCCCCGACATTGCCCAATTACCTGCTGCCTCCCATCGGGTTTTCCTGTACATCCGGAATCGAATTGTAAGCCCCCCCCCCCCATATCTTAGCTAGAGGGATTAGCCCGCGTATTCTCAACCTCTGGTAATGCTATAGCCCCGTTCAGTCCCTGGGACTGGTCCAGTTATACACAAATCCTCAGTTTTTGGGCATGGTGCCCCAACGTCTGGGCATGCCTGAATGTATGAGCATGGTGCCCGTACGTTGGGGCACCATGCCCTGAAGCACGGGCATCACCCCTGTGAAATTTGGTTAAATTAAGACTGACTACATACCTAAATAGGGTCTTCTTCAAAAGATTTCACTTTCTATCCAACCTCATTTTCCAATTTTCAAATTTGCTCTAACATTTTGTAAATTGGAAAATGAGGTTGGATAGAAAGTAAAATCATGTATCTTTTTATCTAGGACAGGAAGAAGACCCTATTTAGGTATGTAACCAGTCTCAGTTTAACCAAATTTCACAGGGGTACCATGCCATGCTCAAAAATTGAGAATTTGTGTATGACTGGACTGGTCAGGGTACTTTGTTAAAAGCAGAGCCTAGTTTTAAAGGAATTACACTATTTAGACTTTAACGACTTTAACTCCATATCCTGGTATACCGTTTCCACAGGGAGAACTCATCACATCATTGAGACATTTAAACTATGCCGCGGTATGTATGAAAACGTCGAAGCTGACGACATCTTCTCTTTCAATTACAACAACTAACGTCATAGTCTCGAACTCACTAGGGAGAGGTCCTACAAAGACGTCAGTCGGTGGCGCTTAAGAAATCGCGTGCCGCTTCACTCTGAACCAACTACCTGAAGAATCAGTCCGTGGCCGAGTGGTTAGCGCGCCGGACTCGCAAGTGAAGGGTCGCTTGTTCGAGTCTCGGTAGTGCCTACTGTTTGGTTTGGGACGGGGTTTAGTGGCGTTACCCTGTAAGACAAGCCAAAGTCCACCCAGCTTCAAATGGGTACCTGGAGAAATCTGGGGAAGGTGACAGGAAGGGTGTGTGAAAGCACAGGATGGCTGGCCCCCAACCCCCATTGCACTTCCTGGCTGAGGGCAGAGAGACGGAGATCAGCACCGCCAGCTTGGCCTGTCAAGGCTAGTGCTGATACCTGATACCTTAACTACCTGAAGAAACAGCAAATAGCCCGTCACTGAGCCAGTTTAATAGAGAAATTGAAAAATGCTTACTTATACTCAAATGCACGACCCTACATGTTTAAAAGAATTTTGTAGAGGCTTTGTGGCCTTATTCTTTTTCCCGTCACTGAGCCAGTTTAATAGAGAAATTGAAAAATGCTTACTTATACTCAAATGCACGACCCTACATGTAAAAAAGAATTTTGTAGAGGCTTTGTGGCCTTATTCTTTTTGCAGTATTAGTATTATTAATGTAAACAGATAACAGTTAGGTGTCTTTAAAGTTTAACTGAAAAGGACTGAGCAAGAACATCTAGTTACCAATCACTTATTCACTTAAATTAGCTTGAAGACCCGCTGAAACTGCGTTACTTCGTTGTTCCGCTATTCACGAATAATCGATTTTCAAATAGTAGAATCTACGTGTGATTTGTGGTACCTCTATGCGCTTGTATTTTTGTTGTATGCCGTACGAGATTTATGATTTTTTTTTTGTTCAGGCACTAAGCAGTCTTCACCAATCTCACCACTGCCCACTGAAAGCCGCGTTCGTGTTGAGATTAAAATTTCCAGAGTCATAGTAGAATTTACACTGTGGGAACGGCCGCAGATATTCTGAACGTCGTAACTAGATCAGACAGTGTAAAATAAAAAAAAATCCCTTTGCAGAATCCAAATAATTCAGTGTATTCAGTTAAATGACATATATTCATTCCAACAATGTTTTCAACGGATACGTGAGCTACGATTCTTCATCAGCGATATTTCGGCCCTTCTTGGCAAGGGTCCTCGTCAGGCTGTCAGTCCTCTTGTTCAACTTCGGGGAAGGAAACAAACCTGTCAAACCTTGTGGTTTGTTTACAAACCTGTCAAACCTGTGGTTTGTTTCCTTCCCCGAAGTTGAACAAGAGGACTGACAGCCTGACGAGGACCCTTGCCAAGAAGGGCCGAAATATCGCTGATGAAGAATCGTAGCTGACGTATCCGTTGAAAACATTGTTGGAATAAATGTTTCAAAGTCAGCTTGGGCTCAAAGAATATTTAAATGACATTTAAATAATTGGGCTTTTCAGTTAAACTTTAAGGAATCCAGTATGACATTCAGTCGTCTCTTCGTTTTAGCTTCAGCTTTGGAACAACAACCCCAACCAAGAGGTCACTCTCTCGGCAGCGGCTGCTCAGGTCGAGCCTCCCTATAACAGTGACGCCGAGCTCCTGCGACGACTTCATGCTTACTTGGATCGATACGGACTCATCAACTTCGGAATATATAAGAAACTAACCCCGTCTTTTGGCAGGGTCAAAAAGGGGAGGGTGGTTGTGATTGGAGCCGGCATTGCAGGGCTTATGGCCGCTCAGCAGTTACAGCATTTCGGATTTGAAGTGTTCGTCCTTGAAGGAAGGGTAAGTAACTGTTTATACCAGTCTTAAAGTTTAACCAAATAGTGCTAATACGATAGTCCAGTTACCCATCACTTATTCAATTAAATAGGCTCGAAGACTGCAAATGTGTTTACATGTAAGACAAGGATGTGCGATTTCAAACTAATGTTTAAAAAAATCAGTGATATGACATTTACATGTTATTTTTCCGTAAAACTTAACATTTAAAATTTTAACCGAAAAGGGCTAAGAAACGAAATTCTAGTTAGCGGTCACATATACACTTAAATAGTCGATTTTCATATTTTGAATTTTCCCTCTCTGATCTGTAGTATACGTATACCTATATCGTTGAATATCTAGCTACTACAGCGGGGGTTCCCAGAAAATATCAGTGTCAATAAAGAGAACACTAAAAACTGCAGATTTTCAGTCTGATATTTGCAACGTCTATTATCATCTGATAGCCTATCTACAACTTCTGATATTTCATTCATTAGCCGTGAAACTCAGCAGCGATTTGAGGAGAGGCCCGAAAAAGCACGTTTGTTCTCTTGTTTAAATGTAGGTGTTCAGTTGTGTAGCTGATCTTGCCCGGGGCCCGGCCATGTTCTGTACGTCCCCATCAGAGCCTGTTGTGGAAAAAATTTTAAATCTAAAAAATAATCCGGTGTTTTTGAAGTAAACGTATAAAAATAAGCCGGCTTTTTAGTTAATTTTAAAAGGTCGTAATATAACGTTTTATAACTCAGCCAATCATTCTGATCGTTCAAAAGCGGACAGCCTCCTCCAGTTTTTATGGCACTTGCCCTTCGGCCAAGTGCCATATAGCGATTGTAATTTCTGTCCGTCAGTCGGTCCCGGTTTTGCTAGTTCGGGCACTTCCAGATAAGCTAGGACGATGAAACTTGGCAGGCATATCAGGGCCTGGACCAGATTAAATTAGAAATAGTCGCTTCCCCGATCCGACCATCTGGAGGGGAGTGGCGGGAGGGGGAATCCGGAAAAATTACGAAAAATGAGATATTTTTAGCTTACGAACGGGTTATCGGATCTTTATGAAACTTGATATACGGAGGGACCGCGTGTCTCAGACGCTCCATTTTTAATCCAGACCGGATCCGGTGACATTGGGGGGAGTTGGAGGGGGAAACCGGAAATCTTGGAAAACATTTAGAGTGGAGAGATCGGGATGAAACTTGGTGGACAGCACAAGCACAAGTCCTAGATACGTGACTGATATAACCGGAACGGATCCGCTCACTTTGGGGGAGTTGGGGGGGGGGAGAAGTCCGAATTTGTAGCGATCCCGCCACTTCGGTACTTCCTGATGTGCTGGAACGATGAAAATTGGCAGGCATGTCAGGGACCCGACCAGATTAAATAGGAAATAGTCACTTCCCCGATCCGACGATCTGGGGGTGGGGGACGGAGGGAGGGGGAATCTGGAAAAATTAGATATTTTTAGCTTACAAACGAGTGATCAGATCTTGATGAAAGTTGATATTTAGGATGACCTCGTGTCTCAGACGTCCCACTTTAAATCCGGACTGGATCCGACGACACTGGGGGGAGTTGGAGTAGGGAACCGGAAATCTTGAGAAACACTTTGAATGGAGGGATCGAGATGAAACTTGGTGGGAAGAACAAGCACAAGTCGTAGATACGCCATTGACATAACCGGAACAGATCCGGGCACTGTGGGGGAGTTGGGGTGGGGGTCCGGATTTCTGGCGATCCTGCGAGTTCGGCATACTTCCTGATGTGCTAGGGCGATGAAACATGTCAGGTATGTCACGGATCCGAACAGATTGACTTGAGACCAGCCGTTTCCCCGATCCAACCATCGTGGGGGGAGTGGATGGGTGGGGAGTCCGGAATCTAGTTTCGTGCATAACTTTTGAACGGGTGATCGGATTTGAATGAAACTTGTCTGGTGGAAAGAGCTATCGCCTCGGATGTCCAGTGTCAAGTACGGTTCGCGTCCATTGGTGTTGGGGGGGGGGGAAACTAAAAAAAACTCTAAAAGCAGAGGGATTGGCACGGAACTTAATAGAGAGAACAAGCATTATGCCTATTGGATTCGGCCAAGCTAGGGGGGGGGGGGAGGGGTACTGGAAACTTGCAGATAGGCTATGCTCCAATTTCAGTAAAACTTAATGGACAGGAAGAGGGAATTAGGAGATACGACGTTTATGGTTTCAAGTCCTGTTCGGCCACAGTAGGGGGGAGTTGGAAGGAGATTGTCGGAAACTTTGACGCTCGTATAGGGGTCAAACGAGTGCATCAGTTTAAATGAAGCATGGAATGTAGAGAGAGCATGTACCCTAGATGACATATTTTGGGCCAGAACCGGATCCGACAATGTTGGTGGGGGGGGGGGCGTACCGGAATTTTCTAAAAATGCTCAGATTCGAGTGAAACTTGATAGCTGATATAAAAGAAGATGCTTTATATGGTCCATTTTTTAGTCCGAACCAGATTCGGCCACGGTATTGGGAGATAGGGGGAGTACCGGAAATCGTGTAGCACGTCTAGGGATCAAGCGAATGGATTTATTGGGCTGAAATTTGGAAGCTTGAACAGTCATGTGCATTTGCTACAGATGATCGAGACGATGCCGGACTGCTCAGAAGTGAGTGAAACTAAATATTCTATTTCTATTTTCGAACCACATTTCTGGATGGCGGGTGTATTTTGTGACGTTCTCATCTACTTTCTTGTAATGCCTACTCGTAACAAGTGCCATTTGAGCTCGTAGCTCTTGTAATTTTCTTTATTCAACTTTTTCCCACATAGGCTAAGCCAAATCAAGAGCAGTATCCCAAACTGATATGTATTTGTACGTCGTTACCGTGTTCGCCATATTGTTGCGCCGCAAGCTAAATCGGTTATCGTCAAGTCGCTTTCATATTGACGCGTTGCGTCTATCTTGTGTTGCGTAGCGTACGTTTCACACCTGCGCGTGTAGCTTTCACGCTGGGTGCGCATTTACGTTTTCCTTTCTCGGTTTCTGCTGAATCTTCGTTTCTTTTTTTCATCATTAGCAATCTGATGTGTACGCGTCGACGCAACGACGCAGCGCTGAGGATGGTTTGCCGGAAGTGCAACCGAAATATCCGAATTTATAATTATCCCTCTCACATCATCCTAGAGGGGTAATTAGCTGATCAAGAAGAATCCCAGAAAATTATGGTTTTCTATTTCTTTCGTAATGAACGGTCAGCTTGGCTTCAAACCTTCTACTCTTGCGTTGCGTTTTATTTGTCTGCGTCAGCTCTGCGTTGCGTCCCCGCAAGCACGACGCAGAGGTTGTGTAGCCCAGTGTGAAATACTCAGCGCGTCAATAGTTGCGTTTTTGGAGATACCATGGTATCTGATACCACGGTCTAAAATCGTTTTTGCAGTTATCATGGTATCTGATACCACGGTCAAAGGGCGTTTTTGCAGTTATCGTGGTATCTGGTCAGTTATCGGGGTAACAGATATCCACATACCAGGGTCCGACCGTGGTAACTGGTCGTGGTATCTGAAGTCATTTCACTTTCATCAAATTTGATCAGATTGGTGAGAAAGAAGTTTAGCACTTAGTGATGTAATTGAATATCTGTTTTTCTTTTGGGGTGACTTCGAAAAGTGCAATTTTGGCAATAGTAGTTTTTGCAGAGCACCGTGTATCAGATACCACGATAGCTGCAAAAATGACTAATTGCAGATCCAATTACCGTGGTAACAGATACCATGGTATCTGCAAAAACGCAACTAATATGCCTTCAGCCCGTTGACAACTTCTATTGCTTTTCTATTTTTTGGCAAATTTAAATACTATAAGCTCTTCGCCTAACCTATTAAGAATAATGAAAAAAGAATCTTACATCGAGAAGAATGACACACTTAGAGCGTGTTCCACCCTACTTACCATTGTCACTATGTACAACGTCACGAACCCTTGCTTCTTGGCGTCAAGGCTGGAACGCATTTTTCTATTTTCAGCAAAATATCATGCCACGGGCTAATCCGACCAATTTTGTCACAGGGATTCGTAGTTACCACGCTCACTGCGCTCCCGAGCGTGGTAAGCAAATAGTTACTGCTTCGAAAAAGGTTGGAACGGTCAGCCTAGTAAATTTTCAAGAGGTTGGACCGGAAATAGTAACTAGTAGTTACTATTATTAAGAGGGTGAAACACGCTCTTATTTCTTTGTTTGACTGACAGGTACTCGGCGAACAGGGTCACACTGAAAAACAACATCGATAAATGTCGCAAGTCTTTTCACCTTCCACCCTAGAATTATTCAAGTGTTCTCCATTGAAATTTTGCATCCCTGTGTCGGATGTTATCAAAGTTGTGACAGTATAATACATTCGAATCTTCCCGTTTTTCTAGGATCGAGTCGGTGGCCGTATAGCAACATTCCGCAAAGGGAACTACGTAGCTGATCTTGGAGCTATGGTAGTTACAGGATTGGGAGGCAACCCACTGGCAACATTAGCCCGTCAAATCCCTATGGAACTCTACAGGATTAAACCAAAGTGTCCCCTCTATGAGACGACGGGAAGCACGGTAAGTTGCCTTACCGTACATAACCGTTTAAACAATACAAGAAAAGAACCGTTGGCGTCGTGAATACGGCAGTCGTGACAGCGGAGGACAAAGAGCTTGTTTCGCCCTACTTACCGTAGTAGTTACTACGCGTGACGTCATGAATCCCGGCTTCTTGGCGTAAAGGCTGGAACGCATATTTCTGGTTTCATCAACAATATCGTGCCACGGGCTAATCCGATCAGTCACATCACAGAGATTCGTAGTAACCACTACGCTCCCGAGCGTGGTAAGAAAATGGTTACTATTTCGAGAAGGTCGGAACGGTCAGCGTAGTAAATTTTCACGAGTTTGGAACGAAATTAGTAACTAACAGTTACTATTGTTAGAAGGGTGGAACAAGCTCAAAACAATCCGGAAATAAAACTTTCCGAGACGGCAGATAGGTTCGTTGTTGTTGTTTACAGATAGTACGGTCACAACGTAGAAGTTGATTCGGTAATAATTCGTTTTTATGGCACTTGCCCTTCGGCCAAGTGCCATATAGCGATCGCAATTTCTGTCCGTCCGTCGGTCTGTCGGTCTGTCCAGGTTTTGCTAGTTCGGGCACTTCCACATAAGCTAGGACGATAAAACTTGGCAGGCGTATCAGGGACCCCAAATGATTAAGTTGGAAATAGTCACTTCCCCGATCCGAGCACCGTGGGGGGAGTGGAGGGAGGGGGAATCCGGAATCTTGAGGTATTTTTAACTTTTGAACGGGTGATCGGATCTCGATGAAACTTGATATTTGGAACGACCTCATGCCTCAGACGACCCACTTAAAATCCGAACCGGATCCGGTGACTTTTGGGGGGAGCTGGAGGGGGCAACCGGAAATCTTGGGAAACGCTATGAGTGGAGGGATCGAGATGAAACTTGGTGGGAAGACACCTAGCAAACACTAGATACATCATTGAGATGACCGAGCCGATTCGGGCACTGTCGGGAGAGTGGAGGGAGGGGGAATCCGGAATCTTGAGGTATTTATAACTTTTGAACGGGTGACCGGATCTCGATGAAACTTGATATTTGGAACGACCTCATGCCTCAGACGACCCACTTAAAATCCGGACCGGATCCGGTGACTTTTGGGGGGAGCTGGAGGGTGCAACCGGAAATCTTGGGAAACGCTATGAGTGGAGGGATCGAGATGAAACTTGGTGTGCAGACACCTAGCAAACACTAGATACACAATTGACATAACCGAGCCAATTCGGGCACTGTGGGGGGAGTGGAGGGAGGGGGAATCCGGAATCTTGAGGTATTTATAACTTTTGAACGGGTGATCGGATCTCGACGGAACTTGATATTTGGAAAGGCCTCATGCCTCAGACGACCCACTTAAAATCCGGACCGGATCCGGTGACTTTTGGGGGAGCTGGAGGGGTCAACCGGAAATCTTGGGAAACGCTATGAGTGGAGGGATCGAGATGAAACTTGGTGGGAAGACACCTAGCAAACACTAGATATATCATTGACATAACCGAGCCGTGCTTACTCGTACCAAGTGCCATATGAGCTCGTAGCTCTTGTTTTAACCTGCATATGAAATAAATCAATAAAGAATGTAGTGGAGAAACTTACGTAACCGCTGTTGCTGACGAATGAGCTCCTCGGAAGCGATACGCGGGAGTGTCATCTGGCTCGGAACCGCCAAACACGGAGAATGCGAGAATTAGTCATTCGGTCTAACGGCATAGGCCTACATAAGAAGTTCGGAATCTCGGCTGACTCTTCTGTTTAGCGCCTCCTGACAAGCTATGAACCGCTTATTCTGGGCCTATGGCTGCAAGAAGAAGCAGGGTATCTGGTCGTAGAGACCCTGGTTCTTGTTATTGATGATGACTTTATTTGCATCCGGCCAAAATAAGACGGAGCCAATAAATTTTCCTTGAGCCCAAGCTGACTTGGAAACATATATTCAAATAATGTGTAAAACATATCAAAATACAGAAGAAAAATCTTTCCTGTCATCGCCCCAATCGTGCAGCAAAAAACGGCGGCCCTGTCGAAATTCAAATCAGGACTAGTTTTTTCCCTACAGTGGTACTCAAAAATGATTTGCCCCAATAACATATTTATAGTCGGTAGAAGCTTCAGTTATTTACGTTTGTTTCCTCCCCCTTCGTTGATCCTAAAGATTGACAGCCTGACGAGGACCCTTGCCAAGAAGGGCCGAAATATCGCTGCCAAAGCATCCGAGGAAGAACAAGAAAGAACAGAAGAGAAAGAGAAAAAGAAAGGAAACACGAAAGAGCATTAACTTACGAAATACAGAATATAAGGTTTGAAGCCAAGCTGACCATTCATTACGAAGGAAACAGAAATCCGTGATTTCCGGGTTTTTTTCTTGATCAGCTAGTTATCCCTCTAAGATGACGTGCGAGGGATAAATATAAATTCGGACATTTCGGTTGCACTTCCGGCAAACCGTCCGCAGCGGAAAAGCAAAACTAAATCATAAGATCCAACACAATACCAACAGAAAAACGATGCGGAACCAACAAAACACAAACGACATGTAACTAAAAACCAGAAGGATTAAACGACATAAACATTCAAATAAAATAACGAATATAAAAATGTGCGTATTAAAGTGTATATGTACAAATCTGTGATTATTTTACAATTCTGAGTTCTGCGTCTATTTATAATTACCGACTAATTTTACAATCAATCAGTGCAACCGAAATATCCGAATTTATATTTATCCCTCGCACATCATCTTCACGGTTTTCTATTTCTTTCGAAATACGCAGTATAACTTTTACCCAGCTTTTACCCTAAAACTTAAAAGTGTACTAAACCCAGTTTTGGTCGTGATCAGTATTTGTCCCATATGTTTCTGTTTGTTTCTCCACTATTAAGAAAAGTTTAACTTTTAGGTTCCTAAAGACAAAGACGAAATGATCGAGAAGGAATTCAACCGACTTCTCGAAGCCACCAGCTTTCTGTCCCACCAGTTGGATCTCAACGTTGTAAACGGAAAGCCCGCCTCCCTGGGTCAGGCGTTGGAGTGGGTCATAAAACTCCAAGAAAAGAGCGTCAAAGAGGCACAGATTGCACACTGGAAGAGTATTGTTGAAATGCAGGAAAAACTGAAGCAGAATCTGAAGCAGGTAATTCCGTTGGCTCTTATATTACCTTAATCCAGAGCTGGTGGACTCGGACTCTGGTCTCGTCTCGAGATGATCTCGAGACTCCTTTTTCAAGGACTCGGACTCTTCTTTCACAGAGCTGCGGACTCGGACTCTGGACTCGTTTTGAGACGCCTTTTTTAAGGACTCGGACTTGTCTCGGACTCGGATTTGCTGGACTCGCAGCAGCTCTGTGGCTTAATCCTCCTAAGCCACCAGTGTCGCATAAGGCGTTGACGAATCCTGTCCATCCACCACAAAGCTGTGCGGCTTCATTGAGGTCTTCCCAATGTGGAGTGAGGGAAAGGTGAGGTTCCGAATCACTGCCTCCCGTTGTCTGCCTCGTCTTCCTAAGGCAGCCACTATTAAGCCGCTTTCACATTGACGCGTCGTTTAGTATGCGTTTATCTTGCGTTGCGTACAGGTTGCGTAGCGTACTTTCACACCTGCGCGAGAAGCTTTCACGCTTGATGCTCATTTTCCTTTTTCGGTTTCTTCTGTTGAATTCCCTTTTCTTTCACCATTAGTAAGTTTGTCTTCGTCATTTTTAGGTTTTTCTCCATTTTTTTAGAAACTTCCTGAAAAATCTGATGCGTACGCGTCGACACGTCGCAAGAATAAAACTTGGTTCTATTCTTGCGTTGCGTTTTATTTGTCTGCGTAAGCTCTGCGTTGCGTCGACGCAAGCGCGACGCAGAGGTTGCATAGCACAGTGTGAAAGGCTCAACGCGTCAATGTGAAAGCATCTTCGAGTGTATAAAATGTCGCGATCTTCGCTGTCATTTTGGTCGCTATGGCTTGTTTGGTTTTTTTCCGAATTGCGTTCAAAACCAAATCCGGATTTGGTTTTGTACCGAAAACTGCTGGCTTTAAGAGATAAAAATTGGGAACGGCCTTGGTATGGTGCGTGGATTCAGCCCTAGATCGGCGCTTCCTAATAGCTCTATGCGAAGCTCGTCGCCTGACGAGTTGTCTCGAATGCTTTAAAGGGCAAGTCAACAACGATTTTTCATATTTAACGGTTCAAAATGGACAAGTCAGCTACATTTTATTAGAGCTATATTTCGGTCCTTCTTGGCAAGTGTCCTCTTCAGGCTCAAGCTGGAAAAGGAACGTGTGGAAAACCAATTTAAGATTCTCCCTTATATATGTGATTTCGTGAATTTCTTCTCTGAAAATTGGTTGGAGTTAAACCTGGTGCTATGATTTCATTCTGGACGCGGCTGCTGTTTTTGCAGTTCGATTAGGTCGTCGAAAGTGTAGAGTTTTATCTAAGAATTCCCTTCTGCATTTTGCTTTTGGAGTCACCCGTCTCTTCTTCTTCTTTTCCAGCTTGATTGGCTTGAGCCTGAAGAAGACCCTTGCCAAGCAGGGCCGAAATATAGCTCTAATAAAATGTAGCTGACTTATCAGTATTGCACCGTCAAATATGATTCGTAGTCAGCTTGGGCTGAAGGAATATCCACTGTTTTTTCACAGTGGACGAAGAGTATCTCGGAAAGATGATGAAAATCAAGCCGGACGAGCGCCCTTGCCAAGAAGGGTCGAAATATCGCTGGAGTACTTGCGTCACTTTTTGCGTCATTTTTGTATATTCTTTTTTGTAATGCTAAAAAAACAATCATCAGCTGCGGCCACCTTGGGTTGTAGAAAAAGTTAGTGATTGTTTGAATCACTAATTTAAAACAATGCTACAATTTTTTACTCTTATTACAGTGCGTGGATCTCAAGTCTCTTATCGAAAAGACTTTCAAACACTACGATGAGCTGAATAAGAAACTCGAAACTTCTGATATCAGCCAGCAGTTTGATCTCCGATTAGCCCTAAGGGACCTGAACAAGTTGTACAAGGAATGGGACGAGCTCCAGGTAAGTTGCTAAAATTATTGAGTTTGCGCCACCTTATTTTCCACCTTATATTGCGCCACCTTGTACTGTAGCTTTTAAATAATCCCGAGCTACCTCTGAAAAGCACCCACTGGCTGGCCACTTTTATCACTTTCTAAAAATGAAATTTACTACTACTTTTGTAACATTCTCAGCTTACAAATACGGCAAGTGGTGTGTGTGTGTACACAAAAAGATATAAAGGAGCATAATTAAAAAATGCTTTTTCGCGAATTGTAGATGTCGTGTAAAAAACAGAGAACTTTAATCGTCAACGTCTAGTACAAACATAGCAAAATAGCGCGAGGGAGTAGCGCCAAGACCTATGGTTTTCATGCAGCAGAAACGGGCCATACTCGTAGCACGGGCCACTACGCTCCTGACATTTAAAGCAAGACAAGCTCACGGTTCAATTTTTTTTTTAGTACAGCTAAGATACCTTTGATTCCCGGAGGAGTCCTCGGGGAGCGGCGAGAATACGCCTATAGATGGAAAGGCGCATAGAGGTACCACGAATCCGAAAGAGTTCATTCGATTACAGCTGACAATCATGAACACTCGGAATATATTTTCTTTGTATTTCTCTTCAAAATATTTCAAGCATAGATTGAAAGGCGCATAGAGGTACCACGAATCCGAAAGAATGAGTTCATTCGATTATCTGTGGATAGCAGACTAACAGATAAACGCATTTTTTATCGGATTTTTAAGCCTATATAAATGAATCAGTGATCTGTAACTAGACTGTCGGCTTTCAGGTGAAAGCCGACTTCACGGTTGAGCTTGAAACTTTGGTAGGCTACGGGCAATAGTTGTAAATACTGCTTTGTTCAGCGGCAAACACAATGTACGGGTAGGTCCCAACTTTGCGAAAAAAAAAAAAAAATTGAAACACTCAAAAAGTTGGTTCCATCCGGGATCGAACCGGAGACCTTCTGCGTGTAAAGCAGACGTGATAACCACTACACTATGGAACCGTGTATTATTGAAACGATAATAAACCATGTCAGAGGGTTGGTAATGCTGATGTTGTACGTCTGGTTGCATCGCCCGTCCCCTCCCCCCGAATCCTAACTTCTAAAAAAACTGTTTATGTTGTCAAGTTTTCGCCCGGGGTCGAATCGATGACATTCTGCTTCAGTGCTGTCATTGACAAAGTAAATTGTATATACATTATCTTTTAATTGTGGATCGTTATAATTTTAAGAAGATTTGAAGATGTTTTATAGCCTATATTGATATTATATGTATTACTTGTTAAATGTATGCCGAACGTATATGTATATGTATAGCGAGTAATTTTTATGAGTGATATGAAATTAAAGGATATTTATATTTAGTATTTGAATGATGTCAGGATTCGTTTTCCGATTGATACCGGATATTCAATTTGGCATTTTTAGTTCTGGGGCTTCGGCAAAATATTCGGTATGGATGCGTTAGGGGATGCGTTTTCCGGGGATCAGGAGGCTCGACCCCCCTCCCCCCTGAAACATAAAAAATGTACATTTTTGGGATCCCAAAACGTAAGTGGAGGGATACCTATGACATCGCAAAAATGTCCATCTGTCCGTCTGTCTGTGAGCACGATAACTTTCGAAGGGAATGAGATATTTTGATGAAACTTGGTGTGAGGATTCATTGGATCAAGGGTAAGGTCAAGTTCGTAGATGGGCTATGTAGCTCTGCATTTAGGGGTGGAGGAGGGGGTTCAAATTAAGGTACAAAAAAATATTTTTAAACAGCTAATGTGATAGTCGAGTTGGGGTAAGAAGGCATGCTGAGCACGATAGATGCTGAGCACGATAGTGAAAACCGTTTTCTTGCCGGACAAATAGTTCGTCCGGAATTTGGCAAAAAGCGGAAAAATGGTTAAAAGTAAAAGATTTATTTGAAGTTGATCAAGTGGTCGATTTTGAGGTAAGAAGACATTCTGAACACGGTGGTGAAAACCATTTTCTCGCCGAAAAAGTAGTTCGTCGGGAATCCGGTGAAAACCGGAAAGTTGGTTAAATAAAAGTTTCATTTGAAGTTGATTAAATGTTCGACAGGGGTAAAAATACATGCTGAACACGATGGTGAAAACCATTTTCTCGCCGGACAACTAGTTCGCCCGGAATCCGGCCAAAACCGGGAAATTTGTTAAAAGCAAAAGTTCGATAAGTCAAACTTTTATTCAAAGTTAATTAGATGTTCTTTATAGGGATAAGGGGATACGCTGGATTTGTTTCTGAATTTTTTTTTTGCTTGACTTTCGGGCGAAACCGGAAACTTGGCAGAAGTAAAGCAGGAAATCTCGCCCCCCCCCCCCCCAAAGGTCTTGAGAAAGTACTTTCGTCGGGCGAAGCCCGGCGAAAGTTCAAACATTTGTCGGGCAAAACAAGGAAGAAATCGAATCCTGCATGCTTTTTGTCGAGCCTCGGTATTCTCGGGTTCTTTTTATACATAAGGAATCGAGTTTGGCATGCTTTTGTCGGGCCTCGATAATTGTCGTCGGCACATCGGGTTCTTATTATACATAAGGAATACAGAAGAAATACAATTTTGTATGCTTTTGTTCGGCGTCGGTTGACTCGTCGGCACATCGGGTTATATTTATACGCAAGAAATCAAATGTTGCCGCTTTGTCGGGCACAACGGGTTAATTTTGACACGTCAGAAATCAACTTCTGTACAATACAGTCCGGCAAAACACAAAATAAATCAAATGCTGTTTGGTTTTCGGGTCGTCGGTATTCTCGTCGGCACAGTGGGTTCTTTTTACACGTAAGAAATCAGATTCTGTAAAAGTTTATCGGGCGCATCCCAAAAGTTCGGCACATCGGCTCCTATTTATATGTAAGAAATAAAGATCTTTACAGTCTTGTCGGACAAAACACAGAAGAAATCGAATTCTCAATGCTTTTGTCGAGCGTCGATGTTCTTTCGGCACACCGGGTTCTTTCAAATACTGCAAACATTGTCGGGCGCAAGTTTTTACGGAAAAAGTACAGATTAAAAAAATTTCGCATGCAGCGCTTAGTTCAAATTAGTCTGGGTATAATCTTTGCAAAGCATCGCTTTTTAGGTGAAGTTGAAACGAAAAGGCGAATGTGTGAATTTAAATATACGAATGTACAGTAAAAGAACAATCTCAGCTGATGCATTAAAATTAGTTTTACACAAAGTTTCGCCTGCGGCGCATTTTGTAGTATTCTCTATTTGGAAGATCGGTGTTCCATTTAATTGACGTTTTAGAATTGACATTCTTGCGGGATTAAAACAAGTTAAAATCTAGAACTTGTATGGTAGATATAGCAAAATCTTTCCGGAGGAAAGGCAGAATACAAAAAATTCGCCTGCGACGCTTACTTCAACTTGTTCTGGGTACAGTCTTTGGAAGCTTCGCTTTTTAGGTGAAGTTGGATCGAAAAGGCTGTGAATTTAAATATACGAATTTACAGTAAAAGAACAATCTCAACTGATGTATTAAAATTAGTTTTACACAAAATACGCCTGTGGCGCATACGCCTGTGGCGCATTTTGTAGTATTCTCTATTTGGAAGATCGGTGTTTCATTTAGTTGGCGTTTTAGGATTGACATTCTTAGGGGATTGAAACACGTTAAAAGCTAGAACTGATATGGTAGATATAGCAAAATATTTCCGGACGAAAAGCAGAATACAAAATATTTTGCCTGCGGCCCTTACTTTAACTTGTTCTGGGTACAGTCGTTGGAAGCTTCGCTTTTTAGCGAAAGCTGAAATGAAAAGCCGAATATATGAACTTTAGTAGATAAAATTACATTATTGGAATAATCTTAACTGATGCGTTACAATTAGTTTCACAAAAAATTTAGCCTGTGGCGTGCATTTTGTAGTATTTTCTGTACTATATAGTTTTAGAAGTTTTGTATTATTCTCTGTTGTATCGGTGTTTCATTTAGTTGGTGTTTTAGGCTGGACACTCTGGGTTTGAAACACGATACAAACTAAAAATCGTTAAAAAGGCAGATTTAAAAAAATTCGCCTGCGGCGCTTACTTTAACTTGTTCTGAGTACAGTCGTTGTAAGCTTGAATATGTGACCTTTAAAATAAGAAATTACGTTAAAAGAATATCTTCAACTGATGTATTGCAGTTAGTTTTACATTGCTTCTATTCTATGCTAGTGGAATATGTGCGCCGCCCATTTTGTCGGCACATTTTTTAGTCCGTGGCACAAACGGGACGTCCCCCCCCCAAAGGTAAAAGGCTAGTGACGCCCCTGCCTATAGAGGTATATCTGAACTTGGTTTTATCTGATCATTAGCCTGGCGAAGAGAAGACCCGATTGTCTGAATCAAATATTAGATTTGTGGAATCCCATCGACACCTTTGGTCTTGTTCTTATAGGCTTTAACCCCCGATCTTTGTTCTTGTCTTACTGTTTGGTATGGATTGGTTCCGACCCCCTGTTGCCCCCCTAATAGATTTCTGAATGCGTTGTCTGTCAGTGATTTTCGTCAAAAATGGTATGCCAATCGGCACCTAATTCAGCCATTATGAGGGCTGATAGATTTATATCTTTATCAAAAAATCCTTTAGCAAATATAAAGGTCGTGTTCTCCAACTTACAGTAGTAACTACGCATGACGTCATGGCTTCTTGGCGTCAAAGCTGGAACGAGTTTTTCTATACTTTTCGCAAAATATGGCCCAATGCACTAATCCTGCCAATCGCGTCACAGAGATTGTACATACCACGCCTACTACGCTCTCGAGCGTGGTAAGCAAATAGTTACTGTTAGCTACGATTTCGAGAACGGTCAGCGCAGTAACTTTCCACGAGGTTGGAACGAAAATAGTAACTAGTGTTGGGCGGTATTGGGTTTTTTCGATATATCGATATCTTATAGATTTGTTTTTCAGTTTTTGGGAGGTGGTGGCGAGGGGTTACTCTCTTGTTGGGCACCAGTTTACAAGCCTCCTTGGGCGCCGTGGGCGTAAAAAGTTGCTTGATTGTGATGAATGTTTACTTATAGAAGTGAAACGAGAGGCGTCATCTCGCGGAAACCTGGGCGTGGGGGGGGGGGGGGGGGGCAACGACGTTGTCCCGGGCTCCCTTCGAATACTTTAACATAAATCTCACATCGGTAGCACCTAAAATACTACATTGATTAACAACACATGCCCGAAAAGTAAATAGTATCTTGACGAAGACTGATATACATAAAAGTATATACATATTAGGTTTTGCGCCTTGTCAACTAAGTTTTGCAGTCGTTTTTTATGGGTAGCTCTTGGTCCCTTGGAAAGCCAGGGCTGGCAGCTCTCGGGGGGGGGGGGTGCCCCCCCCACAAAAAAAAATGACGCCCCTGGGTGAAAGCCTGTTTACTGCATCCGTATTATTGTCATTAGGTTAAGCGAATTGTTCGGAAAGTTTTGAAATCGATTTATTTGCATCGAGACTTAACTTTCAGTTGAAACCATATGTGTCTTGGAAACCCGATCCGGGTGCTTTACGTGTTGATGCCTTGGAGTTTAACTGGAAAGGATGGTATTTGTATGCCTTTCCCCCTTTTAGCATGATTATGAAATTGTTACGCAAGGTTGTCAACGAGGTGGCGACGGGGATTGTACCGAATTGGTCAACACAACCTTCGTATGCCCTTCTTCTGAAGATTCTGGTGGCCCCTCCATTTAATTACAATAAAAGTTACAGAAATAAAGATCCATATTTGCATTTTTACTTTTTTTATTTTTACTTTCAGGAGGAGCAGCAGAAGATCGAAACTAAACTTCAGGAACTCGAGGCATCGCCTCCCAGTGACGTTTACTTGAGTTCCAACGACCGGCAGATCCTCGACTGGCACTGTGCCAACCTCGAATTTGCCAACGCCACCCCTCTGACAAACCTGAGCCTGAAGCACTGGGATCAGGATGACGATTTTGAGTTCACGGGGAGCCATCTAACTGTCAGAAATGGATACAGTTGCGTCCCCATTGCCCTCAGCGAGGGTCTGGACTTGAGGTTGAGTTGCCCGGTGAAGACGATCAAGTATGATCAGAACGGCGTGGAGGTTATTTATACGACGAAAAGCAATGTCCAAGCTATCTTGCAAGGTAAACCATTTGCTTAGCTTACCTTACTGCTCCATCCTGGCTAGCGCGCTGGAATCCTGGGCGCAGGAAGGATGTGCGAAAGCGTTAGGGGCCAGTCCTCATGATCCTCCCTATTTCACTTCTGACTACACTGTAAAAAGTTTCTCCGAGTAAGGATTAAAGTTAACTGCAGTATTTCCTACTGGAGTTAATCTTGTCTCTACTGGGATAAGATTAATCCGAATTAGAAATAGTGTTATCTCAGTAGAGTCAAGATTAATTCCAGTAGCAGATACTGCAGGATTCCAGTTTGGCTTGTCATGGCTACTGCTGATTCCTTTACCTTGTCTTTTACCTTCCTTATTGTTTAATTCTGTCTCTGACCCTTTCAAATGACGAATTGATTGATTTTATATCTATGTATTTTAACTTGACCGAAAAGTCAAAGTTTGGCATGTATTGATATGCTAATGGGCTAATCTTAAGCAATAGTATTCAGTACCATCCCACCTTGCTCAAGTAGCATCCAATCTTGCTATAGTAGCACGTAGTAGCATCAGTTGGTACTGCATGCTACTTTTTCGATATTTTTCATCGGGCGCCATGGCACAAAAAGATTTCAACACTGATTGGATTAAACGTAATATCAGCATGAAAAAAAAATGATTACCCAAACATTTTCACATCACCAAATTGTCTACTTTTCAATATCCTAAACAGCCACTCTTTCCCAAACACTTTTTGACTGAATACCTCGGATCGTAATTCATCCAGTTCCCTACACTCGCACAAAAAATGGCTCAAACCATCATTCGCACCAACACATATTGGGCAGAAGAAAGGACCAGTCTTTCCGCGACGTTTGCCAATATATTTTCTCTCTTTAGAAAAATCAACCCCCAAAACCTAGCAACAACTTAAATTCCTCCCTATTTAGCCCCGCCTTAAAATAAACCACCTTCCCCCAGCTCTCCTTGACCATCGAGTACAAACTCAGGAACCCGGAAGCCGCCAGCTCAGCGTGCCATCTCCGAATCTCCTGGTCCTGGATTACTCCGGCGACTTCCCAACCAATCGAACTAGCCTTACCTTTAGTTCTAACCCTTATAAAACAACCCTTACCTTTATTCCAGTAGCCTCCTGTGCGAACGACCATCTAGCTTAGAATTTCTTACATCAAATAAACATCTTTGGTCGACAGTCCAAACGGCGGAAATTGGTTTTAAAAGTAAGCAAGTAATCTATTTATAACCCGCCATTTTCAAAAGCCGAGTAAGTGAAAGGAATCAAATAAAACATAAAAAAGACAACTAAATTTTCAATCTTCGGCTAGGAAGCAGTGGATAACGTCATGCGCTTGTTGGGCCTAGTTGTCCATGATTTTTGAAAGCAACGAGAAAACATCCAAAAGGGTAACACTTGCATCTTGAATTTTGAACTTATCCGTCAATGTTGGTTATGAAATAATTTTGACAAGTGGAGCAGGCGCTTCGCATATTTAAAATAATACGACCTCATCTTTTTGATCTCCTTCTTTCGCAGAACATCAGTAACACTATAGAACGAAATATAAGGTTTGAAGCCAAGCTGACCATTCATTGCGAAAAGGTAGAAAACCGTGCTTTTCGGTTTTTTTTATCAGCTAATTATCGAAAAATTATCGAAAAAATAAAAAAACGAAGGATTACATAAGTGCTGGGTGAAAGCTTCGGCGCTTTCCCAGAGAATTGGTAAATTGTAAATAAACACAGAATTCAGAATTTTAAAATAATCACAGATTTGTACATATACACTTGTAACACGCACATTTTAATGTTCGTTATTTTATTTGAATTTGTTTGTCGTTTCAATCCGCATCGTTCTTCTGGTTTTTAGTTAAATATCGTTGTGTGTTTTGTTGGTTGCGCATCGTTTTTCTGTTGGTATTGTGTTGGATTTTATGATTTAGTTTTTTGTTTTTTCGCTGAGGACGGTTTGCCGGAAGTGATTCCGAAATATTCGAATTTATATTTATCCCTCGCACATCATCCTAGAGGGATAATTGGCTGATCAAGAAAAAAAAACCGAAAATCACGGTTTTCTATTTCTTTAAAATGAAATAGAATAGAAGATGCACAGAAAGTGCTGTACAGCGGCGGTACCGTAGGCGGTACGGCTAGATCTGCAAACTTCTTGAACAACCAAAGAGCATAATTTTGACAATGAAGATTTGAATGTTATGCCAAGCGATCGTATAGAGTCTGTCGATTTGACGTTGTACGATCCAAGAGAGATAGAAGCTTTCGATGCATTATAACCATTTGACGAAGGGTTGAAATGCAGATACTCGCACAAAAGCTATCACAGGTGCTTCAACTAGGTTTCTTTGTTCCAGCCGACGCAGTGCTTTGCACCCTACCCCTCGGCGTTCTTAAGCAAGCTGTGGCTGCAGCCGGTAGCAACAAGGCTGCAAACTATCAACCCCCTCCCAACACCGTCACCTTCTCTCCCCCTCTCCCCGATTGGAAGTCGAGTGCCATCAAGCGGTTAGGTTTTGGAAACCTAAACAAGGTGGTGCTCTGCTTCGATAAGGTCTTCTGGGACGCCAATGTGAATCTCTTCGGTCATGTGGGACAGACAACCAACTCGAGAGGTGAGTCCAGAATATGCATATAGTCATTAGTTGCATTTTTGCAGATGCCATGGTATCTGTTACCACAGTCACTGGATCTGCAATTAGTCGTGTTTGTCGTTACCATGGTATCTGATATACGGTTGCTCTGCAAAAACGACAATTGCCGAAATTGCGCTTTTCGAAGTCATCCCAAACGGAAAACTGATATTCAGTCACATAAGTATAACTAAGCGCCAGACTTCTTTCCCATCAATTTGACAAAGATTGATGAAAGTAAAATGACTTTTCAGATACCATGATCAGTTACCACGGTCGGACCGTGGTATCTGAAATCAGATACCAAGATAACTGGCCAGATATCACGTTAACTGCAAAAACGACTTCAGACCTTGGTATCAGATACCATGGTATCTGCAAAAACGCAACTACCGTATTGTTGTATTTATTTAACTTTCAAGATCGTGAAATCATGGAGTACACTGAAAAGAAGTTCACTCCATTAAAAAGATAGGGCTAAAAACTTCTTGACACACGACGCAAACAAGACTCAATTGGCGATTATTTTTAGCAAATTATACAGCTGATAGGCAGTTTTCTGGTTCGTGTTGTTTACACATAGGAGTCTAGTACTGAAATACGGGTGGAAGACATCCGAACCTTATAAATAATAGTAATAATATAAGCAACAGAAAAGGCTTTCGCTTCTAAATAACTCTTAAGAAATTTTGAGTAACCGTTCTGATTGATACTATTGATTGATTCAGCATTAACCACATCTTCGGTAAAACTGTAAAACAGACTTTAGCGAACCTAGTTTTCGGCATTTCCGTAGCGGATGGCTAAAACTGGTGAAATTCATACGGTATCTGAATTTACGTCATTCTAACAAACTCCAAATATTCTGACTAACGCAGAACATGCCATTATCATTATGACAAGCTCAAAACATACGACTGAAGGTAGGATTCTCTGAAGCAAGGGGGAGTGCACCCCCCCCCTCCCCCACTAGAACCGCCCCTGATCTCCTTACCTTCCAAAGCGTGTCAACAGAAGGACAAAACAAATTTGATGTCACAGAAATATCCTTAATGAAGACCTGAAATTCGTAGAATTTTCGTAATACTAAACTCTCCTGGCCGATGCAAAATCGCCGGGTACCTAGCGGAAGAGCCAGAAGCGGTATCACCTCGAGTATCACAGCTGCTCACGAAGATCGCCGTGATTGTTTGACGCAGGATTTGAGTTGTCGAGTTTGAGTCGTTAGTGAAACGTTTTCTCGTTCTTCCTGAGGATCACTGGCGTTTTTTGGACTTAATCATGCACTGTAAAAAGTTTCTACGTATAAAGATTAAAGTTAACTGCAGTATTTACTACTCGGATTCATCTTATCTCTATTTGGTACTAATCTTATCTGCGTAGGGATAAGAACAGTCTGAGTAGCAAATATCGTATAATTACGATGGATATTTAGTTTCTGATTATGGAGATTATGATGGATGTTTGAGCTCCGCACAGCAGGTAGAAATTTTCTGTGGTTTTCTTACCCCAGGTGAAGACGGGGTGTGCGGGTTTGAGGTAGTCCTCTTCCCTATCAGCCTAGCGCGCAGCACCAGCTCTCTTTTTTTTGCAATATAGTCATGACAAAATTCTACTGCCCAGAATGTAGAAGCCCAGCAGGCAGCAACTAGTGGGACAGTCCAGTGCACCAAATGAAGCCAATGGTGGCACCCTAAATGTGCAAGAATCACTCTTGGAGCTAGACAAAAACTACAGGAATGGCTTTGCTTAAACTGTGACTTCCCTTCCTCGCCTTCAGTCGCCAACGACGGAAAACTCCCTTCCAAAGTCACGCCAAAACCAAGCCCGAGGCCTCCTGCCAAAAACGTAACCCCTGTAGTCACACCCAGGACTTCTAACCCCCAAACAAAGACGGTATCTAGGCCCAATAGTCAGAATGCAATTCCTTGTGCGAACTGTACAGAACATAAGCGGGAAATTTCAGTGTTAACTAGTAGTTCTATCCTCGAAAATGAACTTGCTGCTCGTGTCTCAGCTATCGAGAAGCTAGACAGAGAAATGAAGAACGTTTCGGATAAGCTCTCGATGGGTACGCAAGCATGGGAAAAGCGTCTTTCTGACCTCTCCTCTCTCGAAAAAGAAATAGAAAAAAGGGAGCAAAAGTTTCTCACGATCCAGGCTGAAGTATCGTCACTACAAAAGACCCACGCTTCCCTGCAGTCCGATATTCGTAGCCTACAGACATTAACGGACGAAAAAACTACAACTATTGACACCCTAACCATGCAGCTAAATCAGTTGCGAAACCAGTCTCCTGTGTCACCCCTTTGTGAACGTTCGTCTTCGCTCAGTGACCCGGTTTGCCGCATTGCAGATAGTGGCGAAAATACCTGCAATGCTATTACTGACCTACGACTCGACCTATCACTCAAACCGATCGCTCCTAGTAACGAAGACAGGAAAAGTAATACCTGTGCAAGTTGGTTGTTGATGGGAAAATGCAAATCAGGTAACGACTGCGCTTTTCAACACGTGGATCGCTCCTAGTAACGAAGACAGGAAAAGTAATACCTGTGCAAGTTGGTTGTTGATGGGAAAATGCAAATCAGGTAACGACTGCGCTTTTCAACACGTGTTAGTACGGGAGGTGAAAAGTTTGAAAAAGCGGGAGGACAATGGAAGTCAAACTTCAGGGCGAGAAAACGAGCCCAAGTCTACCCAGGATGTTCCGGATGGTGTTTGCACCCGTTTTTTGGCCGGAAAATGCCGAGCGGGAAAGAACTGTGAATATAAACACGTTTGTAAATTTTTTGTGACAGGAAATTGCCGCAATGGAGCGATGTGCACTTATGACCATGTTTTAGTATGTAGAAAGTTTTCATCTGGTGCGTGTTTCGGATGCGACAAAGTCCACGTTACTCTGCCCCCAAAAATGAGGAAAAGCTGGAAAAGCCAGTATTCGGCACCCGCGCGCTCTCCGACTTTGCGCCTAAACCAGCCGGGAGTCAGAGTAACAGGGAATCCAAAAAGATTAACCAGGGCAAGTGACAATGTACAGCGTTTTTTACCGAGCATACTCGATCCACTACCACCACCCCCTCCCAACATCGACTTTTTCCCCCCCCCCCCATGACAGGTGTGGGATCGAGTATGCTCACGAACGAACTTCCAAAGCCGCGAAACTCTTTCAACCACCGAGGGTATCCCCAGCCATCGTTTTTAACCTCTCGATACCCCCGCCTTTTCCCCGACCAGGCCTCTCCAACTGTATCGACTTCGAAGCCACATATGACTCCGACCGGTCACACGGGCACGTTTCTGCCGAACTTGACACAACCCCCACCATACCCCCAGTCCCTTTTCTACCCCAATCGCCATCAATCATTTTTTCTGCCATTTGCTCCACCAGCAACCGATTTAGTGCCCTCGCTCTATCGAACGACCACGATGGACTAGTTGAGAAATCAGCAGCTCCATTTGATGCACAGCCGGAGCCCTCTGTTAAAAGCCGCATTAGAACCAAAACAAAGGAGTATAAATCCAGTGAGTATTTTTTCCCCAAATTCCTATATAGCAACGCTGAGAGTCTTAACCCGGAAAAAACTGTAGAACTAGAAAGCTTGGCATCCATTACTAAAGCTTCTGTATTAGTAATAACTGAAGTCCACCATCAAAACCCAGAACTACTCAACATCTCAGGGTATAATATGTTCATGAAGTTTCGACCAGATGACCATTATCTAGGTAAGAAAGGTGGTGGTGTCGGTATATATACACATGCTAAAATTAATTCTCGTATTGTTGATGTCCCTTGCCTCCAGGAAACGGATGAAATCATGTGGGTTTATCTAAAGCCCAAACGACTCCCGCGCAAGTTCAATGGAATCGCACTATGTGTTTTTTACTACTCGCCCGGGCAGAATGCGCAGTCCCGTTCAGCCTTCTTGGAGAAACTCCAACTTAGCGCAGATTATGTCTCCGGGAAATTTTCAGGTTGTGGAATTTTTATTATTGGTGATGGTAATGAATTACGTCTAGATTATATTAATAGAGGATTAGACCTTAAACAGTTGGTAAAGTGCCCTACTACCAGGGGCGGAACATCGCTTGATGTGATTTCGACGAATATGTCTGAGTTTTATGAAGAACCTGTTGCTGGTTCTCCTCTTGGAGGTAGTTATCACTATACATTAGAATTAAACCCGTGGAACAGCGTTAAAATAGAATACACGACGACAGAAACTACTTCCCGACCAATAACTGATGAAGGCCTCCTGAAGTTTGGCGACTGGATTTGCCAGGAGAAATGGGAGGCAGTCAACACGGCAAAAGATACGAATAGTAAAGCTAGTATCCTTCAAACTACATTACTCGAAAAATATCATGAATGTTTCCCGGAAAAAAAAAATAAGGCGACACTCCTCCGACAGGCCTTATATTACGAAGGCCGTTAAAGACCTAATTTTGGAAAAACTGCGGCTTTTTCGAGCTGGTAAGAATGACCAAGCAAAACGATTAAAAAACAAAATTCGTAAAATTACGAGGAATGCCGCGGCCAACCACTATACCAAAAGGACAGAACACCTACTCAAGTCGAATCCCAGAAAATGGTATAGTGATGTAAAAAAAATGATGGGAAAGTCTCAGAAAGGTGTTGACTTCAACCTGGATGAAAGTGAACTTGAAACAGCAAACAAATTAAATGCTCATTTAGCTTCTATAGTTCAGACTCTCCCTCCCCTTCCCCGGGACGAAACTCCAAATGCCGCACCTGATTTCGATTTCCCCCAAATTAGTGAAGATGATGTAGTTAAAAAACTGAAAACACTTAAGCGAACTAGTATAACACCAGTAGATATACCCATAGAGATTATTAAAGCATTTCCAGAAAAAATAAGTGGTCCACTTTCTCAAATTTTTAACGAAATAACGGTATCTGGTGATTATCCCGCAGTCTGGAAGACCGGATATGTTACACCTATTCCGAAAAAGGATTCCCCTAATGATTTTACGGGGGTATGCCCCATAACTATGACCCCTATTTTCAGTAAAGTTTATGAGAAGTTCCTTTCATCCTGGTTGAAAGAAAACATCATTAAACATGTTGACCCTAAGCAGTTTGGTAACCTGCCAAAAACGTCAACAGCACATTATCTAGTTAGTTTATTAGATCGGATATTAAAGAATTTGGATAACCCTAATACTTGGATAAATTTAATAGCGATAGATCTAAAGAAAGCATTTGACCTAATTAACCATAGCAAGCTCATTGACAAACTTTTAATTAAATTCAAAATTCAACCGTTCCTAGTTCGACTGGTTGCTCAGTTTCTGTCTAATCGAACACAAAAAACTAAGTATAAAACAGTTTTCTCTGATAGTTTACCAATTTTTTGTGGGATTCCGCAAGGTACCCTGTTGGGACCGCTCCTTTTTTTAGTTATGGTCAACGAGCTTGCTCTGTCTTTCACAGATAGATGGAAATACGTGGATGATCTGTCGCTCCTGGAAGTTTGCCGAAAGAACATTAAGAGCAGTGCAAAGGTCATCATTGACGACATCTGTGAGGAGGCTGTTGTGGATGACATGGTAGTCAACATGGACAAATCTGTAGTCCTAACTATAAATTTTTTAAAAACTGAACCACAGTTTTTCCCATCCCTTCCTAAGTCCCAACAGGTTGATGATATCAAGCTGCTTGGAATACACATCACCCATGATCTAAAATGGAATAAGCAAGTTGACAGCATGCTTAAAAAAGGTTATATGGCAATCCGGTCACTTAAACTCCTGGCCCGTTATGGAGTACCCACTGACCATCTGTTGGTAATTTTTGTGACTTTTGTTCGTCCAACCCTGGAATACTGTTGCCAGGTTTGGCATTTCGGGTTGACCCGGGATCAGGCGGATATACTCGAACGGGTGCAGTATAGAGCCCTCCTTGTGGCCTCGAAGTCCCCTAAAGTCCCATATTTCGAATTGTTGAAAAGATTTAATTTAGAATTGTTAGCACAGCGCCGAAAAAAGTTGTGTTTCAGTTTTGGTCTAAAAACGTTGGAGAGCCCTGGCCTACGAGAAATTCTTCCCCCTGCATATCTACCTATTAGGCCAAGACCGGCACGAGCTGCTGCCCAGCCTGTTCCAAAGTTGCAGCCAGTACCCTGTTCCCATGACCGATACAGAAAAAGTTTTGTTCCTTCGTTCACTGACCTTTTTAACCGGCATTCCGAACCACCTCCATAATTTAATCGTATTTTTGTGTGTGTTGTTATTGAATTGTAAATATAATAATTTTTGATATTATCTAGTTTTTAGTTTGGGGTGAATTTGACCGAATTATAAGTTTTGTTTATAGATGTTTTGATAAGTTGGCATGTTACGTATGATTGAAGGTTTTACTTAAGGTAAGGTAAGGTAAGGTACAATTTTAATGGCAATTTTAATACTTAGAGTTTTATTGTGAGATACATGTACATTGACCAAATGAATAACATTAGTTATAGTTGTTTTAACATTAGTTAATTGTTAAGTTATACATGACGGAAGAAATTCAATGTTCGGCTTCGTCCGTGAGCGAATTTTTGAAAATAAATTGAATTGAATTGAATAGTTAACTTTAATCTTTATACGGAAAAACTTTTACAGTGTATAGAGTATTCGCTCAGCTTTTTACCCTGGTTAAAGAACCAACCCAGACCTTTTACATATTCTAAGCCTAGAACCCAGTCTATCAAGTTTAAAGATTAGAAATAATGCAGAGAAGATGAATCTGAACAAGAAGCATTAACACAGGAATCAGAAGATTCTTGGTTATTGAATGTAGGACCTAGGACCTACCGTCCGAACTTCCCCCTCCACAGTTACGAACTAACCCTTCGAGGATTAAGATCAGAGTACCGGTATAGTCTAATATGTACCAACCGCTCGGGTACACGCTACACTTATATTAGATGCTCGGTTTCGTACAACAGTTAAAGCATAAACGATTAGAGAGATACACCTAATATAACATGATTAACTGATCAATTGGTGAACGTTATTGCACCTGTCCTGCTCCAGTTGAACCATTGGATCGTAGCAGCCAACACAAGGTAACACGAGAGTCACAAGGAAACGGGGTCACGAGATAAGTGGACACGAGGTACAGACTATTGATTTCTAGAGTTTGTGCATTGTCTGATTTAATTCACTACCTCGATTCGCACATCATGATAGACTAAGATAAAATTTCGCGTGTGATAGTGGCGTCAGTATGAGGAAACGTGCCCATGAGTAAAGAATTCTGGGGCGGAGGAGGAAATTCGCATCCGGCTCCGAAATTCTGACTGTCTATGCAGATAGCTCTATGCTCCGGCTGTTGTTGGTTTTCTGGCTGGACTTTAGTTTTAAGAGAATGAAAAAATCTTTACCGTCCACCCTCACTATGGCTTAATGGTTTTACTTTTGTAGGCGAACTATTTCTCTTCTGGAATCTCTACAAGAGCCCCGTTCTAATTGCTCTCGTGGCTGGAGAGGCTGCCGCCGTCATGGAGAACGTTAGCGATGACGTCGTCATCAGCCGTTGCTTGGCCGTTCTCAAGAGCATCTTCGGAAACTCAACTGTTCCAGCGGTAAGAATTTCTATTTTATATGGCACTTGCCTTCCGGCCAAGTTCCATATACCGATCACTTTTCCGTCGGTCGGTCGGTTAGTCCGGTGATCGCGAGTTAGAATACTTCAGATGTGCTAGGACAATGAAACTTGGCAGGCATATTAGGGACCCGACCAAACTAACTTGGAAATACTCACTTCCCGGATCCGACGATCGTGGGGGGAGGGAGCGGGAGCCGGACTTTAGTGACATGCATTACTTTCGAACGGGTGATCGGATCTTAACGAAACTTGATATTTAGAAAGGACGGACCGAATCCCATGAATGTGGGGGGGGGGGGGGGGTCGGAGGGGGTTACCGGAAATCATGTGAAACGCTTTCCGCAAAAAATAAAAGTTTTTTCTCGCCAAATATTTGGAACAAATACACCATTGTTAAATATGAGTAATCAATCAATCAATCAAATTTATTTCCAAATAGCTCAAAGCTAGAAGAAGAATAGAAATTAACTAACACACTTAAAAGATATGAGCTGAAATAAATGATGGGATGAAACTATGTAAAAATCGGTCAGAAGAATTAGCAGGGTATGGAGAAAAACTCTCGGACCGACGCACGGACGACTGGAGGGGAAAGGGGAATAGACGGCCCCATCTGGGGACAACACGCTATCGTTGCTCCACCATTTTTTGAAAGAGTATTTCTGCAGTCAGTTAATTTAAGAACTTTTAGCCTCTTCATATGAAATGTTATAATCAGAGAGAAAGGCCTTTTCTTCCAAGGCCTTCCAGACAAGTTATTGATTGTCAACCCGAGAAAATCTTGGCTGTTGCCGGAAAGGCAGGAAAGCAAGGATTCTGGAAAGAGGAATGTTTGCAGATCGCATACGTTGTCAGCGAGGGTGTGGAAACAGTAAAAAGTAAAAGGGCTTCTTTAAAGAACAAGACCAAGGTTTCGATGGGATTCCAAAAATTCAATATTTGATCCAGACAATTGGGTCTTGTCTTCGCCAGGTCCACTCTTCGCCGGACTCCTTGAACAATTTTTACTATTACAATTCAGAAACAGATTAAGGCCAAATAGCTAATCATCTGAGAAACCAAATTCAGATATGGATTGAGCATGTATGTTTACCCCTATAGGTCACATCTTTTTTAACGAAAACTTTCTGCACATCTGCCGATTTCCCGGTTTCGGACGAATTCCGGAGCTACTTGTCCGGCCCAAACAAGAAAGCTAAAAACGAACTGAGCGTATTTTCTGTCCCCAACACTGAACATCTATTCAACTTCAAATAACAATTTGACTTATAACAAATTTTCCAGCTCCAGTCGGATTCCGTCGAACTATATGTCCGGGTAAAAAATGATTGTCACACACGGATACATCATCTCTTCTTACCACTATATCGGATGTCTAATCAACTACAAATAACACTTTTAACAGTTTTCCGGTTTTGGCCGGAACCGGATTCCGGGCGAACTACTTGTCCGGGTAGAAAATTGTTTTCACAGAAGTCTTCAGCATGTCTTCTTACCCCTAAATCAAACATCTAATTAATTCCAAATGAAACTTGCTTCTAAAAAACTTTCCGGTTTTGGCCGGGTTCCGGGCGAAATACTTGTCCGGCGAGTCAGCATGTCTTCCTACCCCTAAATCGAACCTCTAATCAACTTCAAATAAAACTTTTAATTTTAACAGACTTTCCGGTTTTGGCCGGATTTCGGGCTAACTACTTGTCCGGCGAAAAAATGGTTTTCCCCGTCCGTTTTCAGCATGTCTTCTTACCCCTAAATCGAACATCTAATCTAATTTTAACGAACTTTCCGGTTTTGGCCGGATTCCGGGCGAACTACTTGTCCGATGACAAAATGGTTTTCACCATCGTGTCCAGCATGTCTTCTTAACCCATAATCGACTATCACATTATCTGTTTACAAAATTTCTTTTGCCACTTAATCTAAACCCCCCTCCCCCACCCCTAAATGTAGGGCTAAAGAGCCCATCTACGAACTCGACCTTACTCTTGACCCAAATAATCCTCACACCAAGTTTCATCAAAATATTTCGTTCCCTTCGAGAGTTATAATGCGCACAGACGGACAGACGGACGGACAACTTTTGCGATGTCATAGGTCCCGAAAAGTATTTATTATTGTATCAAATCTCATTTGACTGTGCAAAACGGATACGTAAGCTACATTTTACGAGAGCTATATTTCGGCCCTTCTTGGCAAGGGTCCTCTTTAGGCTCAAGTGCATTTTCCACCTTGAGCCTGAAGAGGATCTCTGCTACTGTTTAACTCGGAGCGAAAGAGAAAAGTAATAAGTAACGATAAAACCCGTAATATCTTTAAAGGACCCCTGGCACTATTTACTGTTCGATTTACAGGATTTTAAAATATTTGAATACCTCAAACCTAGGCACTGCTTCCCTTGCCAAGAAGGGCCGAAATATGGCTCTAACGAAATATAACCGTTTTGCACCGTCAAATTTGATTCGCAGTCAGCTCGGGCTGAAGGAATATGTATTAAATCGTTCTTTTCCAGCCGAAGGAGACAGTAGTAACCCGTTGGAGGACTGATCCTTGGGCAAGGGGATCCTACAGTTTCGTTTCCACTGGAGCGAGTGTCTGCGGAGATTATGACGTTTTGGCGGCCCCAGTGCACGGGCCCTGTCCCGAACAACGGCGGCACGAGCATTCCTAGACTCTTCTTTGCGGGTAAGCGCTCAGGTTACTCCTTTCCTCTGTTCCTTATTAATGTTAGGGTATTGTTTTTCAAAGTCGACAATTTTGTTGTCAAGCCTTCGTAAAAAAAAAAATCACCTCTTGCAACGTTATTTCAAGCGGATGTCTTCTCGTAAGCGTATTCGGATTCGAAATCCAAATTATCCGCGAAATAAACATAAGTAAAACACACTATCTCTGCAATATACATAAAATCTCAGTTTTAACTTGGCACTTGCAGCTTCGCTCAAGTGCCATATACCGATCACTTTATTTATTTTCTTTATTTATGACCCGCTTTTTGCGTAACAGCGGAGTATGAATAAAATACAAAAGTGAAATATACATATTAAAACACTAAACAAAACAATGTAAATAAACACGACAACATTCTTTTCATATAAATAAAAAACACACTAAACAGACATAAAATTTGTACAAACCATTTGTACTTTTCGGTCGGTCGGTCCGCAGTTCTCGAGATGGGGTACTTCCAGAAGTGCTAGGACGATGAAACTTGGCAGGCGCATCAGGGACCCGACCGAACTATGTTGGAAATGGTCACTTCCCCGATCCGACCACCGTGGGGGGAGTGGAGGGACGAGGAATCGGGAATCTTGAGTTATGTATAACCGTGTGACGAGGTAATCAGATCTTAATGAAACTTGATAATGGAAAGACCTCGTGCTTCTGATATTCTGTTTCAAGTCTGGACCGGATCCGATGAATGTGGAGGGGGTGGGGGTGTAAGATTGAGAACTGGAAACCTTGTGACACGCGTAGAGTGGAGCGATTGGGATGAAACTTGGTGGAAAGAACGAACACAAGCCCTATATACACCAGTAATGGAACTGGGCCGCATCCGAGCACTGTGGGGAGAGTGAGAGGGGGGGGGGGTCCGGAACTCTGGTGATCACGAGTTAAGGTACTGCCAGATGTGCTAGGACAATGAAACTTGGTTTGAACATTAGAGACTTCACAAGATTGGCTTGGAAATAGTCAGTACCGGGGGAATCCTAACCTTGAGGTATGGTATAACTTACGAACGAGTGATCGGGGGTTGAGGGGAGAACCGGAAATCTTGTGACACGCTTCGAGTGGAGCTATGAGGATGGAACTTGGTGGGAAGAACAAGCACAAGCCCGAGATATATCCGTGACTGAACCGAACGATGAAACTTGGCTTGAACATTAGAGACTTGACAAGATTGGCTTAAAAATTGTCACTTCCCAGATCGGACCATCCCTTCAAGTACTCGTCTCAACCGCAAAGTATAGAAAATACTTTTGAGCTGTATATACATTTTCATGATCTCCAGTCCATGATCATTTTGCGAGGGCCCTAGCACCCTTAAAGTGCGTATCTTAACCGAAATGTAAAAAAGAAATACGTCTTACCAAACGGTATTTATTCGTGATCCCCAAAGCCTGGAACGCCGTTTTTAAATTTTCGGTAAATGGGGTAATCCAGCCAATCACGTTACAGAGATCCGTAGTTACTACGCTCCCGAGCGTGGTAAGCAACTAGTTAACTATTTCGAGAAGGTCGGATGGTCAGTGTAGTAACTTGTCGTGAGGTTGGAATGGAAATAGTAACTAATACTTACTATTGTTAGAATGATGGAACACGCCCATGAGCTTCTAGCTCTTGTGTATGCTACTGGCGTGTGTGACGCATATATTCTACCATTTTAAAGTTCAACTGAAAAGCCAATTTATTTGCATACGTTTGATTTTATTCCTTTTCTAGCCTTTAGCTAATCGGATTAAACTTGATTGAAATGACTTGAATACACTGAATTATTTTGACTCATATAAGGGATTTTTGTTTTTTCGCGTAGTCTAGTAGTGACGTTTGGAATCTCCGCTGGTTGCACGACAAATAACTGTACGGCGAGTCGCGGAAAATTTGAATGTCTGCAAAAGCGTGTGTTTCAATGGCTAACAATCGAAGATTTTGAAATGTTCGACTCCAGATTGCAGTGTCACATCCGAAGATAGCCCTCTGTTCCGTGCTACCCCGAATATGTTTCCTTTGTGGAAGGACACAGTCAACAGAGAATTTCGCCAGCATTCCACCAAGTTGATTAGCAAGTTCGAGTTTTCATCAGGTCATGTTCTTCCTTCATGGCGAATGCCAAGTTTTTCCTGGTCACTTTTACTTCCCATGTTACTTTCATCTTTCTGGCTTGAAGAATGTAAAATCGCCATGACTTGTTATCACGGCAATTGGCTGCCGGTGTAGTTGCTAAACATTTCAAACATAGAGCTATGTCCTTGTAGAGGTGCAACAGTTAGGGAAGAGAAATTACGTCAGCTAAAATTCAAGAATCGTGGGTAACAAAGGAACGAAGTAACGCGTTTTTGTCGGTTCTTCTAGCCTAATTAAGTAAAAATATGATGGTTAATCAGACTGTCGTATCTTAGGCCTATTTTGTTAACCTTTAACTAAAACTGTACTCTTCCCTGGCATAGGTCGTACCAAGAACAAATAAACCAACAGAACCTCCGTCTTGGGTCTCATGCACCGACTATGGATATGCCGACAAAGCTGAGTAGAGCTAGAGCTACTTGCTGAGCCTTAACACCAGTCTACTTTCCTCTTAGCCTCTGAATGTTGTGATGCAAAGGCCGTAGCAGGCGTGTTTGACCCGCCTCTGGAGCGACCTCACATTGTTAAACAACCAATAGCCGCTACCTCTCGACTTTTCTTCTTCGGGGCTCTACTGCAATGGGTGTTTGTAGGGGCAAAGACCTGAGATATTCCGCGTGGCTCCTAACCTCCGCTCGTTTGCATCGGGAATATGTTCGAGTCCCCATCCCGATGAAGTTTTTTTCTCAGAATAGTAGTATGAAGTTGTACGAAAAAGTAGCATGGAGTACTAACTGATGCTACTACATGCTTCTACTTCAAGACTACCATGTTACTGCATGCTACTATTAGCAAGACTGGATTCTCCTAGAGCAAGACAGGATGGTACTGGATACTACTACTTAAGATTGGCCCAGTCTGAAGCACATTAAATGATAGTACTCTTTACTATTTTTTTTTTTTACAACTATCATACAACTACGCTGGCTACAAATTATCATCAGGGATGGTCGTATTACAGAGGTAGGAAGACAGAGGTTCTTCTGCTTAATTTTTTTCTGATTGATTTTGATAATCTCGTGTGCATTTACCACGATTTAGTGTATTTTTTTATGACATTACTTTTGCCTAAGTGGCGAATAGAGGCATATGCACAAACAGCCCAATTCTACCGAATTCACCTCCGAAATTACCAAATTCGCCCAAGTTGATGCAAATTTCGCACGTGTACTTTCAGAAGTGAAATCTTATTGTTATGTGTGGGCACGTAGCTAAAGAATTCATTCATTTCATTCCAACGCTTGCTTGCAGGAGAGCACACCATCCGAAATTACCCTGCCACAGTCCACGGAGCGCTACTCAGTGGTCTTCGCGAAGCCGCATTGGTCGCGGATACCATCAGTGGTCGTCCCTACGCCCCGAAGCCACCTCCTGAGCCTGCCTCAAGGTCTGCAGATGAGTCTCTGACCCTAACTCTTTAAACTCTGAATGTTTGTTCAGAATTTCTTCTCGTTTTATTATAAACATTTGTAACGAACGCGTGTAGGCAAGCGAATGGTGGGGTTCTGGGATCACAGCTGGAAGTCGTCTCTCTGGAAAAAAAACACGAATAATATAACAAAAATAAAAACACAATATATATCAGAAATTGAAAGTACAACTGATAGTGATGTACTTTTTTACGTGTCCTAGTGTCAGGACGCAAACTCTGCAGCTCATAATGGTGACAGCGGCTGAAGAATAAATCCTACGCCGGAAAAGTATGATGGGCTGGACGTCTTTTTTGAAACCCCGTTTAAAAAACAAAACCAGAAAATCATATTTTTCTATTTTTTAGTCACAAGACACGTGAGCCTCCGCGGATTTCTTCCAGCCGGGCAGTGGGATGGCGAGCCTTCTCCGCCAGGAAGTATCTCTTTGGCTCACGTGTCCAAATCGGAATCAGACACGGGGGGGGAGAGCTAGATGTTTTGTGACACGCATAGGGACCAAACGGATGGAGGGATAGGGATGAAACTTGGACGGTTCGAAGGTCATCCGCCCTAGATGAGCTTTTTCAGATCTGGACAGATACGACGTCTGTGGCTGAGAGGAAGGTTCCAGGGAATTTTCCTGAAGTTCGAGTAAAACTTGATGGATGATAGGGGGAAATGCCCCAGACCTGATATTTATGCGTACGAATCGCATATGACCCAGGCTGGCTATGACTTGGAGAGGAAATTTTCCGGAAGTGCTCTCATTCGAGAGAAACTAGTTCGGTGGTAACAGCAAATGCTTAGATGTAATAATTTATGTGTCTGACTCGGATCCGACTTAGGTGGGGGAGTTGGGTGTGGGGGGTAATTTTCGGATGTGCTCCACTCCTCTGAAACTTGATGGGTGGTAGGGGAAAATATTCCTTATATACCATAATACTTAATTAATCCATCCTATCTTGACAGCGCGAACCGTAGCTTATATACATGCAAACTACCCTTGCAAGTGCCATATCGGCTTTCAGCTCTTGTTCTTCATTTAAACCAGTCTTTTCTTCTGAGACTCCACGAAAATGAGTGACTTTAGGCCTGAAACGTCCCTGTTTTGAACAGAAATTATAATGCTTTTCTGAAAGCGTCGACCTAGTGTCTTAATCCGCCAAACTGTTGCTTTCTTGTCAGATATATACATTAAAATAAAACGTTATGTTCATCAATAAAAAAAATAGTTGCGTTTTGCAGATACCATGGTATCTGATATCACGGTCTAAAGTAGTTTTTGCAGTTCCACGGTCTGACTGATCGTGGCATCTGAAAAGTCACATCACTTTCATCGAATTTTGTCAAATTGATGAGAAAAAAGTTTAACCCTTAGTCATGTAACTGGATATCAGTTTTTATTTTCGGATGACTTCGAAAAGTGCAATTTCGGCAGTAGTCGTTTTTGCAGAACAACTGAGTATCAGATACCACGATAACTGCAAAAACGACTAATTGTAGATCCAGTTACCGTGGTAACATATGCCATGGTATCTGCAACAAGCGCTCAGACGTGGAGTGAAAAAGTAAAATGCTTATCACATTTTATATACAAATAGCTATAGAACCAAGACATTTCTCATCCCCAATAACCAAATAAGTATTGAAATAACCTATTTGTAATCGTCCAACTTTAAATGCTTTAAAATTAAACAAACCGCCAGTATAAATCCACAGAAATCGAACACTGAATGGTCTGTGGGTCAGTCCCACCCTTTGAACCTCTTTTCCATTAGCAAGGTAATAACAAGTGCAATAAACCAAACCAGAGCACCCTTTGTCACAATTCATTAAGAACGGCATATCATCAAACAGTCCAGTTTCCAACTGTTCATTAAAGATTAAAGTACGTCGCGTCGTCTTATTTGTTGCTGTTATACCAAATCGTCATCCATAGATATTTCTCCCCAGATATACAAGAGTCGGACTTGAGACCTGTCATAGACGAACGTAAGTCATGGGAAATTTGGGCCCAGCTGGTGGCGGAGGGGGGGGGGGGGTCGTTACCCGTCAAATGCGTATTTACACCTTTTTTCCTCAAGCATACCAGCTTAGAGTTTGATTGCAGTCAGGGGTCAAAAACTTTTTTCGTGGGCAATTTGGTCCCACTTGCCCATAAACGGGAGGGTGGGGGTGGTTCAACTCTCCCCAACTCCTATGATCCAAAAGCACAAAGGAAATTTACTGCCTTATTTCCAGTTATTGTCAAGTTAAAAACATTAAAAAAATGAGCCATCTGGGCCCAATTGCCCCTGAACCAAGTGGGGGTGGGGTTTGGGATCTGCAATTAGTAAAGAGACTTCAATGTTCACAATCCTACCAAGTTTCAACTTGATACCTGTTTATTCCTGTCACGGGTAACGAACTTTACTCCTGGACGCCCAGTTGCCCATAACGTGCTCGGTGGGGGAGATGCAATTTCCCAGCCCCAGGGTCTACATGTATAAGGTATTTCATCGTCCTATGTCCAGTTCTGGTCAAGTTATGAACCTTATTCAGTGGGCAATCTGGGCCCGTTTGCCCCTGAACCAGGTTGGGGTGGGACCCCCAAAAGACACAACTAGACCCCAATACCCACTGGTATACCAAGTTTGAACTTGATACCTGTTGATTCGTGTCACGGGTAACGAACTTTACTCCTGGGCAATCTGGGCCCAGTTGCCCATGAACGTGCTGGGTGGGGGAGGTGTAACTTTCAAAGCAATTTCCCAGCCCTAGGATCTATATGTACAAGGAATCTCATCATCCTATGTCCATTTCTGGTCAAGTTATGAACATTATTCACTGGGCAATCTGGGCCCATTTGCCCCTGAACAAGGGTTGGGTTGTGGGGGGGGGAACCCCAAAAGGCACAACTAGACCCCAATCCAAACTAGTATATAAGTCAACTTCAAATAAAAATGTAACTTATAATAAATTTTCCGACTCCAGTCGGATTCCGGTCGAACTATATGTCCGGGTAAAAAACGATTGTCACGTACGGATTCAACATCTCTTCTTACCCCTAAATCGGATATCTAATGAACTACAAATAAAATTTTATCTTTTAACAATTTCCCGGTTTTGGCCGGATTCTGGGCGAACTACATGTCCGGGTAGAAAATTATTTTCACATATGTGTTCAGCATGTTTTCTTGCCCTAAATCGAACATCTAATCAACTCCAAATAAAACTTTTAATTTTATCAATTTTTCCGGTTTGGGCCGGATTCCAAGCGAACTACTTGTCTGTCAAGAAAATAGTCTTCACCATCGTGTTCAGCATGTCTTCCTACCCCTTAATCGAACATCTAATCAACTTCAAATAAAACTTTTACTTTTAACAAACTTTCCGGTTTGGGCTGGATTCCGGGCGAACTACTTCTCCGATGACAAAATGGTTTTCACCACCGTGTTCAGCATGTCTTCTTACCCCATAATCGACTATCACATTAGCTGTTTCAAAATATTTTGTTTGCCCCTTGATTTGAACCCCCTCCCCCACCCCTAAATGTAGGGCTACAAAGCCCATCTACGAACTTAACTTGTCCGACGACCCAACGAATCCTCATCAAAATACCTCATTCCCTTCGAGAGTTATCGTGCTTACAAACGGACGGACAGACGGATAACTTTTGCGATGTCATACGTATCCCTCCACTTACGTTTTGGGAACCCAAAAACCTCTAGCCTCTGGACAACCCAATCGAGCAGCAAAAACAAGCCGTGTCCAAAATGAAATTACAAAACCAGCTTTAACTCAAAGCAGTTTTCAGGGAAGAAGTTCACAAGATCAGATATAAAAGGAAGAAGCTTTAATTGTTTTTCCAAAGAGTTCATTTTCCAGCTTGAGCCAGAAGAGGATCCTTGCCAAGAAGAGCCGAAGAGTACCTCTAATAAAATGTAGCTGACGTATCCGTTTTGCATTGTCAAATACGATTCGCAGTCAGCTTGGGTTGAAATTTCAATGGAAAAGTTCAGCTGTAGGAATACTCCGGAAATAATTCTTAAAGCACTATTTACTCTTCAGTTTTAAAATATTAAGATACTTTAAACTATGCTGTGCTTTCAACAAATAACCCACGGTTTTTGGCTGTTTTTAAGCCTTTTCCGAGACCCATTGACTTGTAGTGAAAACAGGGAAACAATTTACATAACTGTTTTTTTTCCGATGGTAAACTTCTCGCAGACAACCGTCGACAGCGTGATACACATTGAAGGTAGCAAAACACGGCAAGGGAGAAAATCAGCTTGGTTTTGATTGACCAGATATAATGTACCGTACCAAATTGGTCTCTCCGGGTTTAGAAATGTATGGAGTGATTATGGAAGGAGGTTGCATAAGTATTATTGGTAAGACAGGTCCTTTAAGTTTCACAGTAAGAAACTTCTAGACTTACCTCTTCGTTATATTCCATGATCTTCTGTCTGATTTTGGATGAGTCGACCCAGGTCACAAAGTCCTCCATGTTTCTGGTAACGAGGAATGCAGGGTCCTTGATAGCCTCGGGTCCAACACGCACATGCCCCTGTTCTATCAAGGCTGTTGCTGTTTTTATTGAATCTGCCATCTTTGATCTGGCCATAATAACAGGCAATCGTCTCCGGCAGAAACTAGAGGCTGTGACTTTATCGACTAACGAAAGGTCCCATTTGGTCGGGATCACGCCCATCTGATACCTAAAAATGCAGGGTGTCTGATAGCCACGGGTCCAACCGGTATTGCCATTTCTGGGATCCCAAAACGTAACGGTAGAGATACCTCATACCGATGGCCTCGTAAAAGTTGTCACTCCTTTTACTCTCCTTTGCACAAATGGTCCCCCCACTGGACAGGCGTACTCCAATAGCGGCCACACGTACGTTACATAAGCTAGTAACAGTAATGAGTGGAAACAACAAATCAAGTCAAACTGAAGCCACACACTGAGTTTGTTTTTGTTTTTGCTCAGTTGCTTTTAGAGTCTTTAACAATCACATTACGACCAAAAGACAGCAGCGATAAGCATTCTGGTAGAGTACAATATTTCATATGAAGAGGCTCTCATTAAGCTAAACATTTCTAATTAACTGACCACAGAAGCCGTCTATTCCTCTAGTCCCTCCCCTCCCGTCGTCCGTGCGTCGGTCTGAGATGAACACTGGTCGTCAGTTTCTGTCATACCCTACCAATAGGCATTTCCTTGAATGACGACACAAAATAAACTTAATTCTATTGCCGTCAACCGCCAGAGAGCCTGTCCCAGTAGCTGTCCTTGAACACTCTGGGAACTACAGACTCGTGTATCATTCTCCATACTTCTGGGATGTAGGCTATGAGATGGAGAAATGGTTATTTATATTAGAAATTGGGTAGGAAACTTCCCTTATGTCCTTGGGGCTTCAAAAAAGATAAAAACAATTTTCTGCGATGGCTGTGTTAACAAAGTAGTTGGATAGTTGCAGAAAGATAAGAAATGTGCTTTTTACTCACAGTTTTTCAAGCAACTGAGCACTAGCTTCCGTCCGGAACTGATCTTTTGAATCAAGCTTTTTGATTTCAGCTGCAAGTTCTCTCACTTCCCGGGACAACTTGTTATACCTAGAAAACATGGCAAGATAATAGCTGCCCAAAAAGCACTACTCCATATTAGCTTGAGCTGGATGGGAAAAGGATGGCAGATCAATCAATCAATAATTTTCCCAAAATGAAATAAGCTATTTGAAAGACAAGAAACTAAAAATATCATATTTAACTAAACAACACCAAATAAATGCACTACATATTCGTATGACAAATGAACAAGTTCAAAAATACGGAATTTCATTAAGCCAAAGGTGATATGTCCTGAAATTGCCTCTCTCACATGTCTAGAGGGTGCGCTACTAATTATAACGTTGTCCAGATCTGTTAGCTCTGCAATTTCCGATTTGAGAAGTCTCTTAAAAGCAATTTTTCTATACCAAGTTCAGTGTAACCAGACAAACATTAAAACTGACAAATCCTGAAATCTGGTAAAAATACCTGAAATTCTGAAGTGTAGTGTCCCAAGTGAATTCTTTCTCACGAGTAATCTGCTTTGGAAGTAAGCCTACTTTCACACAAAGGTAGGTACAGATTGTTATTAAAATACAATTTGTATCTGTCGTCAAAAGGTCAAAGAACAAGAGCTGAAAGCCTATATGGCACTTGCATGGGTTATTCCCATGTATATGCCTAAGGCCCACAAGGTTGGATAGCACTTAAGAGGCCCCACTCCAACTCCCCCAAGAGGTGGTTAGATTCCAGTGCAGAACATACTTTCAGGGAAGTTCACATCAACCATCCAAATTTCTTTGGTGGTGTAGGATAGGATTAGGGCACCCAGGACTTAGGGTACACCCAGCATTTGGCATAGGCTGTCTCAAATCAGGGATTTACAGTAGACTGATGTAGCTGATCTTCAACTTAAAGTGTTCAAATCACTATTTCCTATCAGTTTTTCACACCCCCCCCCCCCCCCTGCCTTTTGCCAAGTCGTTTCAGTCGTTTATTTTGGCCTCGCCGAAGTCCCGGGCATTCATTTTAATTAAAAACAATCCCGAGTCGTTTGAAAAAAATTGTTACTTTTGGCTCTGCCCAGCTTCAGTCGTAAAAACCCGTCCCTAAAGACCAGCCGAGTCGTTTGAACCAGGTTGAATAACCCCGTTAGGTCGGAGACATGATGCAGGGTGGCAGCTATTCGGCTACCTGTTCTACTCCCATGTGAATTGTATCTGCCTCACTTAGGTATCAGTCGTTTATTTTGGCCTTGCCGAGGTCCCGGGCATTCATTGTAATTAAAAACAATCACGAGTCGTTTAAACAAAATTTTTACTTTTGGCTCTGCCCAGCTTCAGTTGTAAAAACCCATCCCTAAAGACCAGCCGAGTCATTTAAACCAGGTTGCATAACTCCGTTAGGTTGGAGACCTGATTCAGGGTAGCAGCTACTCGGCTATTTGTTCTACTCCCATGTGATTCGTATCTGCCTCACTTAGGTCTTTCAGATTTTAGCCTGTCAAAATTGCAATAGGTTAGTTGTTAAAGTGAAGTCTGACTAGATAACACTGATATAATGATATTCCTTATAAACCAAAAGTGAGAGACAAGGTTATGTGCATGGATTTTTGGCCAGAGTTTGACTAAACGTGAAACAAGAAGAAGTAGAATTTTTTAACATAATGAAAAGCCATCAGAAATCAAATGACAGGATATCCGCGAAACAAGTGTGCCAAGAGCATATTTACCGACTGGCTGGTAATTATTACCGAGTTTTTGTGCGAAAAAAACGACTCTTTTTACGAAAACTGTGGCGCTTTGCGCCGATTCAGCTATTTTTTTTACTGACTGTCCGACAAAATTGGGGGGGGGGGCGTCCCCTCCAAACGTGATGCCCCTGCATGCTAGTGTCAAAGCACATCTGAATAGCCTTCCTAAAACATACGCATACTACTCGAAAATGATCTCTTTTATGTTAAAGTTATTCTAAAAGCGAACTTCTTGTTCTTCATTTGCTGTGTATAGCACTTCTGTCGCGTATTGCGACTCGGACCTAATTTCTTGGTAAGGTGGCAGATGAAGATTGACGCAGATATAAACCTTTCAGATGTGCTTGAACATGCTGCATTGGGGAAAGATATTGTGCTTCTATCGGGCGAAAGACGAAAGTTTGTTTCGTCAATGAATCGGGATTTGTTTTTACATATAACGAATCAGATTCTGCAAACCAGTTTTAAGTTGCAATCTTTCAGATGTAGAGTTACCTGTTTTAGTTTTCGTCATGAAATTACAGTTTGTCGAACGACAAACAAAACGGTACGGTACACAGTACTTTCATAACAAAACAAAAGTACATGAAAACTACACCCGCAAAAGAAAACCCGCAACTCAAGTATCGTAGACGAAACAACGTCTTTTCCTATCTCTAAACTCCTGTCGGCCAAAGACCAAAAGTTTGTTACCGTACGTCCGTAAATCCATATGTTTGTTTAAATGCACTGGCAAACCTGTTTTCCTTGTTTCGTTTCTGAGGAAGTGTGTTTTTTAACGTGAAAATTACTTTTTTTAGGTATTACAGTTCGGAACAAATCTAATTTGTTTTCGATTGGCACTACTTATCCCTTTTTTTCGATGGACAGAGTCGTGATTTCATAGCTATTTTTTACTTTTCTTCTTACTCATCATTCATTCATAAGTCCGGATTTTTTTTTTAAGCACTGGCAAACCTGTTTTCTCGTTTTGTTTCTGAATAAGAGTGTCTTGAACGTGAAAATTCCTTTTTTGCTATAATTCGCAACATTACTACTTTGTGTCTGCTTTGTTTTCTATGGCCAATATTTTGTAACTTTTTTGACGGACAGATTAGTGATTTCATAGCTATTTTTTCATTCTCAGTGGGATCGCAAAAAGACGCTCTGCTCCTCGGCGTGTCACAAAATTTCGCCTGTGGCGCTCATAATATTCTCTATTTCGGGGAACGGTGTGTCATTTACTTGGCGATCTGGCTTGGAATGTTTTAGATTTGAAACACGTTGAAGGCTAGAATCTTTCTAGAAAAAAGGAGATTAAAAAAATCTGCCTGCGCTGCTTGCTTTAATTTGTCCCGGTTACAGGCCTTGAAAGCTTTCGTTTTTAGTGAAAGCTAAGGCTATGAAGGTATGTATGCAAAAAATTTGATTACAAGAATAATTTCAGCTGATGTACTGCAGCTAATTTTGCACCGGCTTTTTTATTTGTTGGTGCGGAACGTGCGTCATTGCAGCGTAGTGTTAACAGTTCTATTTTGTCGGTACTAGCGAGTCGTATCTTGAGGGATGTATAACTTTGGATTGGGTGATCAGACCTTAATGAAACGCGATATATGGAATGACCTTGTGTCTCGGATCTCTTCTTTCAAGTCCGGACCAGATCCGATGAATGTAAGGGGCGGGGGGGGGGAAACCGGAAATCTTGTGACATGCTTAGAGTGGACCAATTGGGATGAAACTTGCTGGAAAGAACAAACACAAGCCGTATATACATCACTGATGGAACTGGTCCGTATTCGAGCACTGTAGAGGGGGAGGTGAACCCTGAATCTTGAGATATGGTATAACTTTCAAACGAGTAACTTAAACTTGATCAAACTTTATATTTGTAAACTATTTCAGTCGGAATTTTTTTCTGTACCTACTATTTCTGAAGTTTCTATGGTGTGATAAAGATAATCAAAGTCGGAGAAAAATGGCAAGTAAACTGAGATAGAAATAGTGCTCGGATACAAATATAACAAAATTTATAACAAAACATATCTATGTCTGCTCACAAGTTAATTAATTAAATTAATAGGCTGCCTGAACTTTAATTCATGGTGGAAACCAAACCTTAGCGCTTAGCCTAGCTTATTATCTATTGCCCATGATGTATTCGTCACGTCATATTACATCAAATTAACGTTGAGAATATATATTTGTATCTATCTATGACATATAGCCCAGCGGTCAGCAAGACATCAGCTGATCAGAAGCCTGCCAGACGCATTTACACTTATAAACCTTTCTAGGGTCAACCAATTCCGTCGGTATATAGAAAATATTGGGCAACATGCATTATTACGAGCCACAGATATTCAGCTAAAGTTTAGCCAACACCAAAATCATACTTTGTGTAATCTTCTTTCTTCTGGATGTGATACTTCTTGACTGTCTTGTATTCTTGCTGATTATTGTCAAGTTTCCAAGAGAGAAAATCACAGTTTTTAAGGAGTTTCTGCTCTGGGTATTTCAATTTTCTGACCATTTTTAAAGCAAAATAATGAAATAAAACTGATATAAATAAATTTCCAAGAAGAAATATGTTCTTCTATTTCTTCCAAGATCTGAACAGTCTGAGCAGCGTTGCCGCCTTTCATCTTTTTGGGATCACAAAACGTAAGTGGCGGGATCTGGGCGGGATACCTATGAAATCACAAAAATGTCCGTCTGTCTGTAAGCACGATAACTCTCGAAGGGAATAAGATATTTTGCTGAAACTTGGTGTAAGGATTCATTGAGTCAAGGGTAAGGTCAAGTTTTTAGATGGGCTCTGTAGCCCTACATTTAGGGGTGGGGGTTTACATTAAGGGGCAAATGAAATATTTTAAACAGATAATGTGATAGTCGATTATTAGGTAAGAAGTCATGCTGAACACGATGGTGACAACCATTTTGACATCTGACAAGTAGTTCGCCAGGAATCCGGCCAAAACCAGAAAGTTTGTTGAAAGTAAATGTTTTGTTTGGAGTTGATTAGATGTTCGATTTAGGGGTAAGAAGACACGCCGAATACTGATGTGAAAAAAATTTCTACCCGGACAAGTAGTTCGACCGGGTTCTGGCCAAAACCGGAGAATTGATAACATTTAAAGTTTTAATTGTAGTTGATTAGATATCCCATTTCGGTTATAAGAAGAGATGCTGAATCGGTGTATGACAATCATTTTTTACCCGGATATATAGTTCGACCAGAATCCGGCTGGAGCCGTAAAATGTGTTACAGTTTAAATTTTATTTGAAGTTGATTAGGTGTTCGGTATTGTGGAAAGCAGGTACGCTGAGTTCGTTTTTGAACTTTCTTTTTCCGCCGGACAAGTAGTTCCGGAATTCGGTCGAGACCGGGAAATTTGCAGAAGTGGCAGGAAGTTTTCGTCAAAATAGATATGATTATAAGGGTAAACACACATGCTGATTCAGTTTCTGAACTTGGTTTTTTCAGATGATTAGCTATTTGGCCTTAATCTTTTTTTGAGTTTTAATAGTAAAAATGGTCAAAAAGTCTGCTGAAGACTGGATTTGGCGAAGATAAGACCCAATTGTATGGATCAAATATTTGAATTTTTGGGATTCCATCGAAACCTTTGTTCTTGTTAGTAGGGACAAACTCCAGTTGGATAGTATTAAAAACTATCGCATAAGACTTTTTTCGCCATTCCCCGAGGACTCCTTGGGGAATTGACGAGAACGGCGAGAATAGAGGGAGTCACTCAACACAGGCTCCGCGTACAGAACAAGACCAAAGGTTTCGATGGGATCCCAAAAATTCAATATCTGATCCAGACAACTGGGTCTTGTCTTAGCCAGATCCAGTCTTCGCCAGACTCCTTGCACATTTTTACAAATAAAATTCAGAAACAGATTAAGGCCAAATAGCTAATCACCTGAGAAAACCAAGTTCAGATTTGGATTCAGCATGTGTGTTTACCCCTATAAGTCATATCTGTTTTGACGAAAACTTCCTGCCACTTCTGCCAATTTCCCGTTTCCGGCTGAACTCCAGAACTACTTGTCCGGCGAAAAAAGAAAGCTCAAACACGAAATCAGGGTATCTTCTTTCCCCAGTAATGAACATCTAATCAACTTCAAATAGAAATTTAGCTTATAACAAATTTTCCGATTCCAGCCGGATTCCGGTCGAACTATATTTCCGAGTAAAATATGATTGTCATACAGGACTCAGCATCTCTTCTCTTACCCCTAAATCGCTTATCTAATCAACTAGAAATAAAACTTTGACTTCCAACAGATTTCCGGTTTTGGCCGGATTCCGGACGAACTACATGTCCGGGTAGAAAATTGTTTTCACATAAGTGTTTCAGCGTGTCTTCTTGCCCTAAACGAACATCTAATCAACTCCAAATAAAACTTTTACTTTCAACAAAATTTCCGGTTTGGGCCGGATTCCGGACGAAATACTTGTCCGTTGAGAAAATAGTTTTCACCATCGTCTTCAGTATGTCTTCCCACCCCTAAACCGAACATCTAATCAATTTCAAATAAAACTTTTACTTTCAACAAACTTTCCGGTTTGGGCCGGATTCCGGGCGAAATACTTGTCCGTCGAAAAAATAGTTTTCACCATCGTCTTCAGCATGTCTTCTTACCCCTAAACCGAACATCTAATCAACTTCAAATAAAACTTTTACTTTCAACAAACTTTCCGGTTTTGGCCGGATTCTGGGCGAACTACTTGTGCGATGACAAAATAGTTTTCACCATCGTGTTCAGCATGTCTTCTTACCCCATAATCGACTATCACATTAGCTGTTTCAAAATATTTTGTTTGTCCCTTAATTTGAATCCCCTCCCCCACCCCTAAATGTAGAGCTACAAAGCCCATCTACGAACTTGACTGGTCCGACGACCCAACGAACCCTCACACCAAGTTTCATCAAAATATCTCATTCCCTTCGAGAGTTATCGTGCTTACAGACGGACGGACGGAAGGACGGACGGACAGAGGGACAACTTTTGCGATGTCATAGGTATCCCTCCACTTACGTTTTGGGATCCCAAAAAGCGAGAGCACGGGGAATACTTCTAAAATCGTGTTGTTCGAAAAAAATATGCAGTTGACGTAATTAGTCTGGATCCACTTTATTTTTGGTTTTGTTTATTTTGATTGTTTTTAACTAATTTTACATTGCACCAACACCAGCAACAAATTTTTCCCCTCCGCATCTGAAAGGGAGTCCTTTTTGGGATCCCAAAACGTAAGTGGAGGGATACCTACGACATCGCAAAAGTTGTCCGTCTGTCCGTCCGTCTGTCCGTCCGTCTGTAAGCACGATAACTCTCGAAGGTAATGAGATATTTTGATGAAACTTGGAGTGAGGATTCGTTGGGTCGTCGGACCAGTCAAGTTCGTAGATGGGCTTTGTAGCCCTACATTTAGGGGTGGGGGAGGGGTTTCAAATTAAGGGACAAACAAAATATTTTGAAACAGCTAATATGATAGTCATTATGGGGTAAGAAGACATGCTGAACACGACGGTGAAACCCATTTTGTCATCGGACAAGTAGTTCGCCCCGAATCCGGCCAAAACCGGAAAGTTTGTTAAAAGTAAAAGTTTTATTTTAAGTTGATTAGATGTTGGATTTAGGGGTAGGGAGACATGCTGAAGACCATGGTGAAAACCATTTTCTCGACGGACAAGTAGTTCGCCCGGAATCCGGCCCAAACCGGAAAGTTTGTTAAAATTAAAGTTTTAGTTGAAGTTGATTAGATGTTCGATTTAGGGCAAGAAGACATGGTGAACACTTATGTGAAAATAATTTTCTATCCGGACATGTAGTTTGCCCGGAACCGGCCAAAACCGGAAAATTGGTAGAAGTTAAAATTTGATTTCTAGTTGAATAACTAACCGATTTAGGGGTAAGAAGAGATGCTGAATCCGTGTGTGACAATCATATTTTACCCGGACATATAGTCATAGACTCTGGACTCCGGCTGGATTCGGAAATTTGTTATAAGTTAAACTTTTATTTGAAGTTGATCATATGTTCATTATTGGGGAAAGAAGATACCCTGAGTTCATTTTTTAGCTTTCTTTTTTTCGCCGGACAATTAGTTCTGGAGTTTGGCCGAAATCGGGAAATTGGCGGTAGTGGCAGGAAGTTTTTCTCAGATGATTAGCTATTTGGCCTTAATCTGTTTCTGAATTTTAATTGTAAAAATGTTCAAGGAGTCTGGCGATGAGCGGATCTGGCTAAGACAAGACCCAGTTGTCTGGATCAGATATTGAATTTTTGGGATCCCATCGAAACCTTTGGTCTTGTTGATGATGGTGATGATAATCGGAGCATTTCCCGTCCGTGGGAACTCGCAAGAATACGAGGAGTGATTTCCCCGTACAAAAAAATGCGGGGAATCCTCAAGTGGAGTCCTCGGGGAACGGCAAGAATAGAGGGAGTCCCTCCACACGGATTCCACATGTATACGGAAAACAACAAGAAGACGGGAATGCTTCCAAAGTGGACTTTGTTCTAAACTAAACATGCAGTTGACGAAATTAGTCTGGATCCACTTTTTTTTTAGTTTTGTTTGTTCTGATTATTTTTAGTTAATTCGACATTGCACCAACCCCATCAAAAATTAATTCCCCCTGAATTCAAGGGAGTCCTTTTTGGGATCCCAAAACGTAAGTGGAGAGATACCTATGACATCGCAAAAGTTGTCCGTCCGTCCGTCTGTCCGTCCGTCCGTCCGTCTGTAAGCACGATACTCTCGAAGGGAATGAGATATTTTGATGAAACTTGGTGTGAGGATTTTTTGGGTCAAGGTAAGGTCGAGATGGGCTCTGTAGCCCTATATTTGGGGGTGGGGGAGGGGGTTCAAATTCAGGGACAAACAAAATGTTTTTAAACAGCTAAAGGGATAGTCAATTATGGGGTAAGAAGGTATGCTGAGCACGATGGTGAAAATCATTGTCTCGCCGGACAAGTAGTTCGTCCGGAATCCGGTAAAAACGGGAAAGTCTGTTAAAAGTAAAAGTTTCATTTGAAGTTGATCAAATGTTTGATTCAGGAGTAAGAAGACATGCTGAACACGATGGTGAAAACCATTTTCTCGCTGGACAAGTAGTTCGTCCGGAATCCGGCAAAAAACAGAAAGTTGGTTAGAAGTAAAAATTTCATTTGAAGTTGATTAAATGTTCGATTTAGGGGTAAGAAGACATGCTGAACACGGTGATGAAAACTATTTTCTCGCCGGACATTTAGTTCGCCTGGAATCCGGCCAAAACCGAAAAATATGTCAAAAGCAAAAGTTTTATCTGAAGTTGATTAGAGGCGTATTCTGACCGTTCCCCGAGGACTCCCCTTGAGGAGTCCCCGCGTTTTTGTTTGTCCCGGGGACTCACTCCCCGTATTCTCGCGAGTCCCCACGGAAGGGGAATGCTCGGATTATCATCCCCGTCATCAAAAAGGACTCCCTTTCAGCTTCGGAGGGGAATCAATTTTTTGCTGATATTGGTGCAATGTAAAATTAATTAAAAATAATCAGGATAAACAAAACCAAAACTAAAGTGGATACAGACTAATTTTGTCAACTGCATATTTCTTATTCGAACAAAATCGATTTTGGAAGCATTCCTCGTGTTCTCGCTGTTTCTTTACGCGGAGTCCACGTGGAGTGACTCCCTCTATTCTCGCCGTTCCCTTCGATTCCCCGAGGAGTCCTCGGGGAACGGCGAGAATGTGCCTTAGATGTTAGCTTTAGGGGTAAGAAGAGACGCTGAGTCTGTATATGACAATCATTATTTACCCGGACATATAATTAGTCCGGAATCCGGTTGTACCCGCATTTTTTTAAGTCAAAGTTGTATTTAATGTTGATTAAATGTTCTTATAGGGATAAGGAGATACGCTGGATTCGTTTTCTGAATTTTCTTTTTTTGCTGGACTAGTAGTTCGCCGGGAATACGGGCGAAACCGCAAATTTGGCAGAAGTAAAGCAGGAAGTTTCGGTCAGTATCGTCAAAATAGATATGGCCTATAGAGGTAAAGATTGATAGATAGATGGAATATCTGAACTCGGTTTTCTTTGATGCTTGGTTTTCTTTGATGATTAGCCTGGCGAAGACTGGATCTGGCGAAGACAAGACCCAATTGTCTGGATCAAATCTTAGATTTTTGGGATTCCATCGACACCTTTGGTCTTGTTAAAGACTGTGATGATAATCAAAGCATTCCACGTTCACGGGGACGGGGAGTGAGTCCCTCGTGGGACTCCTCAAGTGGAGTCCTCGGGGAACGGCGAGAATATGCCGATAGTTATACAGAGCGTGTTCCACCCTATTTACCGCAAGTACTACGCACGACGTCACGAATTCTGGCTTTTTGCCGTCAATGCTGGAACGATTTTTCTAATTTATAGCAGAATATCATGTCACAGGCGAATCCGACCGATCACGTTACGAGATGCGTAGTTACAACGCTTAATACATGAGTGTTGCATGAAGCTGCCCTTACTATGGCACCGCCCATCCCCCAATTGGCCATGGTACATGATCCTGCCACCTTGGATCATGAAGCTGCCACCCCAGAAAAATCATGTAAATTCCAAGAAAACAGCAAATTTTGTTATTTGCAAAAGGTCAAGGAACCTCTCTGACCAAACAGCTGGCCTCTAACTTCACCATGTAGCAAAATACTATTTTTAGCAAAGTGGGCGACTTCATGATCACTTGGGTGCCTATATTCTTTCGTGTTTTCCAGCTTAGCCTTGAACAATTACAAGTAAACTATGGTACCAGCAGAAAGTGAAGGTTCTAAGCTTCCTTTCAGGATACTCCACTGAATTTTATCTCAACCTTTACTCTTTTTCCCTAAGCCATTTCCCAAAAATAGGAGTTTAGGGTGGCGGCTTCACGCAGCACTCCTGTATGCTCCTGAGCATGGTAAGCAAATAGTTACTATTAGTTACTATTTCGAGAAGGTTGGAACGGTCAGCGTAGTAACTTTTCGTGAGGTTGGAATAGGAATAGTAACTAATAGCGGTCATTAGCCGACTAGTTGGCTACCGTGTGGCTACTTATAGGAAAATCCGGGGTTTTGGCCACTGTAAGGACTTTCGTATGGGAAATCTCGCGTTGACAACTGTCGGGTACGATAAGAAATCGTATAGGAGACAAGGGTAGCGTTCCAGCAACTTATCGTTAGTTACGATCGTTACTATTCTTGTTATTATTGCCGTTCCAGAGCCCATCGTAATACTTAAATTGGCTCCTCTCACTTATTATTTTCGTTCCACGACTGTTACGATAGTTACAATTTACTTACGATGGTCGCGAGCATCATAAGTGATAATAACTATCGGTTCTGCAGGAACTCCCGTAAGAGTGATGACGTATGTTCGCGTTGTTATTATTTTCGTTCCAGAGAGCGTGATAACTACCACAATACGGCGCTCGTCCCTCCTCTTATCATTGTAACTCTTAATAACTTCACTGGAACGCTACCAAGTTCTTAGCCAACTCGTTCGCTACCGTAAGAAATTTCATTCTAGGAAATCCCGCATTGCCAACTGGTTGGCTACGACGAGAAATTGTATAGGAGAAAACTTCTTATCCAACTAGTTAGAGATGTTTCGCACTCGTATAGGGATACCAGAAAATATCCAACTAGTCGGAACAGCATTCAGTCTCAACAAGGATTTCTACCCCACTGGTTGGCGATGCGTTTCTTTGTTTAAAACGAAATGAACTAACCTCAAACTAACTGGAAAATCAATGTGTCTCAGTACAAATTTTCTTCTTTTAGGAGATAATTCTGCATTCCTTGACGAATTTTCTCATATTAGCCAACTACTTGGGTAATAAAGATATTTCCTATAGGAATTTTCGGATCGTAGCGAACTAGAGGGACAATCAGTCATCCTTCGTTCGTATAGAAACTTTCTTATCGTAGCCAACTAGTTAGGGATAATCATCTTTTCCGTCGGTCACCGACAGACCGACAGATCGAGAAAAAATGGATCGGTATATATATGGCACTTGAGCGGAAGGCCTCTAGTGCCATACGAACAGATATCAACAATTGTTAAAAAGAGTTTTTGAGATCGATAATTTTAAGTATAGTTGTCTGATAAGACTGATTTGAAAAATAAAACATCTAGTTTTAATTTATTGTAGATTTTTGTTCGAAAACAATACAAATTTGAAATTAAATTAAAAACAAAACAATTAGAATGAGCAAAGGTGAAAATAATGTGAACCATGACTTGAACCATGACCATGACCGTCGGAGGTTCCCAAAATCACCACGATCTTTTTGCCCTCTCGCACAATGCCCACGGTTCAAAATGGCCACGATTCAGAATACCCATGATCAAAATGCTCACGGCTCAAAATGCCACGGTACAAAATGGCCACGACTCAAAGTGCCGACAATTGAGGTCAAAGACCCCGAAATCGAAATCGTCCAAAATGTCAACGGCCAGAAATGCCGATAGTTTAAAATGCTCACAGGGGATCGTCCAAATCGTCCTAGTTCAAAATACCGACGGCTCAAACTGTTGACAGGGGAGGCCAGAACGTCCTGAGACGTCGGTCAACGAAATTACAAGGACAGGATCGCTAAGGAAAAATATTAGAAGGAATAATTTTGTTGTTTACAAATCAGATCAGAATAACTTGCGTGAAAGTAGGAAGAAATGTCATATAAAATTGTTCCAACACAGGAAGCAAAACTAGACGATCTGAATATTGCTGAACTGTTCTTAAAGGACACCTGAACAATGAAACCATACTTGAACCCACCATGGATAATGCATTTACAGACATGGCCACGGAGAGCATTCTTCTCCTGAGCGTGACGTTTTCAAAATAGGGATGATTGTTTCCGGAGGTTTGTACATGCAGACTCCAAGACAAAAAGCACAATTCATTCAAATCTTGTACAGTGCTGGCCGGAAGGATCGTATTGGAATTTCTTCTAGATATAAGTTTGGGCTTATCTGGTTAACAAATATTCCAGAAGAAGGGTTGATTGGAGACATTTTTTCATTTCTAAAATTCCTCGGTACTGAAATAAGGACAGATGCGAAATGGAGCAAAAATCATAGCTTGGAAACGGTATTTCGTATTTGGACTGGGCTTTCTGCAGGCAATGTTAACGGACGTCATACAGATAGGGATGGTACTTGGTACTCTTCATTCAAGTGTCCATTAATGTAAAACAATTAAGATCGCTGTGTGTGATTTAGTTTTTAGAATTCGGCAGAGTATCATAATATTATGTTGCAATTGATGTAATACCAGTTCAAATTACGATTATCGCCATTCTGATACTCGATCTGCTCCTATCGTTTTTCACTCATCACTAGTTCCAGTTTGAAGCGGACTGAACGCCTCAAATAATTCAATCGTGGTCATTCTGAACCGTGGGCATTTTGAGTTGTGGTTATTATGAGTCGTTGGCATTCATCGTGGGCATTGTGACCGTGGGCACCATGAGTATTAGCCATTCAGTCACCTGAATATTTTTTTGTGAACAAAATTTCAATTTGATGTTATTCCCCGCGTTCTCGCTGGTATCCGTATGGGGAGTCCCCACGAAGAGGCTCCATTAATCCCCCTGGTCTCGTATGACTCCCCAAGGAGTCCCATCGGAACGGCGAGAATACTTCCCTAATTGGAGAATCAGTGCGTGCCTATATAATTTCCTTATTTTAACGAATTATTTTGAAAATGCATTAATTGAGGATTTTATTTTATTGAACTAATTAGATAGCCCAGCGTTCCTCTACAAATTTTCTTATTGTAGTAGTTGTAGCCGTCGTATTGTAGCCAACAAGTTGGATAATCATTCGCCGTTCCTATATTCTTATCGTAGCCCATGAGCCTTTTTGCTCCGTCATATGTTCCACCGTTCTAAGAGTCGTAACTATTAGTTAATATTTTCGTTTCAACCTCGGAAAAGTTACTACGCTGACCCTTCCAACCTTCTCGAAATAGTAACTAATTCTGACTATTTGCTTACCATGCTAGTAAATTACCGAATCTCTGTAACACGATTGGCTAGATTACCCGTGGCATGAGATCTTCGCCGAAAATAGAAAAATGCGTTCCAGACTTGACGCCAAGAAGCCAAAATTCGGTGACTCCATGCGTGGTAACTACGGTAGGTAGGGTGGAACACGCTCTAAATAGCTGGATAATCATCTTCCGTTGCTATTAAGACATTCTACAGACCGCGTTTTTTTCGCCCACGAATTTGTCCTTCCGCGCCGATCGACAAATTCGTTTTGTAGCCCCCAGTGGAGAGCGGACACTTGAACGAATTCGCCAGAACTAGGTCCGTATGCGTAGAGAGGATACTTAGAGAAGATACTCGTGAATTAGTTCAAAAGCGCTTGAATATCTCCCTTGATTTTCTCTAGTGAATTTTACCTATAATTTCTTTCAGTGTTCAATCAGTATTTATTTTTTTATTTTTTTTTATTTCCCTCTGATATGTACGCCTGATTTCTACTTCCGTTTTTGATTGGATGTTTAGAATTCGTATAACTATACAATTTCTAATTTTATCCTGGGTGTCCTTTTTATGGTGGCAATATGTCTTACAATAGATTTTAGTTTTACTAGATCTAAGGCGTATTCTCGTTGTTCCCCGAGGACTCCACTTCAGAGGCGTAGTCTCGCTGTTCCCCGACGACTCCACTTAAGGAGTCCCCACGTTTTTGTTTGTCCTGGGGACTCACTCCCCGTATTTTCGCGAGTCCCCACGGACGGGAAATGCTCCGATTATCGTAACCATCATCAGAAAGAACTCCCTTTCAGATTCGGAGAGGAATCAATTTTTTATTGTGTTGGTGCAATGTAAAATTAATTAAAAGCAATCACTAGGAACAAAACCAAAAATAAAGTGGATCCAGACCAATTTCATCAATTACATATTTTTTTTTCAAAAAAAATCCATTTTGGAAGCATTCCCCATGTTCTCGTTGTTTTCCATGCGCGGAGTTCGCGTGGAGTGACTCCCTCTATTCTCGCCGTTCCCTTCGATTCCACGAGAAGTCCTCGGGTGAGTCCTCGGGGAAGAGCGATAATACTCTTTAGGTATTCCCACGTCTTTGTTTGTCCCGGGGACTCACTCCCCGTATTCTCGCTAGTCCCCACGGACGGGAAATGCTCCGATTCAGATTCGGAGGGGAATCAGTTTTGCTGGTGCTGGTTCAATGTAAAATTAAATAAAAAGATTAGAATTTCAAAACAAAAAAATAAAATGGATCCCGACTAAGTTTGTCAACTGCACATTTTTTTTTTCGATCACATTCCATTTTAGAACCATTCCCCACGAACCGTAGACGAAGTCCGCGTGGAGGGACTCCCTCTATTCTCGCCATTCCCTTCGATTCCACGATGAGTCCTCGGAGAACGGCGAGACTACAAACGTATTCTCGCTGTTCCCCGAGGACTCCTCAGGGAATCGAAGGGAATGGGGAGAATAGAGGGAGTCACTCCACGCGGACTCCATGTACTGAAAACGACGAGAACACGGGGAATGCTTCCAAAATGGATTTTGTTTTAAAAATAAATATACAGTTGACAAAATTGTGTTTTAATCCACTTTATTTTTGATTTGTGTATTCTGATTGTTTTTAATTGATTTTACGTTGTACCAACACCAGCAAAAAATGATTCCCCTCTGAACCTGAAAGAAAGTCCTTTTTTGTGATGGTGACGATAATCGGAGCATTCCCCGTCCGTGGGACTCGCGAGAATACGGGGAGTGAGTCCCCGGGACTAACAAAAACGCAGGGACTCCTCGGGGAATCGAAGGGAACGGCAAGAATAGAGGGAGTCAGTCCACGCGGACTCCGCGTAAACAAACAGCGAGAACACGGGGAATGCTTCCAAAATGGATCTTATTCGAACAAAAAAAATTCAGTTGATGAAATTAGTCTGGATCCACTTACTTTTGGTTTGTTTATTCTGATTCTTTTTAATTAGTTTTACATTGCACCGACACCATCAAAAATTGCTTCCCCTCCAAATCTGAAAGGGAGTCCTTTTTAATGATGGTGATGATATTCGGAGCATTCTCCGTCCATGGGGAATCTCGAGAATACGGGGAGTGAGATCCTGGGACAAACAAAACGCGGGGACTCCTCAAGTGGAGTCCTCGGGGAACGGCGAGAATACGCCTTACGCCTCTAGCAAAAATCCTAATGGCAGTGAAAACACTGTTTACTGTGTTTTAACTCTATGTCGCAGAAATTTAAAATATCGTTGGCGGCAAGTTTTAAAACCAAGTAGTAATGCTCTTTCTTCTGTAAGAGAAATGAATCAAGCAGAAGTTGGCAGCCTTGTGCAGAAGCTTTGTACTCAGATTCTTGCAAATGCAGGTAAGAATAAACTTTTACATGATTTACAGTAGAGGTATGCTTATTTGAACACTTTTTTTTAACTTTTTCACTACCTTGGCTTTCTTACTTGCATATAAAAAAGTAAAATGGAAAAGAAAAATTACAAACTTGATATCAGCAAACAGCCAACTATTTCAGGGTTATCCTGGCACAAACTTGAAGCAGAAATTCATTTAATTTCTTTGATTTAGAATTTATTAAAAAGGTCCTTCCTCTTTTGAAGGCATCTGACGGTTCGGCCTGCAATCTTCTCCATTGAAGGTGCGTTCCTCCCCTTAAACCTTTCAGATTATAAAAAGCAAACCGGGTGTCAGCTGAGTCACTTTCGTAGATGAATTAGCAGAATATTCAAAAAGCGACAAAAGCGTGAGTGATTATTTCTAGTGTTTCTAGGAAAAAATGCCTGGTTTGAGTTTCACTGTTCACTGCTAGCAGATGTTCACTTAAGCATACCTCTACTGTATCACACAATCACATGGCAAGTTTTCTATTTATCATTCGTATTCATGGCATGGTCAGCCTTTTGGCAGTTTTGGAATTAAATATTGACATTAAACCCAGAAACCCAGACTGTCTTGAGGATATGTTGCCTGGATGTATCATAGAAAATACATTCTGGAAACCTCACGAAAATACCCCCAACAAAAGTTGTTCATAGGATAGGTGTTCTTCTTCTGTTCCTTGGTGCTTGGTGCTGTGGTAAACAAAGAATGGACAGCCAAGCAGTCTAGTACACTAGCCCCTTTTCAGGGGCGGTGCTCAAACGTCTAGCACCATGCCTGGGTGCTAGACCTTCAAGCACTGTACCTTGGATTTCATGTATGGTACATGGATTTCAGTATACAGTGCATACATCAAAAACACAGTTTCTGTCATAACAACTGAGCACCAGCTCAGACAGGGCTGAAATTACTACCATGAATTAGAGAAATCAAAGACAATCCTTTATATATTTTTCACAACAAAAACAAAAGGGCTCGGCTGATGACAGATGTGAGAAACCTCATTTCCTTTTCTACATAGTCAAGGGTTTTGCATGCAAAGTGTCCTGTGCCTCAGCTTTTTCTACCTAGCAGCCAACCAGAATATTGGCTCTTGGGGAATAGATAGGGAAAATACATGGAAAATAGATAGGGTGCTGTTAGGTTTTTCATCTCCATCCTCATTAGAGCCCTTTTGTTTTTGTTGTGAAAAATATATAAAGGATTGTCCTTGATTTCTCTAATTCATAGTAGTAATTTCAGCCCTGTCCGAGCCGGTGCTCAGTTGTGATGACAGAAACCATGTTTTTTCTGTATGCACTGTATACTGAAATCCATGCACCATACATGAAATCCAAGGTACAGTGCCTGAACGTCTAGCACCCAGGCACTGTGCTAGAGGTTTGAGCACCGTGCCTGAAATGGGGCTAGTGTACTAGACTGCAGCCAAGTCCCTTTTTTTTTAGTGTGTTTTCCATGCATTAGGCCATGGTAAATTAGACATGCAGGAAAATGCCTGATAGTAGAAGTCTGGCCTGGCCAGGGGGAAACCAGAGAAGCCTACAGAAGGGGTTTACGACCTTAAATTACTTAACTTATGTCACAAGTAAGATTTTGGCCTCAAAGATGTTAGAAAAAGGAATTTATGTGCAGTCTTAACCAGTCATACACAAACCCTCAGTTTTGGACATGGCGTTTAAATTAAAAACCTGTTTAATTGAAAATCTGGAATGAAAATTTTATTGTCAAAGAGATTTTTATAGGGTCATGATGCCCTTGCTGCAGGAAGTGCAGGATGCCGTAACATATGAGCACCGTGCCCAGATGTTGGGGCATGCCCAGGCATAGGGGCACCACCAGTGCCATCTTTACCCTTAGGCCAGTTAGGCCTGGGCTGAGGGGCCAGGGAAAACGAGAAGCCAAGCGGCCGGTATAAATTGCGAAGAAACCAGGCTATGTTTGCTAGCCGTGTTGCCTTGCTCATTACCATCTAGGATCCAGGTGTGAACAACTACATTGCACTGTCATTTACGTTACCAAAATATGCTCAGATTTGACCATTGTGACTCAACCCAGAATCCAGTGTGCTAATGTGCTGCTTTTACAATTTTGATTCATGAAAAGGCGCCAAAAACCCATGGATGACCTAGGATCCATCAATAGTAAAAGAAGGCACTGGGCATCATGCCCAAAAATTGAGGATTTGTGAATGACTGGTCTTAACCTGGTCCTAACTAGATCCCAATTTCTTTTAACATATTTTAGGCCAATTTTGAAGTTTTGTAGTTCAAAGTAGTGCTGTCAGTCACAAACCCCTAATTTTTGGATACCCCATGCCAAAAGCTGAGTAGCCTATATCTAGCATATTGGATAGCTATGCCTAATGCTGGATACTCTATGCCAAACGCTGGATAGCTGTTGGTACCCAAACCTGAACCCTGACCTACCCTACGATAGATGAATTCTGATTGGTTGATTTCTGAGTTTCACTCAAATCATCAATATTTTATTTGGTTCAAGTATCCAGCATTTGGCATAGTGTATCCAGCGTTTGGCATAGGGTATACCAAACGCTAGATATACCCAGGGTTTGGCATAGGCTTTCCCAAAATCAGGAGTTTGTGGTAGACTGAGGTAGGGAACCGCTACTGTACTGCGGAGAGTATGCCATAGTATGCCTTCTTCTTTTAGAAGATATGCTTTGCCGTGTCAGATCTTTAGTTGTGTTAACAAGGTTGGGTACTTCACAGGCAGTGTATCGGTTGTCCACTGACTAACATATATCATTTAACTAGGCTGTGTAGTCCCACACATATTCTGTCAGTCTCAGATTGCCTAAGCACTTGTCACCAAGTTATTTGTTCTTGTTTTTTGGACAATTGACAAATTAAGGAGCATAAAGTCTTATAAGGAGCAACACAGATCCATTTAGTCACTCTGAAGTGCCTATTAAGGTAATTAAAATAAATCAAGCCAGTAAGAAGGTCATATTGTTTATTAGGGCTGTTAAAATGTCGCCTGTTCCAAATCTTGTTGAAAAAATCATTAAAAATTACCGACGTATTACAAAACTTGGTAAGAATAACTTCAGTTGTTTAAAAAGCAAGAAAAAGGCTAAGATTAGTTAGGAGGAAAGACCAGTCTGTCAAGAGTGTCCTCCTGTACATGGAGTAATGCTGATTGTCAAGGCACCTTAGGAGCTGTGGCCAGGATGGAATGAGCTGTTTATAGCTTATGATGCTGATACTATTGTTTTACCTCTTTATTGTTTCAAACAGGCCTTAACTGGTAAGTAGTCCTTGAGGGCAATGTGACAAGACTGCTTAGCAAAGTGATTTATTAAAATGGTTTCCTAGGATATTATTCAGCCTTTCCACTGGCCCTTTTCTTCATATAGTTAAATCAGAATTACAGGTGGATAGGATTAAACAGAATGGATAATTCTTAGAGGTATTGACCTATCTTTAATTGGTTACGCAGATGATGTTCTTAATCTGAGCCACCTCCTTAGCGTTTTAGAGGAGAATTTTGCCCAGTTGCAAGTGGAGTATGGAAAAATAGGCCTTCAGTTTAATGAGGAGGAATCAGAAGTGATATTGTTTAATGCTAAGCCAGGGTCTGCTGCTGATGTTAGGCTAGGTGGTGCTAGTGTTGAGCTTGCTGAACATATTGTTTATCTGGGGATTCCTATTGGTCGGTTGCAGAGTCATCTGCAGAAACGGATTTCTTTCGCGTATAGCCGTGTTATAGCTTATAAGCGATAGTTTGGTCGGCGGATTCTGGCCCAGCTGTACGATGCAATGGCGCTATCCACTATCTGTACCTAAGTCCTTCTTGGAGGATATTCCAAAAGGAAGATAATAGTTGCGGTCTACATATTACAAATATGCGAAGTACCTCCCACGGCTTCCACCATGGACTAGTAACCGTTTTGTGACAAGTCGGTATGGGATTATAGACCCTGATGAAGCGATCATAGCCCAGATCGCCAGATACAACTCTGATATTATTGCTCATCCTTGGGCAACCATTTTCTTTATTTTTCTTGTGTTAGTGTATTCTCTCGTAGTATGTTTTTCGTTTTCTTTTCATCTTGTACTCCATCTGTTTTCATTTGATGGGAACAAATATACATATATACATAATAAGTGCAGGGCACAATTTGTCCACCAGATGTTTCAACGTTTTTGGTTATGCTTAATTAGGCTAAGAAATCTAAGAGTTATGCTTTTTGTCTTAAATCTGCCTTAAATCTTTTACAGATGACTCAGTGCGAAGTCGAGCAGTTGAGATTGCACTGCGCAACATTTCCAGATCACCTTCTTCTACCTGCAAAATATCTTTGGGGCAAGAGTTCACTCTTCTTGAAAGCACTAAGCGACACTTAGCACATCAGGGCCGAGAAAAAGAGGCTCTGGTGTTTATGGAATTGTACTCAAAGTTGAAAGAAAGTGTAAGTTGGACCTTTTTGTATTCTTTTTCTTACCAAGAGGCCAACTAGCTTGTTTTATGGATTTTTATAATTTTGGGGCTTCGTTATGTGCTTCTCTGTATATTTGCAGTCTAGAGAGACTTGAATTAAACTCAAATTTTTAGCTAAGAATGGATTCAGCTCATGTGACCCTGTAACCTTAAAAGAGATCAATGTAATCCCAGTGTGAGTAATTTGTCGAGCCTTACTGCCAACTAGCTTGTTTTATGGATTTTCATAATCTTGGGGCTTCCTTATTTGCTTCTCTGTGTATTTGCAGTCTAGAGAGACTTGAGTTAAACTAAAATTTTTAGCTAAGAATGGATTCAGCTCATGTGGCCCTGTAACCTTTAAAGAGATCAATGTAATCCCAGTGTGAGTAATTTGTCGAGCCTTACTGCCAAGTAGCTTGTTTTATGAATTTTCATAATTTTGGGGCTTCGTTATTTGCTTCTCTGTATATTTGCAGTCTAGAGAGACTTGAGTTAAACTCAAATTTTAGCTAAGAATGGATTCAGCTCATGTGACCCTGTAACCTTAAAAGAGATCAATGTAATCCCAGTGTGAGTAATTTGTCGAGCCTTACTGCCAACTAGCTTGTTTTATGGATTTTCATAATTTTGGGGCTTCGTTATGTGCTTCTCTGTATATTTGCAGTCTAGAGAGACTTGAGTTAAACTCAAATTTTAGCTAAGAATGGATTCAGCTCATGTGGTCCTGTAACCTTAAAAGAGATCAATGTAATCCCAATGTGAGAAATTTGTCGAGCCTTACACTTTTGAGGAATTTTGGAACTTAGAGCAAAGCAAGGTACGCTATATATCATATAGACATTTAAACACAAACGGTATTTTATTCCACGCATGTGGGGTACTGCTATTTCTTTTCAGTCTAAAGTCCTTGTTCAAATCTGGACTACTTAATCTTAATCTAATATTCAGCCGCTGCATAATAAACCCCGCTGTGTTTTTTTTCAGGTGGAAACGGTACAGGATTTTAGGCCTCGGAAATACCTGTCTCAAATTCGAGCACAGTTCGACCAAGAAACCAAATGAATGTGGACGCAGATGTTCATGATGAGCTGTCTGCCGAATATCTTTAGCTTACAAATATGCCGCTCATATTTATTCACTAGAGATTTATAATTTTCGTGGAAAGTATCCAAGGCTCGGGCAACTATTGAATATGGTGTTCTACCAGTGATTATTTTCAGTTTTCTCCTGAGCACTGACTTAGTCCCCTAGAATGTTTTATTACCCTAGGTGATTAGCGCGCTGGAATGTTATCCCAAGACTATATAAGCAATGAGCGCATTCCGATTCTTCGGCAGACGTTGTGCGAATGCTCAGGTTTTATTGCCAGTTCTCTCTGCCACAGTGTTATAAAGCTTCGTCGTCGTCGAATTAAGGTCCTTTCTGCTTCTTCTCGAGCCTCAGGACCTTGTTCTCTTGGTTGATTCGTTCTCCTCTATTGAAATAAATTGAGCTTTACAGTCCGTAACTCAGGGGCGGATCCAGCCTTTCGTTCTAGGGGGGGGGGGGGGGGGGCGATTCTTCCCGAAAAAAGTGGGGGTAGTGGCCTTTTTGTCGGCCAGAAGGCTGATTTTTTTCTCGTTTTAAGTGTCCCTGTCGGTCTCTTATTTAACGGAAATGTGGTTTTCATGTATTACAATAATGCTTACAAAAACTGTACTTGATCAACTGACAACTGTTTACAAGAAAAATTCAAGCTTCCTGGCTCCACTGTTTGCAAACCTGTCTGTCAAGCGTCTTTTCCCCGCGTTGTCCCGACATTAATATCGCTTAAAAGACGAAAGTCCTCGTGACGGATGTTCAAATTTCACTATACACTGGAAACGAGATGTTTGTTCTTACCAGGTCTGGTTGCGTTGCGTCTCGTTCTAGCTAAAATTTACCGGGCCGAGCTGTTGCTATGCTATGAGCGAGCTATGAGGTGAGAAATAGTCGAGGCTAGCTTGACAGAGGAAAAGCTGTGGATTGAACGTAGTGTAAAAGGTTCTAGAGTCTAGTTACAGTAGTTAGAACATGCATTAATGCAGACTTCCGTAAGTGCAGTAAACAAACAAAACTTACAGCCCGTCTAGGGGGGGGCGATCGCCCCCCTCGCCCCCCCCCTGGATCCGCCCCTGCCGTAACTTCACTTGATTATATGACCTCCTACTAAATCACTGACTTAATTTTCGATACGTATGAACGCTTACACATCTCTACACTGTCTTCAATACTTTCGCATTCTGCCAACATGGTCTCCGCTGTAAGATTGATATTCCTATCCCGACAATATCTTTTCACTTCTAGTCTTTGTTGTTCATGCGCAGACCTCAGGAGTAGATGTTCTCTTGTCTCTGATACACCGCATATGTTGCAGTTCTCATCTTCACCAAACATTCTTGCTTTGAATACTCCATAATAATAATAATAACTGTATTTAAAAGCCCAGGGGCCATATACATAATACAACAATAGTACATATTACAAAGGAAAACAACAACAATAATTTCCTACGGCTATGAAGCCTCACTACTAAGCTTGGTCGCTCTTAGCTTCAACGCTCCGTCCATAAACTCGCACACCTTTGTTATATGCAGCATGACCTGAACGCAGTCTGAAAATTAATTTTATTTGTTTTCTACTGAGCGTCTAGTCGATTTTCGTAGGCTGAAGTTTTGTTTCTTAAGAGCAAACATATTTCCGGCAACGTCTTGGATAATAAGGGGTTAGAGAATTTCTATTTTGTCTGTGTTGGTGTTGGAAGCAGAAATTAACGACTATAATACAATCGGAAGTTGAATTGGTTTCAAGCAGAAATAGGGGCTCGGGGCATTTTAGGGCCCTGGGCATCTGAAATTTTGTCGTATTTTGTGTGCTATTGTCTCGTTTTGCAGAGAGTACTTCGAAACCGTGCTTCTGTCATTGCCCTCCTCCACTCACTTAAGGATTCGTCATCAAGCACACTAGCAGCAAACGCTGGTGCCCAAAGGGGTCTGCTACTCCCCAGAAATGTTCACAACTTGAATGGAGAAGAAGATGAGTCAGCAGCCAGTGATCATAACCTCACAGCTAGTGCAAAACCCAGACCTAGCCAAGGTATTATTACGCTTTTTCTTTTGCTTTTTGCTTTGCTTTGCTTTATTTGTAAAAAAACGAAAAGAAATCAACAGACGAATCCCGGGACTGCCAACATGCCAAAGGCTCTAAACGGCCAGTTCACAAACTCGGAAAGAATTAGAACCTCTCTTAAGAAGAAAAATTTCATCTCTTACGAAAATTACTTGTGATGTGTTACAACCCTATCCGCGTCAGACGCGACAACAATTCCATAGATAAAGATTCTTTATATATGGAATTGTTGATTCTTTATTAAAGAAGAACAAGAAGTCAAAATAAATCACACTAACTTTCAAAACTCGAAAAGATGTTTTTTGAATTTTTTTCTGGAAAGCGCTCAAAGACACCAATTCTTTTACACATTCTTATTTTACACCGATTCTTTTAATTTACGCCTCTGAGTGATGTTTGGGAGAGATCTTTGAGATCCGTGACGACGATAATTCTTTGATTTTTGTTTAGCTTAACAATTGTTGTCATAGATGAGTCATCGTTCTCGTTGATGAGTCAGCCCCAGGGATTGTAATTCCGTACTTAGTAGATAAATATTCTTTGAGCCCAAGCTGACTTTGAAACATTTATTCAAACAAAGTTTACAACGGATACGTCAGCTACGATTCTTCGTCAGCGATATTTCGGCCCTTCTTGGCAAGGGTCCTCGTCAGGCTCCTTCCCCGAAGTTGGACCAGAGGATTGACAGCCTGACGAGGACCCTTGCCAAGAAGGGCTGCAAGTGCGCAAGCCTCTAGGGATGAGTTCATTTGGTGGGACAGTGCATATTGTCTTATGGTGCAATTACACAATGCGCTATATCCGAGCGTATTTAAAAAAAAAATGTGTTTACATCCTTTTTCTTGTTAGAAATACTTTCCACTCTAGAAATCACACAACAAAATACATGCTCCAGTATGTTGAAGACATATCCATAGTAGTAACCTCTCTGACCCAGAAGGTTCGATCAGTGTACTCAGAAACTGGGTCTCCAAAATAATATGAACATCAACAGAAATAAAACGCTAGTCGTAGGCTATGCTTCGGAAGGGAATCGTCTGACCGCCTCCACGAGAAATCCCGTCGAGTAGAAAGGAATTCCGGTCGGCTCGAAAGGATTCCGTTCGTGAAGACGACAAGAAAAAAAGTCTAGCGGGACGAGAATCCTTTCATGATGAAAGGAATTCCGGACTATTTGAAAGGAATCTCGTCGGCAGCGTAAAAAAATAAAAGTCTAGCTAGCTTTTGAGAGCTAGTGTATCAGTACTGATTTCACAAATGCTCTCAACACATTTTTGTATTGGCTAGTGAATATATTTTTGTCAGATTTTCTGGTTAGAAGAATTTATATTTTTCCCTCTGCGCATAAACATAATCTTGTCACCAAGAACCGGATTCTGTACAAATTTTCCTGTACTTGTAAACGCTGCTTTAGTTAACTAATTGAAGTCTATGGCGTCAAGTGTGATAAAACTCTTGTCAGTTCTCGGGGTCAGCCATGAAGACACTTTCAGAAGGGCCAGAAACACTGAACAAATAACCAAGAATAGGTTTAAGCGATTGTTCAAGCAGCATGCCTTTCGCAAGACTGGGCTGCAGCGAGAAATTTAGCTCAGCGCTTATACATATTACATTCGCCCAGTCTTTGAATTCATGTCTGTTGTTTGGCACTCATCCCTCGACAACTAGAAGTCGCAGGTCTTAGAGAAAATCCCAGAGAGAGCCTGTATACTGATCTCCGGTAGCGGTTATCGTAGGTACGAGCAGGCCTACTGGAATTAAAATTGGAAAGATTTTTTGCGGTAGAAGACCTCTGGGCTGTGTTAAGTTTGGTTAAAGTTTAGCAGGATCAACCCGGTTCCGCGCCCTGCTCCCACCACGCTTTCTGTCAACCCACATCGAGAGCAGGGTTGTCACACGTCGCACGATAGTGTGAGTTGTCACTCTATTTTGTTTTTGTCACTCTTGTCCTACGTAGGACATAAAAATCACTCTATTTCAAAAAATGACCAAATATATCATTTTGCAGCAGGGATTCCGACTATAAGTGACTATTTCAAGCTTTTTTCATGAAAGTAAAATTAAGATGTGTCATTTTTACAGAGGCGATTCCGACCAAAAGTGAACATTTCATGAAAATAAATTTTACTCCTAATTCACTCTCTGTTTTGGGCCAAAAGTCACTCTAAATATTTCTGATGTGGCAAACCTGATCTAGAGAGACCCGCAAAAGCAGTGGCAGAAGCTGTACCTCTCATACAGCCTATTCAGGTGTCTCGAAACCGATATCGGAAAAGCTTTGTTCCCTCCTTTGTCAAGTTTTAATGTCAGTGCTAGTAAATAATTGTTTACCTGAGGTTAACTCGTTTAATTAGTAGGATTAGATGTATTTTTAAATTAATTCATAAGTGTTGACTGTAGGCCGAAATTGTACATATATTATTTTGACGACCAAACGAATATTCGGCTTGTCCGCTTCACGTTTTAGAAATAATTTGAATTAAATTGATCGCTCCGAAGAAATCCAACAGTATGCAACTCGCCAGCGAGCAGATTTCGAACTGGCAAAATGTAACACAAAGGGTTACTGCCGCATGGAACTGCCGTTCATGGCTAAAACTATCAAATGCTTATTTATGTTATTTTTTGTATACAACCCTCCCATGTCTCACTACCGGTTGTTTTGATGAAACTCGTCTCTCTATTTTGCGTATCATAAGTTCTTGGTTGTACCAAGAGTTGCGTTTTTGCACATACCATGTATCTGATACCACGGTCTGAAGTCGTTTTTGCAGTTATCGTCATATCTGATACCACGATCAAGAGTCGTTTTTGGAGTTATAGTGGTATCTGATACCATGGTCAAAAGGCGTTTTTGCAGTTATCGTGGTATCTGGCCAGTTACCGTGGTATCTAATATTCAGATACCACGCTCCGACCGTGGTAACTGGTCGTGGTATCTGAAAGAGTCATCTCATTTTCATCATCAGCAACAGTGGAGCTTAGGATTTGGTCAAATTGGTGGGAAAGCACTTTGACAGCTAGCGATGTGGCGGAATATCCGTTTTCTTTGAGATGATTTTGAAAAGCGCGATTTCGGTAATTGTCGTTTTTGCAGAGCAGCCGTAGTATCAGATACCACGGTAACTGCGAAAACGAATTGCAGACCCAGTTACCGTGATAACTGATAACACGGTACCTGCAAAAACGCAACTAAGGCCTAAAAAGCGCATTCTCGCCGTTCCCCGAGAACTCCTCGGGTAATCAAAGGAAACGGCGAGAATAGATGGAGTCACTCCACGCGGACTCCGCGTACTGAAAACAACGAGAACACGGGGAATGCTTTCAAAATGGATTTTGTTCGAAAAAAAAAGTATGCAGCTGACGAAATTAGTCTGGATCCTTTTATCTTTGGTTTGGTTTATTCTAATTGTTTTTATTTTATTTTACATTGCACCAACACCAGCAAAAATTGATTCCCCTCCAAATCTGAAAGGGAGTTCTTGTTGATGATAATCGGTGCATTCCCCATCCGTGGGACTCGCGAGAATACGTGGAGTGAGTCCCCCGGACAAACAAAAACGTGGGGACTCCTCAAGTTGAGTCCTTGGGGAACGGCGTGAATACGCCTTAAGGTAAGTTTCCGAGAAAAGGAAAATGATATTCTTTTCTTCTTACAGTTCAGACAAGACCAGCCCGACCCCTCCGTGCCTTTGAACCAGGTATCGACTCAAACGCTTCGACTCACTATGCTCTTCTCAGAGAGGTCATCTTTGCTCTCCAAGGAATTGAAGGACAAATTATTCGTCTCTCAGCTAACAGAGACGGGTTTCGGATTGATGAACGGGTGAGTGTCGCGTTTCGACAGTAAGTGTGTACAAAAAGGGCACTTGCTTATTTAACTTGGGTAAAAAATAAACGACATTTACTAGTAGTAGGGTTCAAAAATACCATAACTTACAGAGTCACGATGTGACTGAAATACTGTGAACTCCAGTCCGATAAGATTTCGCATTTGAAAATCGCGTCAAGCTAGGTGCCACAGAACGCAAATCTTTTCCGGTGCGACGCGAACAAAATCCGATTTGGAATTGAAACGGTTCGTCGAGAATTGTTTCCGCTAGCATCGCCGAATTCACCTAGACGAATGCGAATCCGCGTTCTGTTTCTGTTGTCACCAAGCTCAGAATCCCGGAGACGATTCGCATCCGAATGCGAAAATCCGACTGTTTGTGAATGTACCTTAATTCTAACTTGTATTTCGCCTTGAATTTGCCAGGGCGCTAACCAAAGGGTGGCAGGAGGACTCACGACAACGAGTGATTCATTCGGGTAGCAGCGGACGTTTCATATATATATAGATAGATAGATAGATATTTAATGACGCCCTTGGGCCACGAACAAAAAACAAAACAAAACAGTACATCCGTTACATTCTTTATACGAGCGAACTTTTAATCATGGTAAAAAATAGTTCCCTTCAGTCTCTAACTAACCTCACATACTTTTAATTGTCTTACTAAATGGTCTATAAATGCACCAATCCGGCATATACTTCTAGGAATTGTACTATTAAGTAGATCCTTTACTGACATAACTATACCATTCAAAACTTCTCACGCGGGATAGACAACTCCTGGCACTTGTGTTCTTCGTTTCTAACCCAGTCTTCATCCTTCCTAATCCAGTATTCAGCTTCTTCATGACACAAACACTAACCTTTCTTGTGGGACACGATCAGTACTAGGCAAGATTTTATAGACTTTTCTGTCTTACATCAACTAGTTTCGAGCGAGAACAGAAATAGAAACGAAAGTAGGCAGTGAAAATATTCGCAAGGTCGAACACATGACATGCTGGTATTTAGGATAGATAGAAAGTTTATTTTATAAATCGACTTTCGTGGCTACACAACCAACGAGCAGGGAAGACACGACTAGGGAGGGGGGGGGGGGGTCACGCTATCTATTAGCCAGGAAAAACGGTTCCCTGGCCACTACGGGGCGCTACATAACATTGACGTCCCCCGAATTTTGTCGGCCAGTCGGTAAAAAATAGCCGAGTCAGCGCGAAGCGCCGCGATTTTACGTAAAAACAGTCGATTCTTTTCTTGAAACAGTCAATTTAAAAAAAAAAAACAGGCGGTTTCTCGTACAGACATTCGATTGTTTATTAAAGCACAATGGACACTTCTAATACTTTAGTTTGTATTAAATGCTTCACAAATAAACATTTCCAACTTCCTTTAGAAGGCGCTTCGAAAATCGGCCGTTTTCTTGTTATCCCTTGTCTTTACCTCTCTGGCATTTCGGCGATCCAAATCTTAGGAGCTGTGATATCGTGGCAGGAAATTCAAAAACTCCCAACAATTCTTGATAGAAAAGGATATATTTGAGATGTCACCAAAGTCAAGCCGCAGATGCAGTTCACCTGATTGTTCTAGTGTTTCATCAGAAGTTCCATGGCTTAAAGTGCCTATTCAAAGTTTTTCTTTGTGGAATAGTGTTTTGAAGCTTGATTAGCTTGCTTTATAAAATGTACCAGAATATGAAATAAGCTTATAAAAAATAACACAGCTACACAAATCATTCAAAAACAAATAACCTATTCAAATCTGAATTATACAAGCTGATTTATGCATAAAATAAAGATCTCCTAAGTATTATAAGAAACATCACTTTTATCTTTGTCCAAGCTAGTAAATTGAGAATGTACTGGCCCAAAAAATTACGCTTTGAAATATCACAGAGAGGAAACTGTTGAAAAAGCTGCTGATCTAGGGGGTAAGCATTGTTCCTAGGTTGTTGCAGAGTGGGATTGGGGTCGTCTGATGTGCCCATTGAACTTTAAAAATAGTATTATTTCTTAAACCCAGCCGATTTTTCGTCAACACAGTCGTTTTTTCTCAATGATAGTCGTTTTTATCTGCAAAACAGTCGTAGCCAGTCGGTAAATACCTTGCCCCCCCCCCCCCCAAACATTTTTGGCTAGTAACGCTTCTGCCAACGAGATGCCAATGAGACCGCACAGTGAACGAATAGTTTGGATCATACTATATATGTTCCCAAGGGCCTAAGATCATTTGCTCCTTAGTCTTTTAGCTTACAGATGAATTCGCAGCCCCTTGGGAGTGTATCTCCACCGCATATTGCACAAATATTTGCGTGTGACTTGGAACAGGATCCTGTGTGTAAGGTCTAGGCTAGTACCGAACGAGAACAGTCCTAATTGTTATTCACAGGTATTGTTGAATGGCTCGCTGTCTTTATTTAAGGCTTTCAGTTCTTCCAATTTTGGTTTTAATTTTCGGTTTTACTGTTGGTTTTCTGCTTTGTTTTGTTTTTCTTGGTTGTTCATCTTCATCCTCGTCTTGGCATTTTTCCTCGAAACTTTCTGCCTGCGCTAAAAAGGGAGGCGGTTTTCCTCCCGAAATATTCGCCTTTTATTCCAGTATATTCGTCGGTCTTTACAACCCCATTCTCGTTGGTTTCTTCGTTGATGTTTTGTGGTAAGGTCACATGTCCTAGATGTTCATTTGTAAGTCTAGATTTGACTCTGCCACTGCGCGGGCACTTAAGAGTACTTTTTCTTTGCTTTCTTTTTTCTTCAAGCTTTAAAATTTAACGCATTTTCGTATTTAGACATTTGCATCGGCTCTTCAAGTCTGTCCAATTGAATAAGTGACTGATGTGTCTCAGACCTATTCGGTTAAACTTCAAATGCTCACAACATATAGTCTGCGTTAACTGATTACTGGTAAATATATCGGCAGATCACGTTTCACGAAGTGTCCACACTGTCAGGTTTTGGTAACATTTAAAAGACGGACGCACAATCAAAGTTTCAAAGACTTTGAATGTTATGTAGCGCCCCATAGTGGCCAGGGAACCGTTTTCCCTGTCTGATAGATAGCGTTACCAGCCTAGCTGGGTTTCTGTGGCTCGTACAGATATATAAACCGTACCAAGACAACCGTATTCCGAATCAACCACAGAACACCGTGTACGAAAATATGGTGTTTAATAAAAGATCTAAAATATCGTAAGATGCTAAAGTAATACCATATAAAGAATCCATAGATTAAACCGAAGCATAGATCTGACCTTAAGATGTAAGAAGTATACAAGCGACACGACCTGGCAAAAACACTGGGATCTGATGATCAAGGCCTGCAACAATTCACCTGCGTTTATTCACTCAGCCGCATATTGAACTTGAACCCTGATTGCTACAGTTATCGGCGAGGAACGTTGCAAACCATGTCTAGTGTTACCTTTCAGTTTAACACCCAACGGTTCATAGTCTTGAATGCAATCAATTATTGACGGTGTTTTTATGTGTTCTCTCGCCGCTCTCATATGTTCTTCTTGCATTACAGGTGCGACTGCCGCTACCCGTGCGGAAGAAAACGCTCAGTATCTGTGATCTTGGCTGCATGTATATGCAAATCAGCAAATTTTGTGAAGTCAGAAGAAAAGATTATTCCATTGGTCTGATGGCACAAGCACTGATAAGCTCTCTGCAGTCTGAACTGGTGGAATACTACAGACTGTTGGCATTGTTTGAATCTCAGGTAAGTAGAAGACATTAGTTGCGTTTTTGTAGATACCATGGTATCTGATACCACGGCACTAAAGTCGTCTTTGCAGTTATCATTGTATCTGATACCACGGTCGAAAGGCGTTTTTGGAGTTATTGTGGTATCTAGACAGCCATCGTGGTATCTGATATTCAGATACCACGGCCCAAATTGGTCAAATTGTCAAATTGGTGGGAAAGAAGTTTGTCACTTAGTGATGTGACTGAATGTCCTTTTTTCTTTTGGGATGAATTCGAAAAACGCAATTTTGGCAACTGTCGTTTTTGCAGAGGAACCGTATATCAGATACCACGGTAACTGCAAAAAATGATTAATTGCAGATCCAATTACCGTGGTAACAGATACCATGGTCTTTGCAAAACATAACTGTTTTATTATTTTTACATTTTCATAGGATGCAGTGCTTCAACTCGACCCTTTCAGAAAAAAAAAATGCTGTCTGAGACTCTTTTGCAGAAACAGAGAGATTTTGGTTCAACACTAAATTGTATCCATGGTGTGAATCACAGGCAAAAATTATTAGCATCAGCCCCTTTTCAGTTTAAAATCAGTTCAGGTTTATCTGTGAAACGAGGAGCAGAATAGCTGAAAATTTGTTTAGTCGTCAATATTATTGTTGTTAATAGGCTATTATTTTGCATATAGAATTTAATAGTCACCGTTTCCAAAACAATTTTGAAACAAAGCTGATCATCAGTTAAATTAAATAAAGAGATGTAATGTAAGGTACAATTGCAATAACTAATCTAGCCAATTACTATATTAATATAGTAATAACCGTGGACGCTACAATCGGAAAGCTTTAGGAAATTTACACAGCTCTTTTCGCGCTCCTTCCATTTTATTTCGCTCTGGTTTCGTGCATGTTCTACGGAAGCAGGAGTTGCAAAAGATGAGAAAGTGTTATTTTAAGTACGTGAAGCACCCGCTTTATTTGCCAAAGTTATGCCATAGCCACATGCAAACGGAGCAGTTCCAAGTTAAAGATGCCAGCGTCACACTTTTGGAAATTTTGTCATCTCTTCCAAAAATCATGGACGACTGGGCCCAGCCAGCACATGGCATGTTACACTATTTTTTGGCCGAAGAATGAAATATTGCATTTGTTTTTGTTGTGTTTTGTTTAATTTCTTTATTTGATTTTTACATACTCTTCTTTTGAAAATTGCTAGTCAGAAATAAATTACTTATTTACTTACTTACTTACTGCATAAAAACTCAACATTTAACTTACCAACATAAACAAACTAACTGAGTTTCCCTGCTTTACGGCAATTGACATTAAGAACAAGTTCAGAAAAAACTAGGGAAAAAAGCTTTTCAGATATCGGCTTTGGGACACTTACACGGATACACTGTACACACGTACGCACGATACACGGTACACACTACACGGATGTATGAGGTAGACTACAGCCTCTGCCCTGCTACTGCCCTTGCACACTTCCTCGTTGTGCCTTGAAATCAGGGGGGAGTATGGACTGGACTATTCAACACGCCGCTGTTAAAAGGAAGCGATATTTTATGTCAAGGGGTTGTCCACTCTCAATTTTGGTGGATTGCAAGCGTTACTAGCCAAACAATTTTTTTTGGGGGGGGGGGGGCAAAGTATTAGCGACTGGCTGGTCACTTTTACCGACTTATGCGGGAAACACCGGTTGCTACGTGTTAGAATCTTAAAACCAGCATGTTTAAAGATGGATCGCCTAATTTATGGCCGGCACTGCTGATTTTTTGGCCGGTCGGTGCCTGCCGTCGCCTGGAAAAGGTGCACAGAAAGTGCCGGGGGGTGGGTAACCCCCTCTATTTTTTTGTTTTTTTAACGGCTAGCAAGGGTATCCAGGCCAAAGTGTCGAAGGACGTCTCTTACTTATTCTTCCTTTTCTGGTACCACTATAGCTCCCCTATAGTAAGTAAGTAAGTAAGTAATTTATTTATGACCCGCCATTTCGGAAAGGCGGAGTAAATGAAGAAAGTAAACAAAACACATACAAACACAGAAAAAGACACTTAATTTTTAATCTTCGGTCAGGAAACAGTGGACGACGTCGTGTGCTGGTTGGGCCCTGTCGTCCATGATTTTTGAAAGTGATGAGGAAATACCAAAAGGGTAGCACTTGCATCTTGAATTTTTGAACTTCTCCGTCAATGTATGGTTATGACATAATTTCGATAATTGGAGCAGGTGCTTTGCACATTTAAAATAACATGATCTCATCTTTTTAATCTCCTTCTTTCGCAGAATACGAGTGACGCCAGAACGAAATAGTATAGAAGGGGCGCAGAAGGTGCTGTACAAATTTCCCAAAGCTTTACAATTATAGCGCCCCCGGTTGGGGACGATGCGCCCATAAGCGGTACGGATTGATCTGGAAACTTCTTGAACAATCGAAGAGCAAAATTTTGACTATGAAGATTTGAATGATATGCCGAGCCACCGTAGAGAGTCTGTTGATTTGACCATGAACGATCCAAGAGAGATAGAAGCTTTGGATACATTCGAACCATTTGACGAAGGGTTGAAATGCAGATACTCACATTTTGACAGGTTAACTTCAAGGCCAATTTTGAGAAGTTCCGACGACAGCTTACTTACATTTTTTGTGAGTGTGGATCGGCTACGGCTTACTAAGAGCAAGTCGTCCGCATAGGCTATGTAGCTGAAGGCATGGTCTTTATAAAAGTAAGCAGGATGCAAAGCATCAAGACAAGAAGATATGGCCGATTTGAAGATGTAGGGAGATAAGACCCCCCTTGACGAACACCAGTTCCGAAAGGAATAATCTCTGACAAGCTACCTTGCCATGACCATACCAAAATTTTAACAGATAGACAACAGACAGATTCACGCCAGAACTAATGAGAGAAAATAAGGCCTGAGAGTGCGTTATATTGTCAAAAGCACCAGCTATATCTATAGAACATATATGTATATCAGACTTGTCGCGGGTAGCCTGTTTCATCATTTTTGTCAATGTGTGATGAGCGTGCGCACAACTGGCGCTCGAACGGGATCCAAACTGCATTCAACCAAAGCGACATTTTTCAACTATTTCTGGAAGAAGGATGTATTCCAGGATTTTGCTTATGGTACAAGAAACTGTAATTGGCCGATAGCTTTTGCAAAGGTCCGCGTCTTTCCCTCGCTTAATCACCGATGTTATAGTACCCAAGAGGAAACTATTCGGAACCAAACCCTGGCATAAACAAATTTGAAATAGCAGCTGAAGGTGTATATAGAATTGTATATGGAATTGTAAGCGTCAAAAATTCCCGGACCATTATTATTTAGAAAGCTAATGCCATTTTGTTGCTTTATTTTATTAGTTGCATTTCTGCAGATACCATGGTATCTGTTACCACGGTAACTGGATCTGCAATTAGTCTTTTTTTGCAGTTAACGTGGTATCTGAAACTACGGTTGCTCTGCAAAAACGACGATTGCCGGATTCGCGCTTTTAGAAATACAGAAAGAAATACTGATATTCAGTGACATATAAGGTTAAAGAACTTCTTTCTAACCAATTTGACAAACAACAAGACCAAAGGTTTCGATGGGATCCCAACAATTCAATATCTGATCCAGACAACAGGGTCTTGTCTTAGCCAGATCCAGTCTTCGCCAGACTCCTTGAACATTTTTACAATTAAAATTCAGAAACAGATTAAGGCAAAATAGCTAATCACCTGAGAAAACCAAGTTCAGATTTGGATTCAGCATGTGTGTTTACCCCTATCATATCTGTTTTGACGAAAACTTCCTGCCACTTCTGCTATAATTTCCCGGTTCCGGCCGAACTCCAGAACTACTTGTCCGGCGAAAAAAAAAAGCTCAAACACGAAATCAGGGTATCTTCTTTCCCCAGTAATGAACATCTAATCAACTTCAAATAGAAATTTAGCTTATAACAAATTTTCCGATTCCAGCCGGACTCCGGTCGAACTATATGTCCGGGTAAAATATGATTGTCATACAGGGACTCAGCATCTTTTCTTACCCCTAAATCGCTTATCTAATCAACTAGAAATAAAACTTTGACTTCCAACAGTTTTCCGGTTTTGGCCGGATTCCGGACGAACTATACATGTCCGGGTAGAAACTTGTTTTCACATAAGTGTTCAGCATGTCTTCTTGCCCTAAATCGAACATCTAATCAACTCCAAATAAAACTTTTAATTTTGACAAACTTTCCGGTTTGGGCAGGATTCCGGTCGAAATACTCGTCCGTCGAGAAAATAGTTTTCACCATCGTCTTCAGCATGTCTTCCTACCTCTAAATCGAACATCTAACCAACTTCAAATAAAACTTTTACTTTCAACAAACTTTCCGGCTTGGGCCGGATTCCGGGCGAAATACTTGTCCGTCGAGAAAATAGTTTTCACCATCGTCTTCAGCATGTCTTCCTACCCCTAAATCGAACATCTAATCAATTTCAAATAAAACTTTTACTTTCAACAAACTTTCCGGTTTGGGCCGGATTCCGGGCGAAATACTTGTCCGTCGAGAAAATAATTTTCACCATCGTCTTCAGCATGTCTTCCTACCCCTAAATCGAACATCTAATCAACTTCAAATAAAACTTTTACTTTCAACAAACTTTCCGGTTTTGGCCGGATTCCGGGCGAACTACTTGTCTGATGACAAAATGGTTTTCACCATCGTGTTCAGCATGTCTTCTTACCCCATAATCGACTATCACATTAGCTGTTTCAAAACACTTTGTTTGTCCCTTAATTTGAATCCCCTCCCCCACCCCTAAATGTAGAGCTACAAATCCCATCTACGAACTTGACTGGTCCGACGACCCAACGAACCCTCACACCAAGTTTCATCAAAATATCTCATTCCCTTCGAGAGTTATCGTGCTTACAGACGGACGGACGGACGGACAGACGGACAGACGGACAACTTTTGCGATGTCATAGGTATCCCTCCACTTACGTTTTGGGATCCCAAAAAATAGACTCTTGACTTAGTGATGATGGAAATGAGACGAATTTTCAGATTCCAAGGTGGGACCGTGGCATCTGAATATCATACTACGGTACCTGGTCAGATACCACGGTACCTGGTCAGATACCACGGTACCTGGTCAGATACCACGGTACCTGGTCAGATACCACGGTACCTGGTCAGATACCACGGTACTGGTCAGATACCACGCTACCTGGCCAGATACCACGGTAAATGCAAAAACCCCTTTAGACCGTGGTAGCAGATACCACGGTAACTGCGAAAACTTTAGACCTTGATATCAGATTCCATGGTATCTGCGAAAAAGCAACTATTAATTGTGTTGCGAGAGCAACACTTTGGTTTTGTCCTCGTTTTTTTTTTTTTTTTTTTTCCTATGACTCCGATTTCATTTTATTCCTTGTAACTGGTAAGGGTCTAACCTGTGCGGGTTTTACGGAAAGTGTGGACCTTAGGCCGGATTGGTGAACTCTTGCCTGAGGCCAATAAGGATGGTTTTTGCTTGTCCTCGAGCCAGAGCCTACGGTGTGCGAAGTGAGGTGGAGTTATATAGCCCATGTCAGAGAGGACTATCTGAAGTTCTGTAGCGAACCTTTCGTTTCATCAAATCATGTTTCTGCTTTCGAGTGGAAAGCTCCGTTCTAGCACGCAAGCAGGCAGGCACCAGTTTCAAATTGAAGATGGACTGAAATCAATAAGTGCTAAATATATGCGGCAGTTACGCGGCCCCACGTACCTTCTTTGAGTGATAAAAAGAAAATCTACAGAAACAAAAAAGGGGCTTTTTCCCACGGGTCCGAAAGTGCTGCCATCTATTGTTTCTATCCATGTCTATTCGCGATTTCAGCTGAGCTTATTATTCGTTTTTTTTGCACTTGGGTTTGCGGCAGAGAAATGATATCAGATGTGTCTCTTAAACTTCTAAAGTTCTCTCATTGCTAAAGAAACTAGAGCTTATCCTTTGTTCCTTTCTAAGTGGTGACGTTAGAAAGTTGGCCTACGGCAAGAAAGTCAACTTTTGAACTAAGACAGGTAGATTTTTTTTTTCGACGGCAATCGATAGCCGTTGATAAGCTGATTAAAGTATATGTCATCCATTTTTTGGTACAAAAATTTCTTCATGAGATACACCAGTTTGAAATTTTCAAGGGGTTGACAACTTCAGTAGTAAGGTACACACTGAAACCAAAATAGGCGATACGAGTTGAGACATGTACGGGACTTGTAAGCAACAGTCGACTGTTAGCTCATAATCATCTTCGGCGATGAGGGGTTTGCAGCTTTTGCTAGTTGGTGTACCTGTTATTTGTTTCCGGTGTATTCGATGGTAAAAACAGTTTGGTTCCCAATTTTAAGATAGGCAAGGGACTTGTAAGTAATAATCAGCTGTTATGCTACACTCATCTTCAGCGATGAGGGGGCTTGCAACTTTAGGTAGCTGGGGTACCCATTATTTGTTTTCGGTGAACTTGATGTCTATCACGGGAGAGGGACTTGTAAGTAGGAATCAGTTGACGAGGGGTTAGAAATTTTTACAAATGGGTTCACATTGTATTCGATTCTTATAAATCTGACGGTAAGAAAGTTTGTGTCGATGGTCTATCGCTGTAACCTAGGATTAACTGTTTACGCAACGGGTACGAACGATAATGTAAAACAATGAGGTAGTTTTGTAATAATTAATGGTGTTATCTATGGTATTTGAATCCTGAAAAGTTCCGGATAGCTTTATAATACAAACTAGATTATATAAGATATTGTTCCAAGTTTTCATCGGTCACGATGTCTACGATTGAAAAGGATAAAGTTCAACTGGCTGCAAAGTCAATTTAGTCCCTTCTTCCGATATTCTTTTGTTGTTGTTTTTACAACGCTGAACAATAGCTTTTAATCATGTGATCATTCTTTTTAGAACATACCGTTTTAAAAGCTTCGATAAGTTGACAACTTCAGCATTTAACCGACAGCGAAGTAACAAAACCAAAGTGTTGCTCTCGCAACACAAAGGTTGCCGCAACACTTCACGTTTATCAGGCAACGTAGGTCTAGTTGTTATTGTTTCGCTTTGAAACTACCGAGTTTTAGCGCATTTTCGGCTGAGCCGAGTTCGTCAGTCATGGACTGCAGACTTTGCCGAAAGTTCCGCCGGCAACTCTTTCAAACATAAGGGCATAAGAAACTTCAAACTATATTTTTTCATTTTGGAAGACCTATTTAACCGGAAAGGGCTGAAATAGAACTAATTACCCATCACTCATTCACTTAAAGAGGCTTGAATACCCGATGAAAATGCGTTACTTCGTTCCTACGCTATTCCCGAATAATCGATTTATATATAGTGGAGTTTCCCTGTCGGATTTGTAGTACTTCTATGCGGTTGTACCTGTATTGTGTGCTTGACGAAAACGATAAATAAATGTTCACACAGTGGGCTACGTTTCCCGCGCAGATCACTGGCCATTGAAAAACCAGGTTTGTATTGAGATTCAAATTTTCTGCGTCATTGTAGAATTTTGCGTTGGGAGGAAGGCCGTAGATATTATGAACGTCAATATAGAGCAAATAAGGAAAAATCCCTTAACACAGTTAATTAAATTCACTTTATTTTTCCAAAAATTCTTCGTTAAGAAAAACGTACCTTAAACGTTAACAGAGTCAAATGCAATTAAACGAAAAGTTAAACTTTAACCGCGGCGAGGATATTATTCAAACTTCTTGCGCCCAACCTCCGCTTCGGAGGACGGAAGGCTGAATAGATTCGACAAGCGCCAACAAGAAAATTTCATGGAGCAAGTATTGCTATATTCCGGAAACGAATATCTGAACCATTTGATTGTGAAGATCATTTCTAGCGTTGTGCTTTAGTTGCGGCGAGGCTTTGAATACTATTCTTGATACTATAGAGATCAAAGGCATTGCCTGAAACTGAACTCTTTCCCATCCGAATGCTTCTGTGTCAATCCATAATGTCAAACGACCGTACACAATAGTTGCTTTTTTGCAGATACCATGGTATCTCATACCACGGTCTAAAGTCGTTTTTAGGATCCCAAAACGTAAGTGGAGGGATACCTATGACATCGCAAAAGTTGTCCGTCCGTCCGCCTGTCCGTCCGTCCGCCTGTCCGTCCGTCCGCCTGTCCGTCCGTCCGCCTGTCCGTCCGTCCGCCTGTCCGTCCGTCCGCCTGTCCGTCCGTCCGCCTGTCCGTCCGCCTGTCCGTCCTTCCGTCCGCCTGTCCGTCCGTCCGTCCGCCTGTCCGTCCGTCCGTCCGCCTGTCCGTCCGTCCGCCTGTCCGTCCGTCCGTCCGCCTGTCTGTCCGTCCGTCCGCCTGTCCGTCCGTCCGTCCGCCTGTCCGTCCGTCCGTCCGCCTGTCCGTCCGTCCGTCCGCCTGTCCGTCCGTCCGTCCGCCTGTCCGTCCGTCCGTCCGCCTGTCCGTCCGTCCGTCCGCCTGTCCGTCCGTCCGCCTGTCCGTCCGTCTGTAAGCACGATAACTCTCGAAGGGAATGAGATATTTTGATGAAACTTGATATGAGGATTGTTTGGGTCAAGGGTAAGGTCGAGTTCGTAGATGGGCTCTGTAGCCCTATATTTGGGGGTGGGGGAGGGGGTTCAGTTTAAGGGACAAACAAAATATTTTTAAACAGCTAATGTGATAGTCGATTATGGGGTAAGAAGACATGCTGAGCACGATGGTGACAATCATTTTCTCGCCGGACAAGTAGCAAAAACCGGAAAGTTTGTTAAAAGTAAAATTTTCATTTGAAGTTGATTAAATGTTTGATTTAGGGGTAAGAAGACATGATAGAAAATCCGTCCGGAATCCGGCAAAAACCGGAAAGTTGGTTAAAAGTAAAAGTTTCATTTGAAGTTGATTAAATGTTTGATTTAGGGGTAAGAAGACATGCTGAGCATGATGGTGAAAATCATTTTGTCGCTGGACAAGCAGTTCGTCCGGAATCCGGCCAAAACCAGAAAGTTGGTTACAAGTAACAGTTTCATTTGAAGTTGATTAAATGTTTGATTTGTGGGTAAGAAGACATGCTGAACCCGATGGTGAAAACTATTTTCTCGCCGGACAACTAGTTCGCCTGTAATCCGGCCAAAACCGGAAAATATGTTAAAAGTAAAAGCTTTATCTGAAGTTGATTAGATGATATAATTAGAGGTAAGAAGAGACGCTGAGGCTGTATATAATGATCATTTTTTAGCCGGACATATAATTGGTCCGGAATCCGGTTGTACCCGCATTTTTTTTAAGTCAAAATTTTATTTAAAGTTGATTAGATTTCTTTATAGGGATAAGGAGATACGTCGGCTTCGTTTCTGAATTTTTCTTTTTTTGCTGGACTAGTAGTTCGCTCAGAATTCGGGCTAAACCGCAAATTTGGCAGTAGTAAAGCAGGAAGTTTCGGTCAATATCGTCAAAATAGATATGGCTTATAGAGGTATAGATAGGTAGATAGAATATCTGAACTCGGTTTTCTCTGATGATTAGCCTGGCGAAGACAAGACCGAATTGTCTGGATCAAATCTTAGATTTTATCCCATCGACACCTTTGGTCTTGTTGCAGTTGACGTAGTATCTGATATCACGGTCAAAAGGCGTTTTTGCAGTTATCGTGGTATCTGATATTCAGATACAACGGTCCGATAGTGGTAACTGATGGTGGGATCTGAAAAAGTCATCTCACTTTCATCAATTTTTGCCAAATTGATGGGAAAGAAGTTTGGTCCTTAGTGATGTGACTGAATATTAGTTTTTCTTTTGGGATGACTTCGAAAAGCGCAATTTCGGCAATTGTCGTTGTTGGAGAGCAACCGTATATCAGATACCACGATAACTGCAAAACGACTGATTGCAGATCCAGTTACCGTGGTAACAGATACCATGGTATCTGCAAAAACACAACCAATAATTGTCAACTGGCAGAAGGTTTTTTTGAGGGGTTTACTCTTTTTGGGGGCATCGGTATTCAAGCCTCCGTGGTTACCTGCTGGGCACTGTGGGCGTTTACTGTACAGCCATTTTGCGATTGAGCAGCCCTCGGTGCCGAGACAGCTGCAGCTTCAGGGAGCTAATACCTGTATTGTCTCTCACAAGCATCATTTCCTTCTGTTTATCCCACGTCAGAATTAATATAATAAAATTTGAAGACTACCAAAAGCAACAAGACCAAAGGTTTCGATGGGATCCCAAAAATTCAATATCTGATCCAGACAACTGGGTCTTGTCTTAGCCAGATCCAGTCTTCGCCAGACTCCTTGAACATTTTTACAATTAAAATTCAGAAACAGATTAAGGCCAAATAGCTAATCACCTGAGAAAACCAAGTTCAGATTTGGATTCAGCATGTGTGTTTACCCCTATAAGTCATATCTGTTTTGACGAAAACTTCCTGCCACTTCTGCCAATTTCCCGGTTCCGGCCGAACTCCGGAACTACTTGTCCGGCGAAAAAAGAAAGCTCAAAGACGAAATCAGGGTATCTTCTTTGCCCAGTAATGAACATCTAATCAACTTCAAATAGAAATTTAGTTTATAACAAATTTTCCGATTCCAGCCGGATTCCGGTCGAACTATATGTCCGGGTAAAATAGGATTGTCACACAGGGACTCAGCACCTCTTCTTACCCCTAAATCGCTTACCTAATCAACTAGAAATAAAACTTTGACTTCCAACGGTTTTCCGGTTTTGGCCGGATTCCGGACGAACTACATGTCCGGGTAGAAACTTGTTTTCACATAAGTGTTCAGCATGTCTTCTTGCCCTAAATCAAACATCTAATCAACTCCAAACAAAACTTTTAATTTTGACAAACTTTCCGGTTTGGGCCGGATTCCGGTCGAAATACTTGTCAGTCGAGAAAATAGTTTTCACCATCGTCTTCAGCATGTCTCCCTACCTCTAAATCGAACATTTAATCAACTTCAAATAAAACTTTTACTTTCAACAAACTTTCCGGTTTGGGCCGGATTCCGGGCGAAATAGTTGTCCATCGAGAAAATAATTTTCACCATCGTCTTCAGCATGTCTTCCTACCCCTAAATCGAACATCTAATCAATTTCAAATAAAACTTTTACTTTCAACAAACTTTCCGGTTCGGGCCGGATTCCGGGCGAAATACTTGTCCGTTGAGAAAATAATTTACACCATCGTCTTCAGCATGTCTTCCTACCCCTAAATCGAACATCTAATCAACTTCAAATAAAACTTGTACTTTCGACAAACTTTCCGGTTTTGGCCGGATTCCGGGCGAACTACATGTCCGACGACAAAATGGTTTTCACCATCGTGTTCAGCATGTCTTCTTACCCCATAATCGACTATCACATTAGCTGTTTCAAAATATTTTGTTTGTCCCTTAATTTGAATCCCCTCCCCCACCCCTAAATGTAGAGCTACAAAGCCCATCTACGAACTTGACTGGTCCGACGACCCAACGAACCCTCACACCAAGTTTCATCAAAATATCTCATTCCCTTCGAGAGTTATCGTGCTTACAGACGGACGGACAGACGGACGGACGGACGGACGGACGGACGGACGGACAGACGGACAACTTTTGCGATGTCATAGGTATCCCTCCACTTACGTTTTGGGATCCCAAAAAGACAAACATAGGGTGAGAGTTCCGTAAAATGTTTGAATCCGCCATAGAAAAGGAAAAAGCTTGGCCCCTGAGGGGATCGAACCCGCGACCTCCGCGTTATTAGCACGGCGCTCTAACCAACTGAGCTAAGGGGCCATGTTCATTCTGTGTTTGTTTGGAATAAGAGCGATCTCCGGTTTATTAGCACGATGGTCTAACCCAGTGGTTCCCAACCTTTTCCGTACCGCGTACCCCGAATGATTCCGTACCCCCTTTCTCAGAACGTGAAAAAGACGATGGATATTATGACAAATGATAGGGCATACATGTGTACAAATATATACAAAATCAATGAGGCAATCACTAAAGGCTGCTTTGTAGCGAAAATTTTGTCAAATCTCGGCTCGACGTCATTACTGTCCTTGACGGTGCAAAACGGATAAGTCAGCTACATTTTATTTGAGCTGTATTTCGGCCCTTCTTGGTCCTCTTCAGGCTGAAGCCGCTCAAGCTGTCAAGTGAACTTAAAATTAGTGGCCTTATTTTTTACAGTCAGCCTGTTTCTTTTCGAGGGGTTGCTCACTACCAAATCGATATACACGAAGTGGCGCGTGCCGTGGTGCCGCGCCGAGCTGTACACCGGTGGCACGGAATGAGCAACTCCTCGTTTCTCTGTTTGGTTCTCCGTGCTTTCTATCAAACTGCATCGCACACTTTTTTGTTTGCTTAATTCGCAACCTGAATGACAATATCACTTGTACTGTCTTCGATTCTTCTTGAAACAATATTGTTTGACACAGGAACAGATTTTACGGCAGTAGAATAGCTGCTTTGGAATCAACATTTTTCACTGACTTTCACTAGGGCTTGTAATCAGAGGAGTCACGCACGGGTTGACAATACCCATCCCCCCAAAAAGGTCGGTCAAACGATTGAAACGAAAAGAGTCGGCGCGAAGCGCGGCGGTTTTTCGTAATACTAGTTATCTAAAACAAAATCGGTAAAAAAAAAAGTAAAAAATTACCTTTCGGTCAGTAAATATGTCTTGCCCCTTAAGATACATTTTGGCTGGTAATGCCTCTGCTAGCAATATTAGGCTTTTGGCAATCAAAAATGAGTGAGGCCAGATTTTGAAGCTACAGACTAAATCTCGGACTAAATCTGCTTTGGTTCCTTCGCGTACCCCTTGCAAGGGTTTTGGGTACGCGTACCACCGGTTAGGAACCAGTGCTCTAACCAACTGAGCGAAGGGGCCATGTAAATAGGGTGTATTTTAGAGTTTCGTAAAATGTTTGTATCCGTCCTACAAAAAAAATTTGGCCCCTGAGGGGATCGAACCCGCGACCTCCGCGTTATTAGCACGGCGCTCTAACCAACTGAGCTAAGGGGCCATGTTATTTGGCAGCGCTGTCTCTATTTAATGTATGCTAGCGTCAGTTGCTCTCGACACTTGACGGTTTAGGACATGACATGCCTTCTTTTTACAATTCGCTAAATTTGTGGTATATTATATTGTATAAAAGTGAATATAATAGTTTGATTACTTTGGTGATGAGAATTATGAGAAATGTGAATGATAAATTAAAAACTTAATATCGGCTAAGATCAAAGTAATCCAGGTTTCTTTTGAAACCAAGGATGAAATCAGATTTGTTTAATTTTGTTTGTTTTTTAGTTTGGTTAATTTGTAATGTTCTTTTTCTTCTGTTGAAATACTTTGGCTGATTAGGAATATAATGACAAACTACTTACGCTAACGACGCCGTAATTTTGCCGTTTGATGATGCAAAAGCAACAGAGCAAAATGATTAAAAAAAATTACAGTGGATGGTTTTAAATTTACTTTATTAATTAAATTGTTTGCACCTATTGTGCACGATATTTGTTAGATTATAATTTCATTATATTCTTCGCTTCATCCAAAATTAGGTGACCTCGTAGGAGTCGTAGGCGACGTTTAAAATAACATACCGCTACCGTAGTACCCTACCCCTGTGAGGGTGTGAACGGGGGTTGGGGGGGATCAGCTACAGACTACCGAACGAACACGGAGAAGAGTAGCTAACATTGACAAGCCATGCACGGCTTGTTCAACCCCCATAAACTCAACCGAAAGGAATCTATCTTCGTTTGTGCCTTATTCTTGGCCTTACTCTGTTCGTAGCTAGCAGTTGTAAATGTTAAGAAATAAATGAGTTATTATTACTAAAGTCGCGAAGGGTTACACCTTACCCTACGAAAACTGATTCCGAGTCTACGAAACCAAGTTGACCAAGTAGACCTAAACTTTTGACTCGGAAGAGTAACAATCAACCATTAGTACGCCAAACTTTTACTACTCGTTTTCTCATGCTATTGTCGTCGCTGCTCAATGCCAACTGTCCAATTATTTGTCCAGCCGGTAAAGCACATCCTATTCGTTTTAAAAACTAGTTCCGAAACTTTTGCGAGGCACTTATTAAGAAGTCCACTATTTTATGATCTGGATATTTGTGCGAGGGGATACTCACTTTCCCGCACCCGGTGTACACTCCGAGGTACACTCGTTCCTGGCATCCTTTCGGAACCATTCTAACCGGTTTTCACGGGTCCATAGAGTGAGTATACCCTCATCTGTGGATGTATTTTCGTTCCTATAGTTCTGCACTTCTCACTTTGTACAAATCTACCACAAAAATCAGACGTTTGCATTTCAAACGTGATGGTGTCTCTGCGTAGACACGACACTACTAGTACACGACAGTACATCGAAACGAAAAAAGCGTCAGTACATGGACACGTCACTACAGAGACACGACGGAACAAAGAGCGACACTACATGGACACGACGCTACAAGTACCGACACTACATGGACACGACGGTACAGGTAGCGACACCACATAGACACGACGGTACAGGTACAGACACTACATAGACACTTTTTCATTTTCGACGTAGTGTCGGATTTTGTCCTCGTAGTGACGCGTCCACGTAGTGTCGTTCGACGTACCGTCGTGTCTACGTAGTGTCATTCGAAGTACCGTTGTGTCTACGTAGTGTCGTTTGATGTACCGTCGTGTCTACGTAGTGTCGTTTGATGTACCGTCGTGTCTACGTAGCGTCGTTCGATGTACTGTCGTGTCCACGTAGTGTCAATTTTCTTTTCCACGTAGTTGCGGGACTTACTGACGTGTCTACGTAACGTCGTGTCTATGTAGGGGCGCGCACCCTTTCAAACGACATACCAGAGCCTGAGGACTCTAACCCAACAAATAGCCTATTAATAAATTTGGTGAAGTTCACAAAATAACCATTTAAAAACCTTTTTTTAGATGGTTTTCGTACCATAAACCAATAGGCTGACGCGGCTTACTTTTATTTGTCAGGGTGCCAAGCGCTGAGTTATCATGCTCTGTGTGCCTTAAAGGACACGTCGTACCTATAATGCCATTGCAACCTACTTCTGTCATTGCTCCATTAATTCTTAAACCTGAAGACCCTATTTCGTATGTTACATTCTAAAACCGGCAAGGACACATCAGTGATTTTCGGATTTGCCGCGTTTCACTGTTTCTATGCGTATAGTGCTCCCGACGAGTATACGCTTAGCGTGCTGTTTGTGCGTGAAAACAGTTATCTGAATTTCTTCCGTGATTTTACTTAAAGTAGATGGGTCTCGAAAAAGGCTAAACAGCCAAAGCCGTGGATAATTTGTTAAAATAAAGGCCTAGTTTTATACTGTTCAGTTATTTTTGAATATAGGTACAAAAAGAGCAAATAGTGGGAGGTGTGCTTTAAGTCAGGCGTCATTGCAGTAATTTCTAATTTCCTGCAGCACAAAACACGAAGTCGGATCAGTCAGGCTGACACCCCAATGGAGGATCTTCCGTCGCCTAGCTTGACCTTGCACAGACTCGCTATATGGACACTGGAGCCCCGACGAAGGCTTGCTGGTCTTGCAACACTGGTGGAAGAATGCCGAAATGCGAAGGGTAAGCGAAAGACCTAACTGCTGGATGTGCGAGTACTTTTGTTGCTCCGCCATTGCCCAGTGTTACCTAATTGGTTGGCAGAGTCGCTCGTCGGTCCTCCCCTGCTTGTGCGACACAGAGGCGTTACGAGTAGAGGTGGGGGGGGGGGGGGGGGGGCGCCCCCATCTAATGTTGTCGGCCAGTCGTTAAAAAATAGATAAGTCAGCGTGAAGCGCCTCGCTTTTTTGTAAAAACTGTCGATTTTCTTCTTGGAAACCGTCGATCTTTTTTTTAAACATTCGGTTTCTCGTAAAAATAGTCGATTTTTTTCTGAAAAATAGTAGTTTTTCTTAAAATCAGCCGATTTTTAGTCAACACAGTCGTTTTTCTCCGTAATAGTCGTTTTTATCTGCTAAAACAATCGGTAAAAATGACCAGCCAGTCGGTAAATACCTTGCCCCCCCCCAAACATTTTGGCAAGGTCTGACGCACAACTAGCTCCATTAATGGCTGAAAGACACAGCCTGCGAAGAGGTCATTTTGTATTGGCCATATTCCTGTTCAGCGCTTCCAAGCGGACTAGTTTCTGTTAATCCCCCCATGCCTCACCGTCATTATTTGGATCAGACATGGTAAAATAGATCCACAGGTTAGTAAGTGGAAAACCTGTCATCTGTGTCCCAAGTATTGGAGGTTTTGCATATGTTACAGCAGCAGAAAGTGAAAGTGACCCACTACCCTATTGATTCGACTTTTTACTATGTCTAACCATAAATACTATCTAACCAATTGGCATTCCTCAAGCTCAATTTTAGTCATAGAATAAAAATAAAAATATAGTGACAACATAAACTTTTTATGGCCCCACCATAAGGCCTAACTGACATAAGGCCTGCAATGGGCGGGGCTTTAATCTTAATTCAGATTACGTTTTAAAGAAAAATTCAAAACAGAGCAGAAAAAAGAAGGAGAAAAAGAAGAAAAAATAGGTAACAAACTAGAAGAGTAGAAAAACTAAATAAAATAACTGACAAGATACAATCCACTAACTGTCAACAATGTAAAAATAAAAACTGGTATAATATTGGAATACTTTAAAACCCACTGTGTCACAAGGAAACAAGACCAAAGGTTTCGATGGGATCCCAAAAGTTTAATATTTGATCCAGGCAAATGGGTCTTGTCGTTATCCGGCCTTCGCCAGACTCCTAGAACATTTTGACTATGAAGATTTAGAGACAGAAGAACCACCAATGGCTAATCATCTGAGAGTTCAGAGCAGCATGTGTGTATTTACCCCTAAGCTATACGTCATATCTACTTTGACGAAATTGATCAAATCTAATCAACTGAGAAAATCAAGTTCAGATATGGATTCGGTATAGTTTACCCCTACACGTCATATCTTCTTTGACGAAAGTGATCAAAACTTACTGCCTTACTTCTGTCAAATCTCCGGTTTCGACTGGATTCCGGGCGAACTACTTGTCTTGCAAAAACTGGTAAAGCTGAAAAACGACTTCAGCGTATCTCCTCACCCCTAGATCGAATCTAATCAACTTCAGATAAAACTTTTGACTTTTAACAAATTTTTCGGTTTTAGCCGGATTCCGGGCGACCTATGTGTCGCGGTAGAAAATGATTATCAAAAGCGGATTCAGTATGTCTTTTTACCCCTAAATCTGACGTCTAATCGAATTCGGATAAAACTTTTACTTTTAACAAATTATCTGGTTTCGGCCGGATTCCACGCGAACTGCTTGTGCGACGAGTAAATTATTTTCATACAAATGTTCAGCATGTCTTCTCACCCCTAAATCGAACATCTAATCAACTTCAAATAAAACTTTTACTTTTAACAAATTTTCCGGTTTTGGCCGGATTCCGGGCGAACTACTTGTCCGGCAAGAATGGTTTTCATATTACTTTTCAGCATCTCTTCTTAATCGACTATCTCATTATCTTTAAAAAAAAATTAATTTGAACCCCCACCCCTAAATGTTGATCTAAAGAGTCCATCTGCGAACTCGACCTCTCCCTTAACCTAAAGAGTCTTCACATCAAGTTTCATCAAAATATCGCATTCCCTTCGAGAGTCATCGTGCTGACAGACGGACAACTTTTCCCAAAAACTGGTATATATATTGAAATATTTTAAAACTCACTATGTCACAAGGAAAAAACAGCTATAGAGCTAGACAAAATAAAAAAGAAAGGAAAAATTATTAAAATAACTATACCAAAAAAAAATATTATTTTGAATATCAGTTTACACGTGGAACAACAATGTAAATACTACGATAGAGGAAGACAATCCACAAGATTAAAATAGCAAATATAAAATTCTCATTGTTTCAAATCCTAACTTTTGAAAAAAAAAGGGTACAGATTGTGGGTTGAAAGGGCGACAGACTTTTTTTTTTGTAGAAATTCATCATGTTTTTCTTTAGAAATTAGAAGTGGATCTTTTACGTTAAAATCCTCGTAAAATCGAATCCATGACTAACTGGGAATTACTGAAAGAAATGGGGAACAACAGAAGAAATGTTGTAAATTTAAAATGCGACACTTCAACAACAAATCTATGACAAATTCGAAAATTCTCGAGGATTTTTGCTGCAAAAAGGACATGTGGCCCCAACGATATGCTTTCTGTATTGCCGAGAAACGAATGACGAGACAAAGTGCCTTACGATGTCTCTCCTGGATTTGATTGATAACTACAAATTTCCTTTAAAATAATTATCCTTGGCAGTTGGCAGACGATGAATGTGTGATCCCTCAGTACGACCCGACCCCTAAGTACATATACTGAAAAACTAATCCCTAATCCCCAATCACGCGTAACACTGTTTACGACAAGGAGCTGACATTTGCTAATACTAATACAAAGATCCTTTGCTGACAGAGATGCGGAGAGACGGTAATAATTCTCACTCAATGCACTTTTTGATTTGCTCCTAGTGAAACTATATCGTCAGCATCAGGGACGTCACGTATCGGGGGAGGGGGACCCCTTCTCCCAATGTTGTCGGCCAGACGGTAAAAAGTAGCGGAATTGGCGCGAAGCGAAGCGCCGCGATTTTTCGTACAAACCGTAAATTTTTTTTCGGAAAGTCGATTTTCTTGAAAACAGTCGCTTTTTCCAAAATAATCGATTTTTTCTTAAAAAATGTTTTTTTTCTCAAAGTGAGTCGATTTTTCATCAAAACAGTCTTTTTTTCCGAAAAAAAAGTTGGTTAAAAATGACCAGCCAGTAGGTAAATAACATCCTAACATGTTATTCTTCATAGGATGAAATAATATGGGCTTTCAGTTTTGCTTTAACACGTAAGACACACTTTGCGCTCCCCGAAACCTATCAATTACTTTAAATTTCCCTTCCACTAATACACGACCGACTACATGCAGCCAGTATTGCAAAGTGCGAATTCGCGAGTCGTTGAACAAGTAACTAAGCCATAAATCAAAGACATTTTTCATCAACCGGAATCCGGACGAATTATATTTCCGGTTAAAAAATTATTGCCATATACAGATTCAGCGTCTCTTCTTACGGCTAACACTCAAAATGCCCACTATCATAATGCCCACGACTCAAAATGCCCACTAAAAATGCCAACAACTCAAAATGCCCACGGCTCAAAATGCCCACGACTCAAAATGCCCACGACTCGAAATGCCCACGACTCAAAATGCCCACGATTGGATATAAACACCATGTTTACACCTGCGAGGACTTTTCAATCAATCAATCAATCAAGTTTAATCCGAATAGCTAAAAGCTAGAAAAGGAATACAAATTTACAAAATACGCAGACACACAAGAAACAAATTAACTAATACACTTACAAGAAATTACCAGAAATAAATGATGGGATGAAACTACGTAAACATTGGGTAGAAGAATTAGCGGGATATGGGGAAAACTGATTGCCAGTATTCCTCTCGGACCGACGCACGGAAGACGGCAGGGGAGGGGGGAATAGATGGGCCATCTGGGGACAACACGTTATCTTAGCTCCAAATTTGTTTGAAAGAGTATTTCTACGTACAGATAATTTAGGAATGTCAAGTTTAATGAGAGCCTCTTCGTATGTAATATTATGATCACCCAGAGTGATTCTCATGGCTCTCTTTTGGACATTTTCCAGGCGATCACAGAGCTCTGCAGAAAGAGAAGAATGCCAAACCGATGAAGCATATTCTAAATGAGGACGGATATAAGTTTTAAAATAACAGAGGAGGCATTTAGTATCCAAACCGAAAGATTTAAATTACTTTGCTTCGGACGTATGGAATGACCTGCAATACAAAAAAGTTTAAGGCGTAAGGAGTTAATTTTGAATGTCTGAAAATAAAATCTCAATAAATGGAACTTCAAGCTTACGTCCTTACCATTCTATGCAAAAGGTACTTCCTAGTGTTATTTTGTTCTGGTCGGCGAAGGTCGGCAACTGAAGCCAGACTGAAAGTCAGGCTAGCATTTCCTGATTTGATTTCTTATTCCTATAGGTGGTGCCCTCATCTCCACCATTTTCCACCACACGTGTCAGGGTGACCCAGGATGCCATCTGATCGTTCAGAAAGTCCTTGGGACAGTATCGAAGCCCTTCTTCATGATGATGAAGGAATGGATCCTAAGTGGATCCTTGGAAGATTCCCACAATGAATTCTTCGTGTCTGTGGATCACAAAGTGTTGGACATGGACATGTGGAATGGCAAATATCAGATCAGGTTCGTTTCAGGCAATCAATCACTTCTGAGTGATTTAAAGTTTAACTGAAAAGCCAATATATTGTTGTATCGTTTAACTGAAGGCGTTGTAATATTTGGACTGGGTATGGAATTTTTTTTTTCAATATTCGCTCTAGTATTAATGAGTCAATCAATCTATTTATTACCCGTCAAGAGAAACAATGGAGGGCGTGGTGACGGAGTACAAAAAAAACAAAACAAAAAACAACAAGAAAAAAGACAACGCACATAGGAAAACGTCAGTAAACACAAAACAAACATAACTACAGATTACACCAAAAGGGAAGACCACTGGTGGTTCAGTTTACTAACCGAAGATTTGAAACCTTCCACTCTTTTATCAATAATCTTAGCAGGCAGAACCAGATGGAATTTCTGCGCCAAATTAGAATTACTAGTACAAGGGGGCAAATGCAGCAGATACTTGGCAAACTTAAAATATAATATATAACTCATTTATTTCCTTAATAGCATTTACAACTGCTAGCTGCGGATCGTCAACATACAAATTACGAATCACGACTGATTGATATTTTGACAGTTAAAATTACGAATAAAATAAGGCACAAACGAAGATAAATACCTTTCGGTTGAGTCTATAGGGGGTTTAAGAAGCCGTGGCTTGTCAGTGTTAGCTAGTCTTCCCCTTGTGTTCGGTCTGGTCTGGTCTGGAGTTTCAAAGTCGGGGAAAATAGTCCGGTGGTGGTCAGAAGTTAAACATTTTTTTCAAAAGTTCATCGTCAGTTGATGCCTCCTATCCGCAAGGGTCGGCAACTGAAGCTTGACCAGAGTATCCTCATAGGAAACATAATTTGGACCAAGCATCACTTTGCACGACCTCTTCTGGATAGACTCGAGTCTTTCCGTCTGTTCTACTGTCAGTCCGGAATGCCATACAGGACATGCATATTCCACGCAGGGACGAATGTATGGACAGTAGAGTGTTTTTAAAACTCGAGGAGGGATTATTTATTATTATTTATTTATATCCGATGAACATTTTTCTTATTAGAAGCAGACAAAAATTGCCTGGGGGACATAGCAAGAAGATGGGACACAGTTAGACTGTTGTAAAATTTAGAGAGATGAAACCGACTAAGATGTGTGATATTAGAAGCAAGTGAAGCATAAGCGATCCGTATCTTTTTAGCGAGGTTTTGAATGGCAAGCTTGATGGTTTCTTAATTGTTGTTCCGATGGGCATACTAAGGTAAACTAGACTTCCGTATGACATTAAGAATATCAGCGGCCGTCGTCCCAATGCAAAATTCTACTATAGGCGTATTCTCGCCGTTCCCCGAGGACTCCTCGAGGAATCGAAGGAAACGGTGAGAATAGAGGGAGTCACTCCACGCGGACTCCGCCTAGGAAAAAAGCGAGAACAGGGGGAATGCTTCTAAAATGGATTTTGTTCGAAAAAAGAATATAGAGTTTACGAAACTAGTCTGGATCCACTTTATTTTTGGTTTCGTTGACCAATGTTGACCAATTGTTTTAATTAATTTTACATTGCACCAACACCAGCAAAAATTGATTTCCCTCCGAATCTGAAAGGGAGTCCTTTTTGATGATGGTGATGATACTCGGAGCATTCCCCGTCCGTGGGGACTCGCGAGAATACGGGGAGTGAGTCCCCGGGACAAATAAAAACACGGGGACTCCTCAAGTGGAGTCCTCGGGGAACAGCGAGAATACGCCTTATGTCGCTGAAAATTTGAATCTCAGTACAAACACGACTTTTTCATTGGCCATTGATCAGCTCGCAGAAGGTAGCTCACTGCATGAGCACTTATTTTTTTTATATCGTTTCGTCAAGCACACAACACACGTACAAGTGCATAGAGGTACCTCAAATTCAACAGGGAAATTCCTCTATTTGAAAACCGATTATTTGTGAATAGCGGAGCAACCAAGTAACGCATTCTCGTCGGGTCGTGAAGCCTCTTTAACTGGATAAGTGATGGGTAACTAGATTGTTGTATCTTAGCTATTTTCGGTGAAACTTTAAAGAACAGACTAAAAACGAAGGAAAACAATACACATTGATTCTGGTCCCGACGCATGAACAAAATGGTTTGCACCCCCACTTCCCCCCACTGTGGCCAGATGTGGTTCGGTGACATGAATAGCACATATTGTTGCATACCATCCATCAAATTTAAGTCGAACAGGTTTACCTGTCCGTATTGAAAATTGCCTTTCCGGGCGACGGCTGATTCAACCCTCAACCTCAAAATAGTAGGTCGAGTGCATGACCTTTGTATCGTCCAAGTTTGTTATTTTCGAAAAATAAAATTTTTGAACCTTTTTTATTCATTTACCTTTTTTTGCGAAATAAGAGACATAAAGAAAGAAGATAAGTATAAATACAACATAGTATCTATCCTTGCTGTCTAAATGGTAAGGCGGTCACCATAGACAATATGGGTAATTGGTACCCGCACAAAGTTCTGATAGCACGTCTTCGAGCTCTTTTTTTCAATTTTTTCCAGACGTAGTGCGGGGTCGGTAACGATTGAGGGAATGAATGAAGGATTTATAACGCACTGCCTAAGGGCAGAGTGGTGTAGAAAAGGACAAAGAAACAAAACAATAATCACAAAACACTCAAAAGTATTTTCCATAAAGGTTATTCTTTAATTTAGAATCATATTAACGGAGTCGTGGACAGGTAATTTGCCAATTGAAGAACACAAATTAGAGGCGAGGCTCTCAAGTGTCAGCAATGGGTCGGAAATTAAGAGCGTAAATCGCAGTCGAGAGTATGAGCGTGTTCCATCCTACTTACCGTAGTTACTACGCATGGCGTCACGAATTCTGGGTTTTTGCCGTCAAGGCTGGAACGATTCTTCTGTTTTCCAGCAGAATATCATGCCACGGGCGCCAATCACGTTACAGAGATCCGTAGTTACTACGCTCCCGAGCGTGGTAAGCAAATGGTTACTATTAGTTACTATTCGAGAAGGTTGGAACGGTCAGCGTAGTCACTTTTGGTGAGGTTGGAACTGAAATAGTAACTAGTAGTTACTATTTGTAGATGGGTGGAACACGCTCTGTGCGTCGAAACTGATTTCTGAGTACAGAATAAAGTCCAGCAAGGAAGTTTACATACGGTGAGCAAAAGGAAGTATATAACTTCCTAAGACCAGGTCTGCTGTACCTCAAACGGTTCGCTACAATTTTGCAGTAACCAATTTTGATTCCGTTATTCAATTTGACTGCCCCCACAGACCCATTCGGGCTTTCATGCAGTCAGAAGTACCAGCTACATGTATAAAGGATGTTAAGAGGGTTGTAAAAGGTGTATTTATGTAGTTTAGCATGTAAAAGTTGGTTTGTATAATAAAGAGTATTAAACTAAAAAAAAACGATTGTAAATTGAGGAGTTTCTAACCGATACTGGCAATCTCAGAAGAAACTTGCAGTACTTGAAGTACGAGGTCGTGATTTAAGGTGAAGCTATCATTGGTAGCCTAGTAATAGCTCTATGAGCCTTAGAAAAAAGAAAAAGTCAGATAGGCTACCATAGATAGCACTGTCAGATGTCACTCCGTGAATGATGCTCTAAATATTTATGTCTATGAATGAATGAATTAATGAATTTATTTCCAAAAAGCCCGTCGGGCCATGGTAGGAAAGTAACATAAACACTAAATAGCACTCACAAACACAATGTTTACGCCGAAAGGAGGGAACCCTTACTCCAAAAAACGCTCCCGATGTTCCATAGACTGCTTGAGGAACCTCCCAAGCCGACGAAGGTCCCCAACATTTTTCTTCCCCATGACGTTAACCAATTTATGTTTATGTTTCTTGAATTATCTGAAAACGTAAGACTACAGAAAGCGGTTACAAGTGTTATAAAACACTTTTAAAGTTTAACCGAAAAGTGTAAAGATAGGACAATCTAATTACCTAATTTTATGAAAAAATCCAACGGAGAGCTACGAAGTTCGTACCAGATCTGTGCGATCTCTCCTACCAAGTGAGATTAGCCAAGTTGTGCCTTCCCTCCATTGCATACATATTTTTTAGAGGAGACCTGATTGAAACATTCAAATTAATCAATGGAAGTTATGAGAATTTTGAAGTGACCGATTTAGTAAGATTCAGCATTAACCGTCATCATCGGGGGCACGCGTACAAGCTTACAAAGTCAAGATTCCACAAGGACGTTTTTAAGTGGGGTTTTGGCAACAGAATTGTTAGATCCTTGGAACAGCCTTACCGAAGATGCGGTTAATGCTGAATCGATCAATAGTTTTAAGTGCATTGTTGATGAGATTTATAATTCTGATCAATTCGACTACTCAGAATTTCTTAGAGTTTTAGAGGCGAAAGCCTTTTCTCTTGCTTTGTATTATGTAATATTACCCTTCACTTATTTATTTAAATATTCTGGAAGACCCGATAAAAATGCGGTACTTCTTTGCTCTACTACACTGTAAAAAAATCTTGCAGTATTGGCTACTGGGATTAATCTTGTCTCTAAAAAGATAATCTTATCTCTAATTCAGGTTAATTTTATCTCAATACAGATGAGATTAATCCCAGTAGCAAATACTGCAGTTAACTTTAATCCTTACTCGTAGAAAATTTTTGCAGTGTATTAACGAATAATCGATGTTTGTATAGTGGACTTTCCCTGTTGGGTTTGTGGTACTTCTATGCGCTTGTAACTGTGTTGTATGCTTGACGAAAATGGTTTATGAAAAATAGATATAAAATGGCAGGTTGTGTTCTAGTGAGGAAGACGAAATCGTTTGGGATACAGGCGAATGTGACTTGGCATTCGTCCATATTTTATTAAGCCACAGTGTCACCTAGCCACTGGCTACTCACCACCACTGGGGACTGAGTAACCGCGAACCTGTTGAGATTCAAATTTTCCGCGTCATAGTAGAACTTTGCGTTGTGGGGACGGCCGTAGGTGTTCTGAACGTCACTACAAAAAACATATATTGAAAGGTTAAAAGATCCCTTAACAATCAAAATATTTCATTCTATTCAATTCAATGACACAAACATAAGTTGGCTTTTCAGGTAAACTTTAAGTAGTTTGCGACAAAACGAGGTCATTTTTGCATTCAACATGCATTAAAAGCGAAGACGCCAATCCTTGAGTTAAATTTGATGGTAAACGTGAGTAAAATAAAAATTACATACTCCTTGAGTCACAGCTGACTGGGAAACATATATTCAAACAGTTGCTAAAAACGGATAGATGCCTTGGCAGCGACATTTTGGCCCTTCTTCCAACCGAAGTTCAAGTTCAGGTTCTTATTTGTACACTAAATCAGTACATAGTTGTAGCTCAGTAGGCTAGGCCTACTGAGAGGAACCGTCAAAGATACTAGGCCTAGTCACAGAAGCATCTACCAACTTTAAAGTTTAACCGAAAAGGGCTGAGCTAAGGAATGAGAAAGGACAATCTAGTTACCCATCATTTATTCACTTAAATTGGCTTGTAGACCCGCTGAAAATGCGTTACTTCGTTGTTCCGCTATTCACAAATAATCGATTCTCAAATGGTGGAATCTCCGTGTGATTTACGGTACTTCTATGCACTTGTATTTTTGTGTTATGCCTTACGAGAAACATTTATGATTTTTTTTTGTTCAGGCACTTAGCAATCTTCACCGATCTCGCCACTCACTGAATAGCCGCGTTTGTGTGGAGATTAAATTTCCCGCATCATACAAGAACTTACGCTGTCGGTACGGACGCAAATATTCTAAACGTCATAATTAGAGCAGTCAGTGGGAAATAAATGATGTACTTTGTAGAATCCAAATAATTCGGTGTATTCAGTTAAATGACACAACAATAAGTTGGCTTTTCAGTTAAACTTTAAGTCCCATTTTGGACATACAATATAATACATACAATAGGAGAAGTATCCTATTTGTCCATCGGTACTTGTCTATGTCACCTATGTCGTCCGTACTTGTCTATTTCATTTCTGAGTCTGCCTCTCTGTTTTCAAAAATCGAAGTACGTAAATAAATACACAAATAAAATAAAGTTTGTTTTTTCTTAATCGACTCTGTTAACTGCCTAAGGCCCGGGATGTAACTTCTGGAATGAAAGTCGATACAGAACAGGCTATTAGGGTTTTCGCTTCGATTCGAGAGGTCAGCCATGTGAGGTTTTATGCCGCAGCCAAGGAGACTATGGGGGAAGAAATTTATTTTAAGGCGGGTATTCCTTTAGATCAAATGCAATTGTTGAGGTCAGATTTTTAACCGATAGGATTAAGAAGCAAACTTTTTGTCCGATGTGCGGGAAAGTGAATGAATATATTTTCCATTTAATGGGTGAATTTCAGGAGTTCGAGACGTGAGGAATGAACAATTTTGGGAAAACAAGGAATTTTTTTTGTTGTTTTGTTGTTTCCATGGCCCTTTGTGCTTTTACGGAAAGAAATCTTGTCTATCTTAAAGTTCATATTCTAGGCAAAAAAAAATTGGCTGGCGTATTAAAGTTGTCTGGGTTCTATTGACAGTCCTTTTAAGTTTTTGGAGATTTCTTACAATTTTGGCTTAGAAAGAAATTTTGCCGTATTTTTTGTGTATTTTTCAAAGACAGCGGCGTATTTCTTGGATCACAATCTGGCAACACTGGTTTTCGCTACGACTGGAGAGGTGTAATCCGTGAGGTAGTTTCTTTCGTTATGAATGCAATGAAAAGAAGAAAATACTTCGTGTTTCATTATTAGTGCTATAAATTGTTGTTGGCGCTTCAGGAATCTGTTGTATGGCCGTATTAGGCTTTTTCCAATAAATTATTATTATTATTATTATTATTATTATTCTAGGCAAACAATGGTGCCCAGTTTCCTGACAAGGGATCAAGCGCAGATGATCCTCACAGCCGGAAAGAGTCTAAGGTTTTTGAGGGAAGTCTGCAACGATTCCTCCCCCATCCCAGGTCATTCCAAGCTGAGCAAGCTCATTGCCTCTGCAGGTAAGACATCGTTTTTTACGTACCTGGACATTAAATTACTCTTTCAAACAAATTTGGAGCTAAGATAACGTGTTGTCCCCAGATGACCCATCTATTCCCCCCTCCCCTCCGTCTTCCGTGCGTCGGTCCGAGAGGAATACTGGCAATAAGTTTTCCCCGTATCCCGCTAATTCTTCTACCCAATTTTTACGTAGTTTCATTCCATCATTTATTTCTGGTAATTTCTTGTAAGTGTATTAGTTAATTTGTTTCTTGTGTGTCTGTGTATTTTGTAAATTTGTATTCCTTTTCTAGCTTTTAGCTATTCGGATTAAACTTGATTGATTGAAGTTAGTAGGCTAGCGAAAAACAGGTTTTTGCTTTTTCTGGCTGCTTTTTTTGATATAACAAAGGAAGACTTCAAGGTAAATTCCTATTGTGAGACTTAAAGGTCAACTGAATGGTCGGTTGTCGTTCCTCTGACCCCTCCCACATATATCCCAGTCGAGCGTCGGCCCCTTTGCCAAATGCAGAATCCCCCTCTTTGCAAGGACCAGGGAAACGCACAGTGCCCTCGAACGTGGGACCGAGCCCTTGGACACTCAGCCCTTTGCACCACACGATAGCTATTGCAACCGCGTTTGGTTATTATCTCAGTCCAGCTTATTTGTTCTTGTTTATAAATGAAACAAACAAGCAAATCACTTATTTTTAAAAACAAATAATTGGAGTCGTTTATTGATAGCCTACACTAAATTACCCAAGTATTTACGACCAGTAAACACAACAACTAACAATGCAGTATTATGTGTCTTTATTATAAATGGTATTTATTTAATGTTATTTATTTTTTTACACCCAAGGGGGGGGGGGGGGGTAATAAAGGAATGATATAGCGGACTCATGGTGGTTAGAATTGCGGCCACAATCAGGATTCTTTTGTCTTAAAAGTGGCCGTTAACGGTAAATTGTTTGTTTAATCCTGTTTGTCTGTAAAAAAAAATGTCTGTCTGTATAGCGTTCAGTAAAGAAGGGCACAGTGAGTTTGCGCAAACGTTTCACATAAGTGACAATGATTCACTAGATCCAATTCGAAAGATAAGAAAATGTTGTTGTTTCCGATTGGCTTCTTAAAAAACAACATCCCTCCTCGGACTCTCCATCCCCTATCTCCAGTTCGTAAGCACCCAATCTGCTTCAGTTTGATTCACCCCTCCTCCACTATAGAACACTTAAAGTCTAATTGAAAAGGCAGCTTATTTTTACATCTGAATTAATGAATTAATTAGCATACATTGAATTAATTATACTCATCTAAGGGATGTTGTTTTTGTTCAAACCGAGCTCTAGTGATAACGTTCAGAATTCGCGCTGCTTGCGCGACAACCCTAAGTTTATCAAGACGTGGAGGATTGAATTTAGGCAAATCCTGCATTTCCATGGTTGAAGACGCTAGGGTCGGAGAACATTTCCATGTGTTACGGATGCTAAGCTCGGAAAATTGGATGGAGCAACTCCCTGGAGTGAGTAGGAAAGTCATGGTGAGATATGTCTTTTTGTTAAATGTGTTATTTCAAGCATAGTAGGACGAGCACATAGAGGTAACACAAATCCGAAAGAAAAAGTTCAGCCAATGAAATCGGTTATCTGTGGAAATCGGACAAATGAGGTAACGCATTTTTATCTGGTTTGCAGGCCTATTTAAGTAAATAAGTAAAGTTTAACTAGAAGGTCGGACCTCAACCGTATTCGGTTAAATTTTAAACCACTTACTAAAAAATTCATTACTTTACATTTCATAAAGCACAAGTCCACCTTCATGAAACAAATCTCAGAAGTGATAATGGATGGGACAATTAGGAACATAGAGTTAATCAGTAATATTGCACTATCAGAAGCTTCATAACAGCTAATAGAAAAATGCCCGTTTTAAATAGATAACATTTAAGATGTTAGTTGTTTTGGTTTTCAAATGTTACTCATTAAAACGTTATGCAAACACCACACAAAAAAACATCTTCTGATGTTAGTCCTCATGATATCGGAAAAGTCAGCAGATGCTTTTCGGCTCTTCTTGACAATGCTTGTTATGCATAACATTTATAAAATCATAACATACAACATTCCAGGTGTTATATTTTGAAACTGAGCATCCTTGTGTTATCTGCCATGAAACTTCTGACTGTGTGGTGCTACGGGTAATTTAAGTAACAAATGATTGTCTTAGCCTCAGAGCTGGTAGGCTTCGACTCTGGACTCGTCTCGATACGCATTTTTCAAGGACTCAGACTCATCTCGGACTCGACGGTCACGGAGGAGGACTCGGACTCGTCTCGTCTCGAAATCTGGCCGAGTTACGAGTCCAAGTAAGCGTCTCGGCCCGGTAATTTTAAATAACACGAAATCTTCAGCGCCCAATTAAAGAGAATGGCCAATGGATGGTTATGTCGCACCTTTTTCAGCAGGAATAAATCAGGTAATAGCCTAACTTGGAGGACTAAGTAACAAAACTCCCTAAACTCACAGTGCAGTGCAGAATCCGGTTCGAGCACATAAATACGTTATCGAGAGGGTCTGATCTTACCACCCACCTATTTTAGTCAAATCTGAGCATTTCCGGGAAATTTCCAGTACCTCTCAAACTCCCCGCCCGCCGGCGAGGTCAAACCGTCTGGGACCCCAAAATGGGTCATCTTGAGCATATGACCGTTGCGCCTTCTAAATTTCATCCCAGTCGTACTCTACTCGTTTGATCCCTAGGCATGCCGCAAAGTTTCTAGAAGCCCTCTCAAACTCCACCCACCCTGGTTATTTCCTGTTCGGACGTACAAACGTGATCGACGGTTTCCTCTCTTGCCAAGCATCAAGTTTCGTTCTAATTGGTACATATTCCGGGGAATCGTTGAGCGTGTTCCACCCTTGTAACAATAGTTACTATTTCCGTTCCATCCTCACGAAAAGTTACTACGCTGACCGTTCCAACCTTGCCGGAATAGTAACTAAAAGTTACTATTTGCTTACCATGCTCGGGAGCGTGGTAAGCGTAGTAACTACGCATCTCTGGAACGTGATTGGTCGGATTCGCCCCTGGCGTGAGATCCTGCTGGAAAATAGAAAAATCGTTCCAGCCTTGACGGCAAAAAGCCAGAATTCGTGACGTCATGCGTAGTAACTACGGTAAGTAGGATGGAACACGCTCGTTGTGTCTCAGACCGTGGTGGATCCGGTCTGACCCCCAAAATATTGAATCGCCATACTACTAGATTCAGAGAAGTTTCATTAATATCGCTCCACTCGTTTGACCCCTATGCGAGCCATGCAAATCCCGGAATTTACTTCCCCAACTCCCTCCACTCGGACCGGATACGACTCAGACACATATATGCCGCATCTCAGACATCTCTTCTTCCTTCCGTGAAGTTTGGGTCTGATCGGAACAAATAGGCCAATCATCCCTCTCATCGTTACCGAATCCGGTACGGACGCAAAATAACATATTCAGGCCGCGAAAACTCGATACTGTTCAACTTTCTTGTGTGCTTACACAATTTCTGGAAACCCCCTCCTAGCTCCCCCAGTCACTGCTGCAAGTGGTTCGGACAGATTTAACTTATCTAAGTTATCATTTCACCACCCAACAAATTTCACTGGAATCGGACCACCCGTTCGTAACTTACGCATCTAATTTTGCGGATTCCCTTCAGTCAAATCCTCCAAAACTGGTCGGAGGGAATATAAGGTTTGAAGCCAAGCTGACCATTCATTACGAAAGAAATAGAAAACCGTGATTAGAGGACGGTTTGCCGAAAGTGCAACCGAAATATCCGAATTTGTATTGTAAACCGAACAACGGGACCTTCCGCCTGGAGGAACTTTTGAAATACCCGTGCCAGTCAGTCTTCCCATTCATTCTTTATCTCCACTCCCGTTGTGTTTTTCGCAAATTTCATTTTTAAATGAATACTGTTTAAAAAATGTTACTTTAGTGTTATTTAAAATATCACAACCGTCTTTCCTATTTGCCATTTCCTTAGCAAGATATTTTGGCGACAAGACTGTGGTTTTTGGTTGGCTTCAGATTTCGTTTAGTTGTTCAATGTCCTTACTTGAGACTTGTGTCCTTACCGCCTGACTTCTTAAATTCGGAAAATGTTGATGCATGATTTTCTCATTGTATGACCAGTTTCGACTTCTGTTAAACCTCGTATCTCTGATGCCGAACTTTTAAAATCATCTGTTTTCAAATATGTTAGCGTTATCCTTGATGAAAATCTCTCTTTTTAACAGCCCACTAATTCTTTGGCTCAGAATCGGATGGAAATGATGGTCTGCTCTTCCAACACTTTCTTCTATACAACATCCTTCGGTTGATTTATTTCGCCTGGCTCATTCTCTTATGAATTCTCTATAGGTGTAATCTCGCCGTTCCCCGAGGATTCCTCGGGGAATCGAAGGGAACGACGAGAATAGAGGGAGTCACTCCACGCGGACTCCGCGTACAGAAACAGCGAGAACACGGGGAATGCTTCCAAAATGGATTTTGTTAGAAAACAAAATATGCAGTTGACGAAATTAGTCTGGATCCACGTCGTTTTAGGTTTTGCTTATTCTGAATGTTTTCATTTAATTTTACGTTGCACCAACACCAGCAAAAATTGATTCCCCTCCGAATCTGAAAGGGAGTCCTTTTTGATGATGGTGATGATAATCGGAGCATTCCCCGCCCGTGGGGACTCGCGAGAATACGGGGAGTCAGTCCCTGGGACAAACAAAAACGCGGGGACTCCTCAAGTGGAGTCCTCGGGGAACGGCGAGAATACGCAATATATATGAAAAATACAGTTCATTACATAGGACAAATTTATTGTTAGGACTCGGGGCATGACTCGGTCTCGAGACGCTTTTTTCACGGACTCGGTCTCGTCTTGCCTCGTGAGCGTGACTTCGGTCTCAGACTTGTCTCGGACTCGGACATGCTGGACTCGGCAACAGCTCTGCCTATCCTCCTGCCGTTAGGCTATTCTATTTCCATTTAATCATCCGTATGCTTGTATTGTTTCTAACTACAAATGACTCTCATCTACACGTTCGTGTTCCATTAACTAGCCTATCTCTATTAGCTTTGTGTATTCATGGTAATCAGAATTTAATTTGAATGTCCAGACAGGAATGTTCATTAAATTTCTCCGTTCAGCATGATTTCCTGTCTAATGTCCTTGTGAGACTCCCCATCTCCTGGACGTCAAAGTTTCATGAAGTAAAGACGTCACGGTTGTAGTACTACGAAGTCTCTATTCGGGAAGTTGCCAACCGCCTATTCTACCAAAAACTGTAAACCTTTAGGATCGTAGAATAATAAGACCAAAGCTTTCGATGTGCTCCCAAAGGGGAATATTTTGTATTTATCACCCATCATTTCAAACAGAAAAAGGACTGAGTACAAAAATGAAAAGAAAAACAAAACAAAAGCACTTTCATAGGAAACAAAAAAAAAATCGACAATTAAAAAACTGAGACTCTCTGACTGACTAAAAACTGAACACGATTACATACATATACACTTAAACTCTGAGAATTTTGCTTCACGGGTGAGACTCACGGGTCGAGCCGAAGTAAGTTTTTGGAGAGTCTGAAGAAAGCGGAACGGAGTTTATTTTTTTCACTAGCTGAGAGTATTTGCCAGAAGGGAGCTAGGTAAAAAAATTGGGGTATTGCAACGGAGTTATAAAGGGAAGCCAACATTTGTCGGTTGAAACGGGTTACATTCTTTACAAGTAGAGCATAGGAAGCACATAGTTTTCTTTCAAAATGTTCAGATAGAAGCCGGTGGGCGTGTTTTAATGACGAGCCAGTGGGGAGACCAAGGTAAACAATGCTTTCAGCGGGTTTTAAATTGATATCACCAAGAGCAATGAAGGGCACGGGGCCTTCAGCTTTTCAATTAAATATCTTTCTGAAGATAACCGGGTCGTGCAGATGTTCAGTGTTTGCCGAAACCCGTAAACATTTGATTACCGTCCAAACAGACCACTTAACCAGAGCTCCGAAGACATCTTCCATCTTCAAGCGTATCGGACAATCAGCCTCATTCGAAAACATGCGAAGTTAGGCCAGATTCTGACTTTAGTTAGTATTTCCCGATACAACCGTCTACCCGTCTTACCATAACCTTACTAATCGATTTTTGTGTCTGTTTTTGGGATCCCAAAACGTAAGTGGAGGGATACCTATGACATCGCAAAAGTTGTCCGTCTGTCCGTCCGTCCGTCTGTAAGCACGATAACTCTCGAAGGGAATGAGATATTTTGATGAAACTTGGTGTGAGGATTCGTTGGGTCGTCGGACCAGTCAAGTTCGTAGATGGGCTTTGTAGCTCTACATTTAGGGGTGAGGGAGGGGATTCAAATTAAGGGACAAACAAAATATTTTGAAACAGCTAATGTGATAGTCGATTATGGGGTAAGAAGACATGCTGAACACGATGGTGAAAACCATTTTGTCATCAGACAAGTAGTTCGCCCGGAATCCGGCCAAAACCGGAAAGTTTGTTGAAAGTAAAAGTTTTATTTGAAGTTGATTAGATGTTCGATTTAGGGGTAGGAAGACATGCTGAAGACGATGGTGAAAATTATTTTCTCGACGGACAAGTATTTCGCCTGGAATCCGGCCCAAACCGGAAAGTTTGTTGAAAGTAAAAGTTTTATTTGAAGTTGATTAAATGTTCGATTTAGAGGTAGGAAGACATGCTGAAGACGATGGTGAAACTGTTTTCTCGACGGACAAGTATTTCGACCGGAATCCGGCCCAAACCGGAAAGTTTGTCAAAATTAAAAGTTTTATTTGGAGTTGATTAGATGTTCGATTTAGGGCAAGAAGACATGCTGAACACTTATGTGAAAACAAGTTTCTACCCGGACATGTAGTTCGTCCGGAATCCGGCCAAAACCGGAAAACTGTTGTAAGTCAAAGTTTTATTTCTAGTTGATTAGATAAGCGGTTTAGGGGTAAGAAGAGATGCTGAGTCCCTGTATGACAATCGTATTATACCCGGACATATAGTTCGACCGGAATCCGGCTGGAATCGGAAAATTTGTTATAAGCTAAATTTCTGTTTGAAGTTGATTAGATGTTCATTACTGGGGAAAGAAGATACCCTGATTTCGTGTTTGAGCTTTCTTTTTTCGCTGGACAAGTAGTTCTGGAGTTCGGCCGGAACGGGGAAATTGGCAGAAGTGGCAGGAAGTTCTCGTCAAAACAGATATGACTTATAGGGGTAAACACACATGCTGAATCTAAATCTGAACTTGGTTTTCTCAGGTGATTAGCTATTTGGCCTTAATCTGTTTCTGAATTTTAATTTGAGTCTGGCGAAGACTGGATCTGGCTAAGACAAGACCCAGTTGTCTGGATCAGATATTGAATTTTTGGGATCCCATCGAAACCTTTGGTCTTGTTTTTTTACTTGGACCAAATTCCCGGTTTTGGCCAGATTCCGGGCAAACAACTTGTCTTGCTAGAGAGTGAAGTTTATATATGGTACTCGGCATGTATTCTTGCCTTAGTACTATGGATAGAAATAGAAAACCGTGATTATCGGGAGAACTTAGTTGAAATATTAGGCGGCGTTTTGGCGAAGCCCACATAGAGAAGATAGTGCCGGGCATGATTGCTGTTACAGCTTCTAAAAATTAAAATCCATTTTTTTCTGTAGGCTAAAACTTAACTGCTTCTCTTACAAATTCTATCATTTACCGTTGATTAAATACCGAGACTCCAGTTCCAGATCCTCTTGTTCCAGAAAACGGATGGAGCGACGTTCCGGCAGCATCAGCAACTGTAGTTTAGTCAATATACTACCCTAAATCACATAAAGTGAGCCGCCGCAGGCGAATTTTTGTTTGCTTTTCCCTGCTAAATTTAATTTCCATCCAAATTCTAGCTTTTAATGTTTCGAAATCTCAATCCTAAAACTGGCTTAAAACCCCTGTCAAATGACGCGCCCTTCCACAAAATCGAGAATATTACGAAAAGTGCAGGCGGAATTTTCGAAATATTTATGATTACCGTATATATTCTTTTTGGGATCCAAAATAAAAGTAAGGACTATCGATGATATCATAGATCATCCCTTTGGTCTGGGACCAGTGCTTCACTCGACCTCTTCTGAGTTTCAAGGTTCGTAGTAACTTCCGAATCCCTAACGAATAAATTACCGAATCCCAGTTAGTATACCGAATAAGTTTACCGATAGCATGTTCGAGATTCTGTACAACTACCGTATCCCGGTTATTATACCGAATTGTTGCAGTATCCAAAGACTACTGAACAATATGCTTATTCGGTATACTTTCGTTGAAACTGGAACAAATTTAGGATTTTTGGTTAACTTCCTAATCATGGAAATTATACTGAATAAATTACCGAATCCCAATCATGATACCGAATAATTTTGAACCAATAGCTTATTCGGGATTCTGTGTAACTAAGGAATTTCCATGAATATACCGAATAGTTCCGGCATCGAAAAATTACCAAATGATTTCAGTAAATTCTCTCACCAAATTCGTGATAAATACCAAATTCTGGCAATTGTACCGAATCCCGATCATTATACCGAAGAAACTTGTACAGATAGCCTATTTAGGATTCTGTGTAACTACCGAATCCCCGTAAATATATCGAACAGTTCTGCAGTCGAAAACATACCGAACAAAATCTCAAAAAGGTGTGGGGGGGGGTGCTGCACCCCGACCCCCCCCCCCCCCTTGCGACGCCCCTGTATGTCATACTTTAATCTCTACCCTCCTCACTCACCTCTAAATGTAGGACTACTAAGCCGGGACTTGACCTGTACTTTGACCCAGTGAATCCATACCAAGTCCATACCCGTCACTGTCGAAATGGGATCCCAAAAACGGCCAAGTGGAAAGACAAAATACAGAGCATGATCTCAGCCAGAAGCTTCTAGTGCCATCTGTGAGGATTGTTGTACTAGCGCTGCCATAAGCTTGCTTTCGTGAACCATAGGTTGCGTCTGCTGCTGTGGTGAAGCAGAAATTGCGTTTGCGGCGGTCGTAATAGCCTTGTTTTGAGCTACATGTTGAGATGTTAATAATGGATTGATCCGGAAAAAAGAGTAAAAAGTGTTTATTGCGTTAAACGTTTACAAATATTATTTATTTTTATTCATTGCTTTTTTGCATTAGCATGTCATCTGACACAATGGTAACTGGATCCTGGATCTGCGTGTTGTCGTTTCGGAGTTACGTGGTATCTGATTCTACGGTTGCTTTGCAAGATCGACGAATGACGAATTCGCGCTTTTAGACTATCCCAAGAGAAATACTTACTCAGAAGTACGAAAGTTCTGTCCCACCAATTTGAAAGAAAAAACCTGGGCTCTTGTGTTGGTGGTGATGAAAGTCAAATGACTTTTTCAGCTACCGCACGGTCAGTTACTACGTTCGGGATTAACTGGCCATATACTCAGTAACTGCAAAAACGACTTTTGGCCTTGGTATCAGATAAACGGGACTGCAAAAACGCAACTCTTGTTTATTTTTCAATGATTTTCCAAATGTGTTAATAAATACATTACTTTTCTCGAACAGGTATGTAATGTATAATATCATACGACCATCGGCCAGTTTATTATCGAACTCTAGATGTTGAAATTAAGTCATCTACCTCTTAACTTTCTGTGTGACGATTTTCATGGTATCGACGATTGTCGTAGCCTACTTATGATGCCAAAGCAACCTACTTCCGTAACTGCATTCATTAGTTCTTAAACCTGGAGACCCAACTTTTATATGTTACATGTGAACCCTCTGACAGCACCTTGTTAATCTTTGCAATTTCCACGATTCCCTAGTTTCCATGCGCATTACGCTCCCGACGAGTGTTTGAGCATCATGCTATTGATGCGTAAAACTAGTTTTCTGAATTTTGTCAAGTTTTTGCTTGAAGACAATGGGTCTGGGATAATGCTTAAAACGGGGGGCGTCCGGTTTGTGCCGAATGGACTTAAAAATGTGCCGACAAAACTCGCCGTTTAAAGTGTTTAAAAGAACTCTAAAAAGATTTATGTTATCTAGCAATTATATTTCTTCTGTCTGATTTAATTGATTCATTCTTCTCAGGCTGTCCGTACCCAGCCGAATAAGCTTTGGTCTTCGTTGGCTAAAGAAACGTCCCGCGAAACAACGTCTTCAATATCTCGTGATGATTGGATTCAACATTATAAAAATGAATTTTCGGCTCCCGATACCCAGCTCCAAAAAAGTTTCGGTGCGAAACTGGATGATTTCTTCTCGCTTAAGCGAGAAGAAAACAGTCCGGGTATTATAATTACGAGGTGTTCTATACGTACTGCTATTAGAAAACTTAAGAAAAAGAAATCGCGTGGTTGTGATGGTATATCAATTCAGCACCTGCGGCTTAGCAGCGAAATATTTCTCGAGCACCTTGTCCTTCTTTTTCAGATGATTTTTAATCTGGGTATTGTGCCAGATTCTTTTTCCATAGGAACGCTAACCCCTGTGCCTAAAAAGGGAAAGCCACTTTCCCAGTGCTCATCATTCCGACCTATAACTGTGGCAACAGTTTTTTGTAAGCTATTTGAGGCACTAATTGTTGATGAACTGCGGTCAAAATGCACAGTTCCAGACCATCAATTCGGTTTTCAGCCTGGTCTAGGATGTGGCCACGCTCTTTCCGCTCTTGTTTCGGCTTTGATAGATGCGGAGGAGAGAGCATAGCTCTCGCTGTGCATGATGTCAGACGGGCCTTCGACTCGCTGATCCATGAGCAGATTATTTTAGATATGGGCCTAGTTGGTGTTGACCCATGTATGTTAGACCCTCTGTATGATATGTATCAAAATTTGAAAGCTGAGCTTAAGCTACCGGCAACACTAAGCCAGAGTGTGAATCCCGTGACAAATAACCCGGTGCTTCCCGTCAAAAAAGGTGTAAGGCATTGACGTCACCTACCGCATTCAACAACAGCATCGTCAAACCGCAATCTAAGTCAAATCTGACATATATTCTAAGAGGCATTGACCTATCATTAATAGGTTACGCAGATGACGTTCTTAATCTGAGCCGCCTCCTTCGCGGTTTAGAGGAGAATTTTGCCCAGTTGCAAGGGGAGTATGTAAAAATAGGTCTTCAGTTTAATGAGGAGAAATCAGAAGTAATGTTGTTTAATGCTAAGCCAGGGTCCGCTGTTGATGTTAGGCTAGGTGGTGCTAGTGTTCGGCTCGCTGAACACATTGTTTATCTGGGGATTCCTGTTGGTCGGTCTCTGCTTGAAACGCGTCGCCTTTTGCAGAGTCATCTGCAGAAACGGATTTCTTTCGCGTATAGCCGTGTTGTAGCTTATAAGCGAAAGTTTGATCGGCGGATTCTGGCTCAGCTGTACAATGCAATGGCACTACCCCACTATCTGTACCTAAGTTCTTTTTGGAGGATATTCCAAAAGGAAGATAAGAAAAAGTTGCGGTCTACATATTACAAATATGCGAAGTACCTCCTACGGCTTCCACCATGGACTAGCAACCGTTTTGTGACAAGTCGGTATGGGATTATCGACCCTGATGAAGCGATCATAGCTCAGATTGCCAGATACAACTCTGGTATTGTTGCTCATCCTTGGGCAACCATTTTGAGGCAGTAGTTCTGTCTTTTGTATTTTTTTATTTAGGTATCCATCTCGTTCTTTGTTTTTCTGTATTAGTGTATTCTCTCGTAGTGTGTTTCTCGTTTTCTTTTTATCTTGTACTCCATCTGTTTTCTTTTGATGGGAAATAAATATATACATACATACATACATACAATATCAGACCCATGTCGCAAACCTTTTTTATTTTTCATTTTTTCTTTAGTCATATGTCTGTTGTCGTAAATTCTCGTATTGTCCTTACATTTCAGTGTTGATGTGTGATAGTTGTTCGTTTGTTTTTTCTTTACAATGCCTTAGGCTAGAATTGTATTAATAATTCTTACAAACCCGTCAGAATTAGTGAAGCGTCGTTTTTTATGCCACTGGCATGTCTGATGCTTTTGAGAAAGACCAGGTTTATTTATATTTGCCATTAAAATTGTACCTTACCTTAGAGCATTCAAATAGTTCCGAATATTGGAACAGTACAGAAACTGGTCCGAGATGTGCTTTAATCGTTAAAGCACAACTCTTACTAGAAACGATCTTTTCCCTATGAAATGAACGAGAAAAAACTCTTTTGGAAATACCATTACTTCCCACCTAAAACAAGCGATTCTCTTGTTAGCGCCTGTCGAGTATATCCAGCCTTCCTGCTCTCCGACGCGGCGGCTGGGCGCAAAACATTTGAAAACTGAACCGTGCCTTGGTTTAGAAGTGGGAAAACTAAGCAAATAAAAGAAGTAATAAAGAGGGGAGTATCACATACTTATATGCGAAAGAGTTGTCAGCGTATATTGAAGATTACGACAAACTTTTCGTTGGCTGACGGGAAAGCTCGGAAAGGCCGAAAAAGCGCTAAAAATTCGTAATTACGAAACGAAACAATGGAGAAAGGTGGGGATTTTAGAAGCTTATAATTCCATATGGGAGCTAAGTATACTATAAAAGGCAGAATGAGCAAGAGGGGTCCTTTAATGTTTCTTTTCGGAAAAGTTACATCATCTCGGTCGATATCGGAATAACGAGCTCGACGACCGTTTAAAAACATTAACCGCGCTGTGATCGGTAGATATTTTTCATAACCGACCCCGCCTTTGGCTCAGATAGGTAATTTTCGATGGCCCTCTATTTCCGGTGTCAACCTCGATGTTGGTAGTTAACCTTAAGTAAATAAATTCATAGATCTTCTCTCTGTATAAGGCGATGAGTCTCTGTTTGGGATGTGGGAGAACGGTCATCTGCAGGAGGCAGTCTCGGAGGCGTGTGCAGCCACATCTAAGCACCTCCTTCGTGTCATGATGGACAAATATCAGCTCATGGCCCACTTCAACGCTTTCAGGAAATACCTGTTGTTATCGCAAGGGGACTTCGCTTTTAGTCTACTTGAAATTATGACGTAAGTACATCTGTTTGCAATCTTTCGGAAGGTTTTGGAATCCTGTGATGAAAGGATTTGAAACGTATCAGATCTGTTATTACAAAATATCGCGAAAGCCTGTGTGACTCGCACTCGTTGTTCCAGTTATTGTTGTAAATGGTACTTCTTGTTTTTGTGTGTTTTCCTTTTCTTCCTTTTGTTGTTTCTTAAAAAGAAAGATTAAAGGTAATATCGCGGGTGAATGGTTTGTCGCGGTTTGAATCTGGAAACTGGATGGATTATGTTTATTTATAACTTGTGAGTTGATGTTCTCATAGTTTGCAGTAGAAGAAAGTGTCCGCCATTTCGCCTCGAGCCTTCTCTCTGCCAAATTGGCTCTTTATGTTGAATTTAATTTAAAAAAAAAACAGAACTTGAACCTGAACTTGTACTCTTACTCCTTCGTTTAAATTAAATTAGACTCGTCATTCGTTAAAATAATTGTCTTGGGTATAATTAGAAATTAATAATACTAATTTTACCCTCCTCGACGGTACAAGAGTTCCCGTGAAAGTGCAAACTGAGCTGCTGACTCTTGTGCTAAGCTATCATCGATTACCCAGGACCTTCATGATTCTGTCCGTGACCATTTTTCCGCTCGCCATCTAGGTCAAGGGAGAAGACTTTAGTTGTACCTGATTTGTCCTATAAGTTTCATCATCATCATCTGCACCGAAATGGAACTTTTAACGGAATGGAGGAAGGTAGTGACCTATTCTTCGTTTCCGGTGTGTTTGGCGGTCCAGTAGTAAGACGTTTAGGGGACTTGTAAGTAAAAATCGACTGTTAGGCTATAATTAGTTAGGCTATAAAATTAGTGTCTTTTTCTGTGTCTTTCTGTGTTTTATTTATTTTCTTTCATTTACTCCACTTTACCGAAATGGCGGGCTATAAATAAATTACTTACTTACTTACTTAGATTCAGAGAGACCATGGCACGGAAATAAACAAAGAAGAAAAGTTTTTTTTTTGCCACGGGTGGGCCATACACAGTCTCGAGCATAAATACGGTAAATAACATACCAACATAATATCAGTTACTCTTGTTAATCACCCACCTCTTATTTAACCTCTCCATCACATAATCTCCCAACAATTTTATAATTTTGTAAATTGTAGACGTTGGAATACCAGAGGAGAGCTCATGATTACCAACCTCACCTAGGAAGTGGGATTCTTGGCATTCTGGGGGGATTCTTTGCTCTAGAACAGTGGTTCCCAACATGTTCTGTACAGCGGACCCCTAATCAAAGTTCAAAATGGTTGCCTAGTGTCCTCAGTGATAAGGCATATATTTGTATCTGAAACTGCGTACCTGACCTTTTGACAATATTGAAACTAAGCCGAAAACCCAAACATGTTTGAGGCGAGATATTAAAGCTACAGACTAACTTGGTTTTGAGGACCTTCCGAACCCCTTGCGAGGGTCTCTCGTACCCCTTTGGGTACGCGTACCACCGGTTGTGAACCACTGCTCTAGAAGGAAATAATTTATCCTCTGCAATTAGATAAAAAAAAAAACACACTTAAGGCGTATTCTCGCCGTTCCCCGAGGACTCCGCTTGTCCGGGGGGCTCACTCCCCGTATTCTGGCGAGTCCCCACTGAAGGGGAATGCTCCGATTATCATCACCAGCATCAAAAAGATCTCCCTTTCAGATTCGGAGGGGAATCAGTTTTTGCTGGTGTTGGTGCAATGTAAAATTAATTAAAAAGAATCAGAATAAACAAAACCAAAAAAAAAGTGGATCCAGACTAATTACGTCAACTGCATATGTTTTTTTCGAACAGAATCCATTTTACAAGCATTCCCCGTGTTCTCGTTGTTTTCGTAGGCGGAGTCCGCGTTGACTGAAGCCCTCTATTCTCGCCGTTCCTTTCGATTCCTCGAGGACTCCTAGGGTAACGGCGAGAATACGCCTTTATTCAAACACTTATTTGGACTTCTTCGATCCTTCCCCTACCCACATACAACCCTGCCGTCCTGGTCCTCTTAGCAGAGGCGTTTCTCGCCGTTTACCGAGGACCCTTGACGAGTCCCCGCATTTTTGTTTGTCCCGGTTACCCTAGGCTCACACAGAGCAAATCGCTGCGATGAACGAGATTTTTCAATCGCAGCGACAGAAGATTTTGATCGCCTGGATGTTCACATTGAATTTTCTTCGGTAACAGAATTTAACGCGAAAAATTTGAAAAAAAAAAATCCCTTTTGTCGCTTTTCCTACAAAATCGGTTAGGACTGAACAGCAATAATTAATTTTTCTAAAAGTGAATCATCAAGAGGGTTGTCCATGTTACTGTTGTGTGCATAAAATCGTACTGTCGCCCGGTTAAAGTTGAATTTTCCCAACATTGAAAATCGCCTGACGAAGCAACAGAAATTGCCGATTTTGGCGACGGAAATCTCGGGGATGGCCGATATCGCCTCAGTGTGAACTTCTGTGTGAACCTTATTGTTACTCACTCCCCGTAATTTCGTGAGTCTCCACTGACGGCGATTGTTCCGATTAACATCCATCAAAACTATTTTTACGTTGTGAGAGTAATTCGTTTTGTCATAAACATAATGCATTTCCCCAAGGATTTCAGTTTTCTAACATCGCTATTTAAGACCATTTCTGGCTCGATAGCCACAAAAGTGTTAATGCAGTAATGTAGCTCGTTATTCACTCTACTAGCATGGGGAATCTCAGAATTTTCGCGACCTGGCCGGTTCTTCTGGAGTGGATCTACCAAGACCCACTTTTTTTTTTACCTTACCTTGCCAAAATTACCGTAAAAAGGAAAGAAGAGTACCTACATACTTGAACATCTCAAGATTTGAAGTCCTGAAGGCAGGTAAGAAGCTCAAAAAATTTCAAGGTCGTAAATATTCTTTGAGCCCAAGGTCGTGTTGAATTTCCCTGATTTCTTTCGAATTTTTGAAAAATGTTGACTTTTTCGACCATCAGCAATTGAATATTTGGCTGAAAATTTCAAAAAATCGAAGAATTTTTTTTCGCCGAAAAAATTTTTGGGGAAGGTCCTGGACCCTTGTAGATCATTCTGAGAAGTTTTTGTAGAAATCTGAGAAATCGATTTTTTTGCCTGGCTTTATTTCGCTGGAATGACCCAATAATCGTTTATTAAAGCGGGAATGTGTAATTATCACAGTTACAATACAAAACATGAAAAAAGGCTTTCGCCTGTAATAAATCAAAGAAAATTGTTAGTAGTCGAACTGATCAGAGTTAAAAATCCCATCAACGATGCACTTGAAACTATTGATCAATGCAGCATTAACGGCATCTTCGGTAAGGCCGCTGTTCCAGGGATCAACAATTACCGAAACCCACTTACCCATTTACCGAGTTACCGAAACCCACTTAAAAACCTCCTTGTGGAATCTTGATTTTGCAATCTTGTATGTACGCGCCCCCTATGCTTACGGTTAAGGGTGCTTACTAAATCAGTCACTTCAAAGTTGTCATAAAAATGAGACAGGTGACCCCAAAACCAAAATGCAGAAGAATCTCTACCCTTTTGACGACCCAATCGAACAGCAAAAAAAGCAGCCGTGTTCGGAATTAAATCACTGCACCAGCTTTAACTCCAACCAATTTTCAGAGAAGAAGTTCGCAAAATCAGATATTTAAGAAAGAATCTTTAATTGTTTTTGCACAAGTTCATTTTCCAGCTTCAGCCAGAAAAGGACCCTTGCCAAGAAGGGTCGAAATATAGCTCTAATAAAATGTAGCTGACATCCGTTTTGCACCGTCAAATATGTCATAACTTCCTTGATTAATTTGAATGTTTTGGTCAGGTCTCCTCTAAAATATCTGTATGCTATGGAGGGAAGGGACAACTTGGCTAATCTCACTTGGTGGGAGATCGCCTGGATCTGTTATGGTCCTTCCTTTATCTCTTTCCCTGTTCCAGCCCGGAACTGAGCAAACCGATCACCGCCGTCTTTACTCACACTCTGGCCATGCTCCTGGAGACTGCCATCCGAACGACCAACGCACAATACGACGAACCGGAAATTCTGCGAAGGTTGGATGTCCGGTTGGATACCAATGGAAAGACCGGATGGGATGGATTCGCTCTGGACTACCGGATTGATGGTCCACTTAATACGGTAAGCTGGTCTGCTTTTAAAGCGTACCACGCACTATTTACTGTTTATGTTCCGTTAACGCATTATCCACGGCTTTGGCTGTTTTAAGCCTTTTCTAGGACCCATTGACTTCTAGAAATAACTTGGCAAAATTCAGAATACCGGTTTCAAGCATCAACAGCATTATACTCAATCGAAAGAAATAGAAATCCGTGATTATCGGGTAAGATACTCGATCACTCGTCAGGAGCATAATGCGCTTGGAAACAAGTGAATCGTGGCAAGTGCAAAGACTAGTAAGATGTTGTTAGCAGGTTCGGAATGTAACATATGAAATCTGGGTCTCCGGTTTAAGAATGCAGTTATGGAAGTAGGGTAGCATCGGCATTATAGGTACAGGGACTTTTTTTTTTTTTTTTTTTTTTTAGGACGAAGGATAAAAAAAAAGAAACAAAGTGTGAAAACACAACTTCCTAAAAGGACCATGGAAGTCCATTGATTGGGATTAAAGCACACTTCGCTATTTGTGCTTTTTTTTTTTTTTTTTTTTTTTAAGACAACAAGTAAGGACTAAGGATAAAAAAAGAAACAAAGTGTGAAAACACAACTTCCTAAAAGGACCATGGAAGTCCATTGATTGGGATTAAGGCACACTTCGCTATTTTTTTTTTTTTTTTTTATTTTTTTTTTTTATATAGGGAGTTAAATCGGAAAGGAGTTAAATCGGAAAGAAAGATTTGCAGTATCAGAATTTGTAATTATATATAAGCTCAGAAATTATAAGAGCAATGTTCTTTCCGTCCTTACATATGGATGCGAAAGTTGGAGTATCACTACACAAGTAGAAAGACGACTCAAGGTATTCGAGAATAACCGCCTTAGATCTGTGTAGAATATATATTGACGGAGATAATAAGAAACGATGAGATTTATCATACGACAAATTATACCCCCATCCTGGATGTCATTACCCGATTAATAATTTGTAGCCTGCGTAGTAGTATGGTAGTAGTACGAAAACGTTGCATGTAATACTATGTAATAGCAAAGAATACTATCATTTAGTGTGCCTCGGACTGGTCCAATCTTATGTAGTAGTATCCAGTAGCATCCTTTCTTGCCATAGTAGAATCCAGTCTTGATAATAGTAGCATGTAGTAGTATGCAGTAACACAGTAGCTTTGAAGTAGAAGCATGTAGTAGCATCGTTAGCACTGCATGCAACTTTTTCGTACTACTCACAGTACTATTTTGAGATAAATTTTTCATCGGGTAGAAAGCGGCGATGGATGTATTGGGGGCATATGTGATGCGAATGGGTGATAGAAGGCTGCCACATGATATGTCGTGTTGGACAGCCCCGGGCAAGTCAGGGAGCCCCAAAATGACCATTGATAGGTCGTTAGAGAAGGAGGCGAAGTGGGCGAGGTCTTCAGGGGAGGAGCTTTGGTCGATGGCTCAGGACAGGTGGTGGTGGCGAACTCCTGTTGCTGCCTTATGCGCCTCCAGGCGTAGGAGGACCTAAGTACAGTAGAGGTATGCTTATTTGAACACTTTTTTAACTGTTCCACTACCTTGGCTTTCTTACTTGCATATAAAAAAGTAAAATGGAAAAGAAAAATTATAAACTTGATATCAGCTAACAGCCAACTATTTCAGGGTTATCCTGACACAAACTTGAAGCAGAAATTGATTTTGAATTTATTAAAAAGGTCCTTCCTCTTTTGAGGGCATTTGACGGTTCGGACCGCCATCTTCTCCATTGAAGGTGCGTTCCTCCTGACAAATTTTTCAAATTATAAAAATAAAACAGAGGTGTCAGCTGTGTCACTTTCATAGGTGAATGGTGAATTGGCAAAATATTCAAAAAGTGAGAAAACCGTGAGTGATTATTACTAGTATTTATAGGAAAAATTGCCTGGTTTGGGTTATAGTTTTGTCTTCGGCGATCGTTCACTGTTAGCAAACGTTCACATAAGCATACCTCTACTGTAAGTAAGAACTCAAAACAGGAATAGACCCAAGATCTCCAGGGATGGAATACTGAAAGTGGAACAACTCTTGGATGCCAGGGAAGGCTCGCAGTCGGTGTCCTGACTCAGGTACAAGTAATCTGTGAAACGAAAGTTTTGGTGTAACTTTCTTATTGTCAAAACAAATAGTGACAGCGTGTGTTAATCTGGCCCCACCATGCAATTCAATTCAATTCAGTATAATCTAAAAAACAGGTAACGGACAAGCCGATGGGTTGTTTTTTCGTCAAAACAGACCCGATGAAAAATTTATCTCAAATTAGTACTATGAAGTAGTACGAAAAAGTAGCATGCAGTACTAACGATGCTACTACATGCTTCTACTTCAAGGCGACCGTGTTACTGCATACTACTATATGCTACAATCAGCAAGAACGGATGATATTATCGCAAGACAGGATGCTACTGGATACTACTACATACGATTGGAGCAGTCTGAGGCACATTAAATGATAGTATTCCTTGCTATTACATAGTATTACATGCAAAATTTTCGTACTACTACCATACTACTACGCAGGCTACAAATTTTTCCTCGGGTAACGTCATAACAGAACAATCTACAAGTATATACAATTTTGCGACATTTACACCGATGTCTTATGATAAATATGGTCAATACATGCTAGACTACGATTAATAAAATACAAATAACATAAAAATTAACGTTCAGAAGCGCTCCGAGTTATATAAACGCACACACGAGGGGACAAAACTCCGAACATATCTTGTTCGCAAAGCTACCACTGGCTCTAAACGAGGCACAGGGTCGGCAGCTTGACGCAGCTTGACACCCCTTAAAATGGGTGGGGCCTAACTTTCATCCAAACTAAAATATAACAAAAACAAGATTTCCAGCGTTTTGTCGATTAGATTTTCCCTGTAAGGTATTAAGCGAGGGATGAATACTGTTTCAGATATTCCGGCTGCACTTTCGTAAACCATTTTCAGCTGAAGTATAAACAAAAATGTGTAAAAATGCTATACTTGTTCGATTTTCGATTTTCATGTTGTGAATTTTCACTTTAGGATTTGTGGTACCACTCTGTGCTTATACATTTATCTTGAACGTGACATGATCATAGTCCCTTTTTCAGTATAAGAAATCAGTCAAGTTATCATAAAGATAATCTTAGCATTGTAGCGTCGATTTCGTCTGCAGAAGTATCGGTTCTTCATCGAACAAATAATAAAGTGCTATCTTGCCCACCTCTATAAAAGAAGGTTTCTAATTGTGAATAAGGAATCGATACAAAAGGGAAAGGGGGGATGCATAGTAACAATGGATGCAGTTCTTTTCGTTCTAGGCTATCGATTAGTGTCTCTGAATATTGAGATTAATGGCAGGAGTTGCAAGATAGGTGATACAAATATATGGAGGTCCAAGTTTGGAAGATATCGGCGAAACGATCGATAAAACACTCATCTGTGTTTCCTTTACCGGGCGAAGTGTTGTCATCCAAACAAATATCTGTCCGTCTGTATGTGATCACGCTAGTTTTCTGTAGGCTGATTCTAAAACGGTTTGAAGCATACCGCCAGAACTTGGCTTAGATATGCGTCAGGCTAATAGCGGTCTTTCCCTTCCGACAAAATACATGCGACAGTACCGTAGTCCTTTTCTCTTCTCTGTTTGATTTTTTTTTTTTTTTATCTTGTACGTTCGCCTCGTTATCTGAAACTCAGTCTAGTTTTCCTTATTTTTCGGTATGGTACACCTATTTCCGTTTTCTGTTCGAGTTTATAATAAAATTTTACATTATCGCCATACTGCTGTCTTATGAACTGAATTTGCGGAACTGGAGCGGATCCTGACACTACCAGGAGACCTGGAGGGGGGGGGGGGGTCGTAAATCTTGTGACAGGCATAAGACTGAACGAGTGATCTGAATCTGACGAAACTTCAAGGGGGTTTCACGCTCAAAGTGAAAAGTACTGTTGACCAAGCGATACATTTTCATGCCTCGATTTTTTTGCTTACAAATGAATTCCTAGCCCACTTAAAGTGCACGTCTTAACCGCGAAGTACAAAAATAAATTTTGAGGAAACGATACATTTTTATAATCTTCAAGGGCTCATGATGATGTTTGCCTCCTGATTGTTGCTTACAAATTAGTTCCTAGCCCCCTTAAAGTGCGCATCATAACCGCAAAGTGCAAAAAACTTACTTTTGATCGAAAGATACGTTTCATGGTATCCAGGAGTGCATGATCATTTGTGCATAAGGGGTTTTGCTTCCAAACGGATTGAGTTTTGAATTATAACCGAAAAGTGTAAAAAATACCTTTGACCAAGTTATACATTTTCATAATCCCCTTGGCGACAGGATCGTTGTACTTCAACCTACTGACCCTTACTTCAGATATAACATTACACCAAAATCTAGCAAACGTCACACGAGCTTACAGCCTTTGTTCTTCTTCCTTAACTTATTTTCTTTATCTCCACTAATCCTCGTGTAGTTCATTGGATGAATGAAATTATAGTTCATTTATTCATTTCATTCATATAGCCCAAGTGTAGTTACATAGCTCTTTTCTGCAAGTCTCCTGAAAGATCAAGTAAAAACAGAACCTCTAGTTATAAACTCGCTTTAAACCGTCACCTAAGGTTTCTCTATTCCCTAAATTTCCATAAAATAGTGCCCATATTTACACCCCATCCCCCCTCCGCTCCACCACCAATAAGCATACGGAATGTAGCCCTGCTTTGTCAAACAGAAACCTTTATTTAGCTATTTAATTTGCTCGTCAAACACCAAAATTCATTCCAAGCTTCGCAAACATTTCCAGTTGAAATTACTTTTAGGGGGAAATGGAATCGCATTCAAAGGTCGGACGTAGTCCTGCGAATAGCAAATAGGGGTTTTAAAGGGAGATAAAAAAGAAAATGAGGAATGTAGAGGATTCAGGGGAAATGACGGGGTTAAATGGGAATATAAAAATAAAAATGGGAAATATAAAGGAAATTACTTTACAACTACCTACCTTCAAGAATGTACATGCATTTGAAAGCTTTTAAGCTACATAAAAAAAACCCATTCAAATGCTAAAAGTAATCACTTTTTCATTCGTATTTCCAAAACAAACTATAGACCTAGGTGAGGGAGATGCTTTGGATACTTAGATGTAGCTACCCCCCCCCCCACCATTGTTAAAAGAAGTACCCCTTGGGCCCTTATACAAGAAAGGTTCTCACACCTCAGGAGAAAATGGCCCAGCACTCATCACAAAAAAGGGCAAGGTTACCGCGCTTCCGGGCCACCACTTTTCTTAATCCAAGAACTTTTACCGAGTAGGCCTACACAATCGAATCTCAAAAATGAAAATAACATAATATATGTACAAGAATGATAAATCCAATTTGTCTGTATATTTGTTTATATTTTGCACTCAGCCTTTACTGTGCTTCTTTGCTTATAGTCTGTTTAGTTCTGCTATGATGAAGTTCGTAATGAGCATAATGAAAATCAGTGAGTTCTAGCATTGTGATATTATACAGTTTGTTCGTCAACTTGTATCTCGGAATCCTTTTTTAATTTCTGTTTTGTTTCTTGCTCGAAAAGTGTTACTACCTATTCCTGAAATATTTTCTCCCCTTGAAGATGATCCACAATAGACGGCAGTGTTTATCTGAAGCAAAAGCTGAAGATTGAATTAAATTTTAACTAAAAAGGACTTAGATAGGACAGTCTAGTTACCCATCACTATTCACTTAGAGTGAACTCACTATTCACTATTCACTCTTGCTTATTCTGCCTTTTATAATATAATTAGTTGCCATATGTGATTATAAGCTTCTAAAATCCCCACCTTTCTCCATTGTTTCGTTTCGTAACTACGAAGTTTTAGCGCTGTTTCGGCCTTGCCCAGTTTTCTCGTCACCCAACGAAAAGTTTCCCGGAATCTTCAACGTCCGCCGACAACTCTTTCACACATAAGGACGTGATAATCTTCTGTTTATCACTTCTTTTATTTGCTTAGTTTTCCCACTTTTTAACCAAGGCACGTTCAGTTTTCAAATGTTTTGCGTCCAGCTCCCGCGTCGGAGAGCAGGGGGGCTGGATATAGTGGACAAGCGCTAATAAGAGAATCGCTACTTTTCGGTGGAAAGTAATGGTATTTTCAAAAACGTTTGTTCTGATTCACTTCATAGGGAAAAGATCATTTCTAGTAAGAGTTGTGCTTTAACGAAGGTTGAAAACCCGGAGAAAATGCGTTACTTCGTTGCTCCGCTATTCACGAATAATCAATTTTCAAATAGTGAAATTTCCTTGTCTGATTTGTTTGCTCTATGCGCTTGTATCTTTGTTGTTTGCTCAATGAAAACGATTTAGGAAAATAGGTGTTCACGCAGTGAGCTACCTACAGTAAGCTCATCACTGGCCTTGGAACGCCGCGTATGGATTGAGATTCAGTCTATTCTGCGTCATAGTAGAAATTTGCGTCGTGAGGACTACCGTAGCTATTCTGAACGTCATTCTAGAGCAATAGTGAAATTTATCACAATCCCAAAAATGCAGTGTATTCAGTTAAATGATACATGGCTTTTCAGTTAAACTTTAAGATTAAAAGTCTGGGTTTGGACACGGTTTTTAAATTGCGCCTGCAAGCAAGAAGGATGTATAAGACCGATGAGTTGCTTGCGGCGGTGATAATAGTTACCTCCGGGGCGCACCAGTCATCTATCTTTCCAGGGCTGTAATATGTAGTCCTTGTCCAGTCGTTTCTCAGTGTCTTCTGACAAAGCATTCCATAGGGGAATTACTCTGTTGGACAAGAACTGCTTTATATTGAGCAAAACTTCCGTTATATAGCTTTTATCCTACTTACCGTGGTTACGACGCATGACGAAACGAATTCTGGGGCTGGATCGATTTTTCTATTTCCCAGCAGAATATCATGCCATGGGCGAATCCGACCAATCACGTTATAGATATCCGTAGTTACTACGCTCCCGAGCGTGGTAAGCAAATAGTTACTATTAGTTACTATTTCGAGAAGGTTGGAACGGTCAGCGTAGTAACTTTTGGTGAGGTTGGAACGGCAATATTAACCAATAGTTAATATTTGTAGAAAGGCGGAACACGCTCATAATTTTCGAGTGTCTCCGACTCCCGGTCTGTATTTGCTGATGAGTTGTAAAGGGAGGAGAAGCAGCTTAAATTGCGTGATTTGAATTACTGTAGCATATCTCTTCATTTTCTTCTGTACGTCAATGTGAGGGGAACCAGGTTATTTCGATAGGAGCTCTAGAGTTTCGTCTGCAAGCAGTCCACCACAGTCCAACCAGCGATGGATTTATGGGTAGATCCCAGGGCTGGTCATCAAGAACCAGGGTGTACGAGTTACTTCAGGAGACTTTGGGCTACTTTTGGTTACATTGGGTTACTCTGGGTTACATTAGGTTACATTGGGTTACTTTGAGATACTTTTGGGTTACTTTTGGTGACCAACCCTGGGGTAGATCCTGTTTGGCGCTCAGTTTAGCTAAAATATGTAGGATCGTGAATTAATGAATGAATGAGTTTATTAAACAAAACACTTCAGACGGACTAGCCGAACGTGTTCTTGCATGCTAAAAAATAACAACTCCTGTGCGCCTAAACCTAAAGGTTGTAGTTGGGACGGGGAGGAGTATTGGGTAGTGGTTTTGCAGAGTAGAGACCCCAAATCCACTTGTGCTTTCCCCTTCATGGTCAATTGGGAATGAACTTGAATCTTCCAGGTGGCTGTAAGGAAGGTCCGCGGCTTCGGCTCCTGCATATTCCCTAACGTTGGGGGGGGGGGGGGGTAGTTACCTCAGTGGAATGTCGGAATGAGTCGCGCGGGGACCCGTAGAATTTACAGAAAAATCCGCAGAGCTGTTTGGTCTGAACTGTTATGGATGAAACCCTGACACCCTTTTAATTCAGCGAACTGCTATATCAGTGAAGATATAAGAACACACAGAAAAGAGTAACAGTGAAAAGAGGGCCTCAAGAGCAACTGTCGCTGCTTAAAACCATTTCCATGAAAGTGACCTAAACACTATAAGAACCGCACTTACGTCACTTCCTTCAAGTTGCTACACGCATATATCTAACCCATAATAATAATTGTATTCAAAGCCAAAGGCCATATACAAGAAAATACATACAAATCACCAAAACAAAATTACTTTACATGAACTAAACTGCGCCATCGCTCTCTCGAAATTTCACCACACCATCAACAAATCTGCAAACTTTACATATAACGCTTGTCGTCGTGCTCTTTAAGATGTCAGGAAGTAACATAACCTCACCTCCCAATAATACAAAATAACCCATTTCCTCACCACCTGGATGTAGTAGCCACTCCGCGATATTAGTTTCCTTCGGTAAGCATAACGATTCATCATTCAGTCATTCAATAAATAATTCGCAAGTTTCATGTGGCGGATATTGCTGTTAAGACGCGACCGTTTTAGACATATGACCATAGTTTTTTTGGTGATTAACCCAACTACTAAGGCCGTGCAGAATATTAAATTGTGCTATAACAATGCGTATCGTCGGTTCTTTCGGCTTCCGCGTATTTGCATTGTTAGCTCTGCGCAAATGCAAAATTACAATGTCACGTTTATTAAAGCTCATCGCGGACATCACTAGTCTCTCTATTGTCACGATTTAAAAGGTGTGAAAATAAGCTAATCGGGCTTGCCTCTAAGCCTGTATTCTTTTATTTACCCGTTTGGCGTGGTTAAACGACAATTCTCTTTTTCTTTTTTTTTCTGCTGAAATAAAGCGCACGATGTTATCCACTGCTTGTGCTTACTGGCCGAAAAATGGAAATTAAGTGTTTTTTTCTGTGTATTGATTTGTTTTGTTTATTTTCTTTCATTTACTCCGCTTTTTCCAAATGACGGGTTATGAATAAATTACTTACTTACTCACTTATTGATTGATTGAGTTATTTTGTCATATCCGTGAAAACAGAACGCATGTTTATAATTTTTCGTCTATAACAGGAAAAAAGGAACGAACTGGAAAGAAGGCAAAACCGGGCTCTTGTATATTATTAATAGTAGATCGAAAGTTCCATACTTTCTATGTTTTAAAATACACTGCAGAAATGCAAGGAGGACTTAAGTAACTACTTAGGCTCGGTCGTAGTAGCTCACCCTCTCCACTCCAAAATCAAAATGTCAGAAATCGACCAGAGCGAATGGCAAGTTTTAGGGTACCCAAATTTTAATGAAACATAATTCTTGTCTAGTGTATTGTTACAGATATTGTAATTACTTCTCTGACAGGAATAGCAGATTTTGTTCTTTATCGAATAAAATTTCTATACAACTATCTAGGCATTGAAAATGTCTGCCACTACCGCATCGTTTTCGATTCCAGATTGGACGCAGAGAGCTCGCCGTCTTAGAATGATTCTCAACATTTTCATTTCATTTATTTGTATCCACCGTATACGACGAGTATAAAATATATAAAGTAAATAAACTATAACACGATTAAACACTATAAATCAATCAATCAGGTTCAGTAGAACTGATAGCCTCACACAGGTTATGGCTAAACATCTTACATTTTTCAAGAAACCGCAAACGCTTACGCTGCATAACTTCAATAGGATCTTATAAACCATACTTCGAAATCATAAAAGAACTGCGCTCATGCTTCGAAAACCGGCATAAAAATTTTCCGTAGTTAAAAAAAGAAGTCTTAATACTAGCCATATTACCCGACGTAAAATATTTAAGGAAAGGGGAAACTAAAAGAGTCTGAGGCAAAGCAACCGTGTTAAAAATCCGAGCTAGATTTTTTCTAGAAAAATAATCATGTAGTGAAACTACAGCACCAAAACTAGCCGCAATCCTTGAACCCACATCCTTAACAATAAGAGTCCTAGTAAGAGACAGAGTTGTACCATAAAGGACGCCAAGATATCTCTAGAATCAATGAGTTTTAGGATTAGACCACCAACCACCATACACAAATTATTATGTAGAATTTCCGACAGCTTAGGGCCAAAAGTAATAAACTGGGATTTCTCTGGTCGGATATTTAAGGATAGGATACTTATTTTATTAATAAACACAGTTTAACTCTTCTGTATTTACATCTACTGCACTAATGGAAAAACCTACGTTTTTGTTGGCGTGCAGTAAGGTTAACCATTTTATAAACACACCAACAAACAACATAATAAATAACTAATAAAAAATAAAAAAAAGAAAAGAACAGACCCCCCCCCAAAAAAAAAAATAAATAAAAAAACATACCAAACTCCTTCACATTATCACCTCCAAAATAAATATATACCTCCCAACAACCCTACTCCCTCCCTACCACCCCGACCACCAATCCACCAATTCCTCCCTACCACCCCCACCGTTCCTCCCAACCAGCCAGACCACCCTACCTACCTGCCACCCCCTACCCCCTAACAAATAAATACATTTCTCAACCATCTTTTATTAAATATTCTTTAAACAAACCTGTTTAAAGCAAACCATTGCTTTAAACAATCAAAATAAAATCGAGGTTCTGTTCAAGAGCCTGCAAAGATCGAATTATAAGCAACAGGTCATCGGCATAAGCGGTCCACGAAGCAATAAAACCTTTACCAAAAACAAAAGAAGTACCAGTACCATTAAAACAAGAAGCTACTGTAATGTTAAAAATACTAGGCGATAGCACACTATCCTGCCTTAAACCTCTATTTAATATGACGCTAGGATCCGAAAATGTACCCTTCCAAGAGATCCTTCTTCGTGACAACTTATACCATTGGCGTAATACTACAACCACCCGAGGTGACACTCCGTTACGCAGGAGGGAATATAACGCCCAAGAATGTAAAACACTGTCGTAAGCAGAAGCAATGTCAAGAGCAACGGCATACACACGATTAAAAAATTACAAGAAGAAAGGATTCTAGACAGAAGAGTATGAGCCACATCAATACTAAGACCTTTCCGGAAACCTACCTGATTTAAACCTTGGTCACAAGAACTTAAAAGAGGAAGTAAAACAAGTTCGAAAAGCTTGCTTATATGGCAGGACACTGTGATAGGCCGAAAAGAGCTGCAAAGCCCTGGGTTACCACCTTTTTTGAGGAGAGGAGTTGTCGTAGATTTACATAAAACTTTAATTGAATTTTAGATTACCTTGTTATGTAACAAAGGAAACAGTGAGACTGGCTAGGTCTAGAATTATCTTAGACATGAGGTGTGAATTTATAATCCAGGAAATGAATTTGTAAAGCAAATTTTATGGCTGATGAGTCCGACTTCTCTTAGCCTTGGAATGAGGTTTTAAGGAAATATTCTGAAAGTAGATAATTTGGGGCAGGACACAGTACGACCGTGGGGTAATTTAGTGTTTGAACGGAAGTGCGAGATCAAGAACAAATAATCAAGAACCTCCATCTTTCTATCTCTGTACTACGACCATGTGGAGTCGAATATATTCTGATAGCCTACCCGATGCAAACGAGCGGAGGAAGAGCTACACAGATCATCAGATTTGTTACCTCTACAAATAGCTACGTCGCAGTAGAACCCCGCAGAAGAATACGAATGCCGTCTTGGTCGTCCTTTACAGCTGATTGATTGTCTACTATTGTGACGTCACGCCTAACTCGCTGCAGACCGGGTTCTCCACCCCTGCAGGCATCTTACCTTTTTCATCTGATAATACGCAGCGGCGAAGAGGGAAGCAGAAGAGTACGACCTCAAACCTCACAGCAAGTACCTCTGGCTCCGCTCAGTTTATCAGGGTATCCGTAGTCGTTGCATGGGTAAAACAATAGGTTTTATGTCGTGGTGTTAGGGTTTACTGTTCTAGGCTTCTGCCTTAGCCGTAGCCGCTCAACCGAGTGGCCTGAAAGAAAGGGCTCTTCCTTTCAGCTCACTTAGTTGTTCACGAAGACTTCCAGCACGGTAGCGTCTTATCGAAGGCGTAGATGTGTTCGTACGGTTCTAGTAATGTTCAGGTTCAGGACACGTTTATTGTTCTTTACTCACTGTTGTGTTGTCTCCTCCAAGCTTCACCAGACTCTCCAACTGTCTGCGCCACTTGTCTCCTTAGAAAATGACTTGAAAAGCCTTTTTATAGACTCTTTCTCTGACGTCAAACTCGCCTTGCTCAACTCCCACTGATCACCTGCTCATCTCCCGCGTGCAAATCGCAGCGTCGTGGAAGGTCTATGTAAGAACTTGTGGTGGAACTTGGTTTTGAATTCTCCTTTTAAATCTTGCTGAGTTTAAAAGGTTCGGAAACAATGTTCCTTTTGAATATGAATTATGCTAATAATAAAGACATGAAGACCCTTCGTAACACTCCTCCCATTTTACTCAGTTTTGTTCGACAAAACAATTCTCAAAGTTACTCCAACTCTGTTTCGTAATCAGAAAATTTTCTTTACTTCCATGACTCATATTAATTTTTAGGGTTTAAAATTCAGCGACTCTGCTTCACACGAAGTCCCAGCAGATTTGCTTATTTCCCAATATGGCCATTAGCTACTTAGAAAACGCTTTTGGCCGATATTCTTCACTTGGTCTCAGACTATTGGGCGGTTGTTCATGAGTTTTCACGCCCTCACCGGTGCCCCCTAGCCCGAACGTTGGTCGGTGGATATTGGGTTCTCACGCCCTCGCCGGTGACCCACGGACTACCTTTTCCTTGACCAAGCGGGTTAATATATCGTTCGAAAAACGGGTGAAAAATCTTACGGCATTACTTAATTTTTATGATGGAAACAGCGTTAGGTATCAATACGCACTCGAAGGAACGTGACGAGGATCATTACAGTAATATCGAGTTAACGTCTCCAGTAACTAAATAAAAAACCCAACCCATTTGAATGGTAAACTAGCTATTGAACCAAAGACGGAGGTTCTATTAGATTTTTTGTTTTTGATGAGATACGACAATCTAGTTACCTCATATTGTGAATTTCCGCCTTCGGATTCGTAGCACCTCTAGGCGCTTATAATCGTTCTGGCTGAAGCTGTATTGACTAGTTTTCACCCTTATATACAAGGGAGAGTATCGGATCCTTCTTAATTACTCCCCTAGTCGCTTTCTTCTACCGACTTCAATGATAAGTGGCGTGGATCAAAGGTCGGCTTTGAGAAGTGGGCAAATCGAATGATTTAAAGGTGGGCTAATCGACGTATTTTAGGAGTGGGCAAACCGACGGATTTCTGGTTTGGGCGAATCGACGGGTTTTAGGAGTGGGGCGAATTGAAGGATTTTAGAAGTGGGTGAAGCGATGGATTTTAAGACTGGGCGAATTGACGGGTTTCAGGGCGAATAGACGGATTTCAGGATTAGGCGATCTGGCGGATTTTGTAAGTGGGCGAATTTTTAGGAGTGGGCGACTCGACGCTTAAGTAAACGGATATTGGACGAATTAACGTTAGGCGAATCGCCAGATAGCAGAATAGACGGGTAGGCGAATCAGCGGGTGGACGGATCGACGGATATTTTGGGTTATCTGACGGGTGGACGAACTGTCGGAAAAAGTGGGGGTTGTATGACGGGTAGGCGAATAGACTTGTTCCCAATTTGTGTGCAAATTTTCCGCCGTATTTCCCGGAAAATATTGTATAATTGTTCGCTCCAAGTAATGTTATTTTAGAACTCGTTCAACCAAAAAAGACTCCATAAATTACATCCATGTTCATAAGCATGCCTAGCCAAGCCCAGATGCCTAGGCACATGTCCAGGCTTTGCCCGGCATCGAGTTCTAGAGCCTAGAACTCCGTGCATGCCACAAAATCTGTGCTTAGGCATGGGTGTGAACGGTGATACTAGGTACGTGCCCAGGCTTCCGTGCTTGGCTAGTCATGCTTACGCGGTTGGAAAGAAAATAGTTATTGTTCGAAGGGTACACTTCATCACCTAAACATGTTGCCTCTATGAAATCAGTCCGGATACCGGAATCTGGGGTGTTTAACGCCCCGGACTTTCATACATTTTTCACCGTGCATAATCTTCCGGGTCCATCTGACGAAAACGGATATCGGAATCTGGAAGAGAAATCTTGAAAACCATATCCGAAACCAATAGATCAATACGCTGTTTTTCTAGTTATCTTATGCAAAACCTTGTCGTGTGTAATCAGATGAAAATTGATAACAGTGACTTAATCCGTACAGCAGGATTTCAGGAGAGCGTGTTTGAAAGTGAAAAGCTGTTTTTTAAAACTAGTAAGAAAGAGATATGAAGGGTCGAGTATTGCAGTAATTGCATGTATGTTAGAACAAAAATGTATCGCAATTAAATGTTTCTGGTCTAACCAACCAAACTCTTCGTTTTCCAGATTTCATCTTTCCGTTTTATTAATTTGTTTTTCATCCTTTCTTGTAAATGTGTAGTCGTAGTTTCCTCGAAATGTTTTATTTGGTGACTTTAACATCTCCCCTGGCGAAGGAGAATATTTATGGTATGACATGCCCTTTTCAAAGAGTCAGTGCACGAAATTTGCCGGGGTTATCAGATTACCACTGGGGATAAAGTTACGATTTCCTCAAAAAGCCAGAGAGATGGCGAGGTGGGAATTGTGGGTAACCTGAGATGTTTTTGAGAAACCAGAGAGTCGTTCCGACAAATACGATCAGGGGATGAATGCGGGGTTTTTTTCACATCACTCTTGACGGAGCAAAATGAAGTTTGAACAGAAAAGAAGAACGAAGACAACGAGACAGGTCCGGATCCAGGAATTTATTTCGGGGGGGGGGGGGGTGTACCATCAGGGGATGAATGTGGTTTTTTTTGCTTCACTCTTGATGGAGCAAAATGAAGTTTGAACAGAAAAGAATAACGAAGACAACGAGACAGGTCCGGATCCAGGAATTTATTTCGGGGGGGGGGGGGGGGGGTCTACCATCAGGGGATGAATGTGGCTTTTTTTCGCATCACTCTTGACGGAGCACAACGAAGTTTGAACAGAAAAGAAGAACGAACACAACGAGACAGGTCTGGATCCAATAATTTATTTCAGGGGGTGGGGGGGTCTACCATCAGGGGATGAATGCGGCATTTTTTCACATCACTCTTGACGGAGCAAAACGAAGTTTGAACAGAAAAAGAAGAACGAAGACAGCAAGACAGGTCCGGATCCGGGAATTTATTTCGGGGGGGGGGGAGGGGTCTACCCATGGGTCCGGCTTTGTCGATACCAAACAGTAGGACAAATAACATAGATCAGAGGTTAAATCTTATTTAAAAACGATTATTGTTTGTATGTTTGGGGGGGGGTCAAGCCCCCTAACCCCCCTGTGGTCTGGATACTGCCCTGCAATAAGACCAAAGGTTTCGGTGAGATCCTGAAGCGGGGTTTTTAGTGGACTTTTTCAACCATAGTATAAGTAAGTAAGTAAGTGTATTTATAACCCACAAAATGTTTTACAACATAAGAGCGTGGAGTAGAAGAGATAAATAGAAATAAAAAGAAAAGAACAAAAGACAACAAGAAAATAACATACAAACAGACAATACGCATCAGCTATCGGGTCTTGTAGACTATGATCTTCGAAAGATCTCTTAAATATGGGCCTATAGCACTACGCAACACTACCTAGCACTACGTTTGAACAAAATATCTCAACCCCTTCGTGAGTTATCGTGCCGACAGAGAGACAGACGGGCCGACAAACTTTCCAAATTCAGAAGTATGCCGTCACCAACGTTTTGGGAATACAAAAACAAGATCACGATCAAAGAACTAAATCTGTTCATTTTTAATATGACAGTCCACTTAGAGGGAAGGAGAGCAGAGATGAGCGATTCCAAATCCAAAGGACTCGAATCCGAATCAGGGCTAGGTACGAATCCGAATCCACCTTTTCATGCTGAGGATTCGAATCCAATCATATAATCAAATCATATAATACGGTTATACTTTAAAAACAAGAGCTAGAAGCTCATGTGGCACTAGCAATGCTGGGTAAGAGGATGAAAGTAGGGATTTGCCAATCCGTGGGTCTGTTGTGATTATTGTAAACAAAACCCTTGAGGTAGACATGATCATGTACCCTTGGAATCATGAGAATGTATCGTTTGGTAAAAACTATTGTATTTTTGCACTTGGCTGTGACGGTGCGCACTGTAAGGGCGCTAGAAATTCATCTGTAATCGAAGCCCTTGGGACAAAAATGATCGTGGCCCCTATAGGATCATGAATATATATGGTTCGGCCAAAAGTTTTTTTTCTTTTCGGTTAAGATACTCACTTTAAGGGTGCTAGAAATTCCTTTTTCTACGCAAAACCCTTGAGGAAAAAATGATCATAGGGATCCTCAAAATTTAGATTTCGCTTAAAAGTATTTTTTGTACTTCGGGCTTAAGATGAGTTCTTTAACGGATGGTCGAATGTGGGAAGTGACAATTTTCTAAGCCAATCTTGTCAAGTTTGTAATGTTCAAGCCAAGTTCCGTCGTCCTAGCACACCTGGAAGTACCTTAAATTTCGATCAGCAGAAGTCCGCCCCCTCCCCTCCTCTAACTCCCCCCCCCCCCCCTCGAACTCCCCCCCCCCCCCACGGTGCCCGAATCCGGTCCGGTTCTATCACTGATGTATCTAGGGTAGGGCTTATTTAACTCCTCCAAAGTGACCAGATCCATTCCGGACTTGAAGTGTGACATCTGAGACACGAGATCTTTCCTAATATCAAGTTTTATTAAGATCTGAGTCCCTGTTAAAAAGTTATACATACGTCAATATTCCGGGTTCCTTCTCCCTCCACTCCCCCACGGTGGGCGGATCTGGGAAGTGACTATTTCCGAGTTAATCTGCTCAGTTCCCTAATAAGCCTGCCAAATTTCATCGTCCGTAGCACTTCTGTAAGTACCCTAACTCGAGAACAGTGGTCTGACAGACCAACCAACCAAGAGACCTACTGAAAAGGGATCGGTATTTGGCACTTAAGCGAAGCTGCAAGTGCCGCAAAAACCAGAGGTGATAAAAAAAAGTACCGATGCCTCAGAGCAAATGAGACTGTTAATTAGGCGATGTAAACTATATTTCAAAGTTTTTATGAAGTGGTTGTTGTAGTATGGGTTTCCTCTTTGCAACCAGCAATGAATTTAAGTACAAAACCTAAACGCAGTTTATAAAAATTGGGAAAAGATTAAAAACTGGAACGGATTCGTAACAACAGGGTTTGGAATCCGAGTCCGAATCTGTATCCAGCCTGACAAGCAGAAGATTCGAATTTGGATTTGATTCCGGCCAAAAGGAGAGAGAGAGAGACGGGTTTAATGCAAACAACCGGCAGTGAGACACTGAAAGGGTTGTAAAAAAAAAACGGGACATGAATAAGCACTAGATAATTGTTCTAGCCATGAACGGCAGTGCCGAGCGGCGGTAACGCTCCGTGTTACATTTCACAAGTTGGAAGCCTGCCCGCTGGCGAGTTTCGTACTGATGGATTTCTTCTAAGCGTTGGGAGTAGGGCGCGGAACCGGGGACTGTGATAAACTTTGACCAAATTTCATACAGTCCAGAATCCAGATTTGGATTCGGATTCGCCCATCTGTGTTGGAGGCATACTACAACTCCACATATGAAACCTGTTTTCTTCCAGGGCAAGTAATTCAGTCGGAGCCGGAAATTTGGTAAATATAAGGTTTATTCTGAAGTCGATTGACTATTCCATATGGGAGTAGCCTTATATGTTGAATCCGTATCTGAATTTTGTAGTCTTGCCGGACAAGTAGTTTGCCTGGAGTCCGGCTAGAACCAGCAATTTGGTAAAAGTAAAAGTGTATAATTAAGTTGATCAGAGTCTTGATATAGTGCTAGGGGTACACGACCAAGGCCGTATCCGGGGGGGGGGGGGTTGGCCCGCCCCTCCCCCGAAACATACGAAAATAATCATTTTTACAGGCTTTTCCCTCTGATCTATGTGTTTCTCCGACCGACCAGCAGGCACCCCTCCCCCCTCCGTAAGGCAACCCCCCCCCCCCGCAATAAATTCCTGGATACGGGCCTGTACACGATTAGCCCATTTCTGAACTTTAGTTTTGCTTGACGATTCCGGCCAAAACCGGAAATCTGTGACAAGTAAAATTGTAATCTGAATTCGCTTCGAGTATCGTGATAGGGTCGAAATACACGTTGGTTCAATTCTTATTTGGGAATAAAGAGCAAGTTGAATAGTGATGTCATTTGTTCAGTGAGTTTTCGAATACTGTTCATGTTCCGGCCTAATCTAGACTGGGGGAGATTAAAGACATAACCTAACGGATCTGGTTAAGGGGTTTGTTAGTAATAAATAAAATGTTGACCCGACCTGGCGAAGACGGGAAGTTCGCAAGACCCGATTGTCTGCATGAAGAAGTCCAATTCCCCTTTGTGATCCCGTCGAAACCTTTATCTTGTTGTGGATGGGTTTTGTGTTTCTCTTCCCTTATTTATCAGGAGCGTTTTTTGGAATAAGGGTTCCCTCCTTTTGGTGAAACGTCGTGTTTGTGAGTGTTATTTGTGTTTATTTTGTCTTCTTGCCATGTCCCCACGGGCTTTTTGGAAATAAATTCATTCATTCGTTCATTCACTACTGTTGAAGAGCCGTAGTTTATGTCTCAGCGAGGACCCACTGCTCTTCCAAATCTTGGAGAGTTTATTGAACGATATCCAGGGTCTAAACTGCTGTCAACCGATTCATCCGTCGCTCGAGTCATCTTGTTTTTGTTGTTAGTTTCACTGCTGCTCTCAGCGTCGTTTTATGGACCCTCGGAAAAGTTGATATTTAATTTTCTGAGGAGAACTTTTGTTGTTTGCAGATTGCCTCCCCAGAGATGAAGGCCGACTACAAAACAATTTTCAAATTCCTATGGAAAGCAAAACACGTCGAGTCGCTTTTATCAAAACTCTGGAGACGACAGGCCGTCGCGGGGAGAATACTCAACAAGCTACCAGGTAAACTTTGTCGAGGCGGCTACAACAGGTGGGGATATTTTTTGTTTTTTGGGGGGGGGGAAGGCGGCATAGATCGATAGGTATTTTTGTGATGCTGGGAACTTAAACGAGGGACTTTTACAAAAGGGTAAAACCTGGGATTTACTAAAAACAGGAAAGGCGCGGGCAGGAGGAGAGGCTACCAAAAGCAGGAAAGACGTACTAAAACGAGGAAAAGTTGTACCAGTTCCAGAACCCTAGAAAGTGGAAAGCTGTACTGTTCCTTTTTTTAGTATCCTGTGAGGGGCTAGGCAACTTAACGCGTTTACAGTTGACCATTCCTTCCTCCTTTTAGTATCCAGTGAAGGGCGTCAACCAACACATTTAGCTCACCATTCCTTTTCTGTTTTTGGGATCCCAAAACGTAAGTGGAGGGATACCTATGACATCGCAAAAGTTGTCCGTCTGTCCGTCCGTCCGTCTGTCCGTCCGTCCGTCCGTCTGTAAGCACGATAACTCTCGAAGGGAATGAGATATTTTGATGAAACTTGGTGTGAGGGTTCGTTGGGTCGTCGGACCAGTCAGGTTCGTAGATGGGCTTTGTAGCTCTACATTTAGGGGTGGGGGAGGGGATTCAAATTAAGGGACAAACAAAATATTTTGAAACAGCTAATGTGATAGTCGATTATGGGGTAAGAAGACATGCTGAACATGACGGTGAAAACCATTTTGTCATCGGACAAGTAGTTCGCCCGGAATCCGGCCAAAACCGGAAAGTTTGTTGAAAGTAAAAGTTTTATTTGAAGTTAATTAGATGTTCGATTTAGGGGTAGGAAGACATGCTAAGACGATGGTGAAAATTATTTTCTCGACGGACAAGTATTTCGCCCGGAATCCGGCCCAAACCGGAAAGTTTGTTGAAAGTAAAAGTTTTATTTGAAATTGATTAGATGTTCGATTTAGGGGTAGGAAGACATGCTGAAGACGATGGTGAAAACTATTTTCTCGACGGACAAGTATTTCGCCCGGAATCCGGCCCAAACCGGAAAGTTTGTTGAAAGTAAAAGTTTTATTTGAAGTTGATTAAATGTTCGATTTAGAGGAAGGAAGACATGCTGAAGACGATGATGAAAACTATTTTCTCGACGGACAAGTATTTCGACCGGAATCCGGCCCAAACCGGAAAGTTTGTCAAAATTAAAAGTTTTATTTGGAGTTGATTAGATGTTCGATTTAGGGCAAGAAGACATGCTGAACACTTATGTGAAAACAAGTTTCTACCCGGACATGTAGTTCGTCCGGAATCCGGCCAAAACCGGAAAACTGTTGGAAGTCAAAGTTTTATTTCTAGTTGATTAGATAAGCGATTTAGGGGTAAGAAGAGATGCTGAGTCCCTGTATGACAATCGTATTTTACCCAGACATATAGTTCGACCGGAATCCGGCTGGAATCGGAAAATTTGTTATAAGCTAAATTTCTATTTGAAGTTGATTAGATGTTCATTACTGGGGAAAGAAGATACCCTGATTTCGTCTTTGAGCTTTCTTTTTTCGCCGGACAAGTAGTTCTGGAGTTCGGCCGGAACCGGGAAATTGGCAGAAGTGGCAGGAAGTTTTCGTCAAAACAGATATGACTTATACGGGTAAACACACATGCTGAATCCAAATCTGAACTTGGTTTTCTCAGGTGATTAGCTATTTGGCCTTAATCTGTTTCTGAATTTTAATTGTAAAAATGTTCAAGGAGTCTGGCGAAGACTGGATCTGGCTAAGACAAGACCCAGTTGTCTGGATCAGATACTGAATTTTTGGGATCCCATCGAAACCTTTGGTCTTGTTATAGCATCCAGTGAGGGTTAGGTAACTAACATCCTGAAAGTGCACATCTTCACCACACAGTTAAACAATTACGGTCCATGATCAGTATGATTTTCGTTTATATTCGATCCCTTACTTTTACTGTTTCTTTTCCATGAGGCAATCTTATCCATAAGGCCATCTTATCCATGAGGCCATCTTATCCATGAAGCCATCTTATCTATGAGGACATGTGGGCCCCAACGGTCTATTCGAGGCTGCGACATTGGAGTGCTAGACTTTCGAATAAAAAAAAAATGCTTTAAAGGACACCTGAACAATGAAACCATACTTGAACACACTATGGAGAATGCATTTACAGACATGGCCACGGAGAACATTCTTCTGCTCAGCGTGACGTTTTCAAAGTATGGATGTTCGTTTCTAGAGGTTTGCACATGCAGACTCCAAGACAAAAAGCGCAATTCATTCAAATCTTGTACAGCGCTGGCCGGATCGTATTGGAATTTCTTCTAGATACACGTTGGGGCTTAACTGGTTAAAAATATTCCAGAAGAAGGGTTGATTGGAGACATTTGTTCATTTCTAACATTGTTCAGTACTGAAACAAGGACAGATGCAAAATGGAGCAAAAATCATAGCTTGGAAACACTATTTCGTATTTGAATCGGGTTTTCTGCAGGCAATGGTAACGGAAGTCATACAGATAGGGATGATACTTGGTACTCTTCATTCAGGTGTTTCTGTTTTTTTTCTCACGTTAAAAGTCCCATGTATGAGCTCCACCATCAAATAAATATCTAACTATCACGTAGGCTATGTCTATTTAGAATCGTCAGCCATTCAGCTTGAAGTCATGTCCGCGCAGACCATGTGAATGAAGACTGTGTGAACTGTTTAGATAAATTGCCTTCATTGAGGTCGCTGCTCCTAACACTGCTTCTAACTGGCGATTATGTTGTTCACAAGCTCCTCGTTAGGTCAGTTGGTTAGAGCATCGGTATAATAAGATGAAGGTTGTGGGTTCAATCCCTCTCGTGGAGCATTTTTTAGCTAAGTACTAAACATTTTGTTCTTCCTCTTTCAGTTTTCTTCTCTTTTTTGAAAATAGTATGTGAAAATTGATGTAAAGTGAAGTTGTTGTTTTTTTTACTGCCCCGACGAGCCCATTCGGGCTTTCCTCTAGTCAGAAGTATCAGCTACATGTATGAAGGATGTTAAGAGGGTTACAAAATGTGTGTTCATGTAGTTTAGCACGTAAAAGTTGGTTTGTATAATAAAGAGTATTAAACTAAAAAAAACTAAAAAAAAAAAACTATTCCTTCAGCCCAAGCGGACTGAGAATCATATTTGACAGTGCAAAACAGATACGTCAGCTCAATTGTCTACCCGATCAGCGACCCAATCGAGCAGCCGTGTCTAAAATAAAATCACAGCACCAACTTTCTCTAAGGAATCCACCAAATCCGATACTTAAGGTTAAGCTAGAATCTTTATTTTTGTTTTTACACAAGTTCATTTTCCAGCTTGAGCCTGAAGAGAACTGTTGCCAAGAAGAGTCGAAATATAGCTATATTAAACACTCTCAACAAAAGTTAAGTACTACTATTATGAATGATAGGCTACTTCACTGATCGTTCACTTTTCTCAAAGAACCTTTCTTACCATAAAATGAATGCAATTTAGTTCCTTTAATCGTTCCATCCGCTCTTAATCAATGAAGTGTCGGTTTATAGCCTCTGGAGATAATTTCGTAAACCACATTGACCTGATATATCACAAAGAATCAACGAAGAAACCAACAAAAATGGGGTTTGTAAAGGCCAACGAATATACTGAAATAAAAGGCGAATATTTCGGGAGGACAACCGCCTCCCTTCTTAAGCGCAGACAGCCAAACGAGGATGAAGATCAACAACCAAGAAAACGAAAACAAAGCAGAAAACCAAGAAACCTAAGATTAAAACAAAATTGGAAGAACTGAAAGCATAAAATAAAGACAACGAGCCACTAACCAATACCTGCGAATAACAATTACGACTGTTCTCGCTCGGTATTAGCGAGCTACCAGTTTTTTTTGTGGAGGGGGGGGGGAGGGGTTAGGTATAAATCTCCGAGTGGAAGATATACATGCACTTGAATACATTTCCTGGCATGTGTCACCAAGAGTAACCCGTTTCTTTTGGTAATTTTGTGCAAATAGCACTCGAGTCGAGAAGTGTTGTTTCTTAGTTGTTTATTTTATTTAATTTCCTATGGGTTTTTTTTTATCCTGTATATGGCCTTCAGGTTTTTATGGCACTTCCAGCTCCGCTCAAGTGCCACATACCGATCACTTTTCGGTCGGTCAGTCGGTCCACTCTTCTCGAGTTATGGTACTTCCAGAAGTGCTTGGACGATGAAACTTGGCAGGCATATTAAAGACTCTACCAAACTAACTTGGAAATAGTCACTTGCCCGATCCGTTTTTATGGCACTTGCCCTTCGGCCAAGTGCCATATAGCGATTGCAATTTCTGTCCGTCCGTCGGTCTGTCGGTCTGTCCAGGTTTTGCTAGTTCGGGCACTTCCAGATAAGCTAGGACGATAAAACTTGGCAAGCGTATCAAGGACTCCAAATGATTAAGTTGGAAATAGTCACTTCCCCGATCCGAGCACCGTGGGGGGGAGTGGAGGGAGGGGGAATCCGGAATCTTGAGGTATTTTTAACTTTTGAACGGGTGATCGGATCTCGATGAAACTTGATATTTGGAACGACCTCATGCCTCAGACGACCCAATTAAAATCCGGACCGGATCCGGTGACTTTTGGGGGGAGCTGGAGGGGGCAACCGGAAATCTTGGGAAACGCTATGAGTGGAGGGATCGAGATGAAACTTGGTGGGAAGACACCTAGCAAACACTAGATACATCATTGACATAACCGAGCCGATTCGGGCACTGTGGGGGGAGTGGAGGGAGGGGGAATCCGGAACCTTGAGGTATTTATAACTTTTGAACGGGTGATCGGATCTCGATGGAACTTGATATTTGGAAAGACCTCATGCCTCAGACGACGTACTTAAAATCCGGACCGGATCCGGTGACTTTTGGGGGGAGCTGGAGGGGGCAACCGGAAATCTTGGGAAACGCTATGAGTGGAGGGATCGAGATGAAACTTAGTGGGAAGACACCTAGCAAACACTAGATACATCATTGACATAACCGAGCCGATTCTGGTACTGTGGGGGGAGTGGAGGGAGGGGGAATCCGGAATCTTGAGGTATTTATAACTTTTGAACGGGTGATCGGATCTCGATGAAACTTGATATTTGGAACGACCTCATGCCTCAGACGACCCACTTAAAATCCGGACCGGATCCGGTGACTTTTGGGGGGAGCTGGAGGGGGCAACCGGAAATCTTGGGAAACGCTTTTTCTTGGAGGGATCGAGATGAAACTTCGTGGGAAGACACCTAGCAAACACTAGATACATCATTGACATGACCGAGCCGATTCGGGCACTGTGGGGGGGAGTGGAGGGAGGGGGAATCCGGAACCTTGAGGTATTTATAGCTTTTGAACGGGTGATCCGATCTCGATGGAACTTGATATTTGGAAAGACCTCATGCCTCAGACGATGTACTTAAAATCCGGACCGGATCCGGTGACTTTTGGGGGGAGCTGGAGGGGGCAACCGGAAATCTTGGGAAACGCTATGAGTGGAGGGATCGAGATGAAACTTGGTGGGAAGACACCTAGCAAACACTAGATACATCATTGACATAACCGAGCCGATTCTGGTACTGTGGGGGGAGCGGAGGGAGGGGGAATCCGGAATCTTGAGGTATTTATAACTTTTGAACGGGTGATCGGATCTCGATGGAACTTGATATTTGGAAAGACCTCATGCCTCAGAAGACCCACTTAAAATCCGGACCAGATCCGGGGACTTTTGGGGGGAGCTGGAGGAGGCAACCGGAAATCTTGGGAAACGGTATGAGTGGAGGGGTCGAGATGAAACTTGGTGGGAAGACACCTAGTGAACACTAGATACATCATTGATGTATTACCGAGCAGATTCGGGCACTGTCGGGGGAGTGGAGGGAGGGGAATCCGGAATCTTGAGGTATTTATAACTTTTTAACGGGTTACCGGATCTCGATGAAACTTGATATTTGGAACGACCTCGTGCCTCAGACGACCCACTTAAAATCCGGACCGGATCCGGTGACTTTTGGGGGGAGCTGGAGGGAGCAACCGGAAATCTTGGGAAACGCTGTGAGTGGAGGGATCGAGATGAAACTTGGTGAGAAGATACATCATTGACATAACCGAGCCAATTCGGGCACTGTGGGGGGAGTGGAGGGAGGGGGAATCCGGAATCTTGAGGTATTTATAACTTTTGAACGGGTGACCGGATCTCGATGAAACTTGATATTTGGAAAGACCTCATGCCTCAGACGACCCACTTAAAATCCGGACTGGATCCGGTGACTTTTGGGGGGAGCTGGAGGGGAGAACTGGAAAAATTGGAAAACGCTATGAGTGGAGGGATCGAGATGAAACTTGGTGGGAAGACACCTAGCAAACACTAGATATATCATTGACATAACCGAGCCGTGCCTACTCGTAACAAGTGCCATATGAGCTCGTAGCTCTTGTTTATGGCACTTAGGCCAAGTGACATATACCGATCACATTTCCGTCGGTCTGTCGGTCGGTCAGTCCGGTGTTTGCGAGTTAGGGTACTTCCAGATATGCTAGGACGATGAAACTTGGCAGGCATATCAGGGACCCGACCAAACTAACTTGGAAATAGTTACTTGCCCGATCCGACCATTGTGGGGGGAGGGGGAAGTGGTGGAATCTGGAAAATAGGGGCATGCATAACTTTCGAACGGGTGATCGGATCTTAATGAAACTTGGTATCTGGAAAGACCTGTCTCAGATGTCTCATTTCGGATCCGATGAATGGGGGGGGGGGGAGTCGGAGGGGGGAACCGGAAATCGTGTGAAACTCTCATAGTGGAGCGATCGGCTTGAAAATTGGTTTGAAGAACAAGCAGTACATCACTGACAGAACTGGACCGGATTCCGACACTGTGGGAGGAGTTGCGAGAGGGGTTCCGGAATTCCGTCGATCCATCGTTAATGTACTTCCAGGTGGGCTAGGACGATAAAACATAGCAGGCGTATCAGGGACCCGACTAGATTAACTTGGAAACAGTCACTTGCCCGATCCGACAATCGTGGGGGAGGGGGGGGGGGGTGGCGGAATCCGGAAATTAGTGGCATGCATAACTTTCGAACGGGTTTTCGGATCTTAATGAAACTTGATATCTTCAAAGACCTCATGTCTAAGATTGACCGGACCCGATGAACTGGGGGGCGAGGGGTGGAGGGGAGAACCGGAAATCTTGTGACACGCATAGAGTGGAGCAATCAGGATGAAACTTGGTGGGAAGTACAGTTATAATCGCCGGAACGGGGGAAAATAAATAGGTAGCGCGATCAAGGCCCCCGGATGCCAAAACCCTCCCGGAAGGCCACCCCTCCGCCCAGGAATTATAGCAGAACCATACAAGAAGAATAGATACCGGCAATTGTTTTATTTATAAAACGAAACTGTAATCTTCGATTAAAGACTTATTCTAAATATCAGTCAGTTACGTCTATTAGTTATACAATGAAAGAAATCGTAACTATATCTCTTGCAGTATTTTGTCAACAAATAATGTTTTCCCATACACTGCATAAGCATCCGTCTAGACCATGGGTAGCGAGGGTATTCTTGAAACTATAAAGTGTAAACACATAGGCTAAGTATAGCCAAGGCCTTCTTGAACGTTGCCTTAAACCAACAACCACAAAAGCTGTCGTATGTTTTGTGTTGAGAATCCTTCGGCAGACTTGTCTTGGCTTTCAAAGTGAACAGTTGTTGAGTTGGTAAAGTAATTCTCTTTTCAAATATGAAATATTCTTACACGATGAAAAAGTCAGTAAAATCATATGGATTATTATTCTTAGTTTATTTTCCTGTCTCTCTGAATAAGGCGATAGTGTTAGTATCTGGGTTCAGTGTTTTTGGGATCCCAAAACGTAAGTGGAGGGATACCTATGACATCGCAAAAGTTGTCCGTCTGTCCGTCCGTCCGTCTGTAAGCACGATAACTCTCGAAGGGAATGAGATATTTTGATGAAACTTGGTGTGAGGATTCGTTGGGTCGTCGGACCAGTCAAGTTCGTAGATGGGCTTTTTAGCTCTACATTTAGGGGTGGGGGAGGGGATTCAAATTAAGGGACAAACAAAATATTTTGAAACAGCTAATGTGATAGTCGATTATGGGGTAAAAGTTTTATTTGAAATTGATTAGATGTTCGATTTAGGGGTAGGAAGACATGCTGAAGGTTATGGTGAAAACTATTTTCTCGACGGACAAGTATTTCGCCCGGAATCCGGCCCAAACCGGAAAGTTTGTTGAAAGTAAAAGTTTTATTTGAAGTTGATTAGATGTTCTATTTAGGGCAAGAAGACACGCTGAACACTTATGTGAAAAAATTTTCTACCCGGACATGTAGTTTGCCCGGAATCCGGCCAAAACCAGAAAACTGTTGGAAGTCAAAATTTTATTTCTAGTTGATTTGATAAGCGATTTAGGGGTAAGAAGAGATGCTGAGTCCCTGTATGACAGTCATATTTTACCCGGACATAGAGTTCGACCGGAATCCGGCTGGAATCGGAAAATTTGTTATAAGCTAAATTTCTATTTGAAGTTGATTAGATGTTCATTACTGGGGAAAGAAGATAGCCTGATTTCGTCTTTGAGCTTTCTTTTTTCGCCGGACAAGTAGTTCTGGAGTTCGGCCGGAACCGAGAAATTGGCAGAAGTTGCTGGAAGTTTTCGTCAAAACAGATATGACTTATAGGGGTAAACACACATGCTGAATCCATATCTGAACTTGGTTTTCTCAGGTGATTAGCTATTTGGCCTTAATCTTTTTCTGAATTTTAACTGTAAAAAATTTCAAGGAGTCTGGCGATGAATGGATCTGGCTAAGACAAGACACAGTTGTCTGGATCAGATATTGAATTTTTGGTATCCCATCGAAACCTTTGGTCTTGTTCTTTTTGGATAGTGGGTAAATTTGTAGGAGCAGCAAGTAACATCAGTTAGGCAAAGCCTTTCTTTGTACGGGTCCTGGGCGCCTTTCGGTTTTTCAAGCCATCTTAGTACCAAGGGTGGGCATATTGGTCTTGATTAACTGAGGCGTGCCTCGGCCCTAGCTCCCTTTGAGTGTCTGTTCGTTCTTGTACCAAGGGTGGTCATATTGGCGCAGATTGCGAGGGGGAGTTCGTGCGTACGTGCTTATCGAGGCTTAGGCGTAAATTCATTGGGCATAAATTAAGTGACGTACCGTGATCACTCTTATCTTTTCATGTTTTTATTCCTTCGCTTCTTTTTATAAATAAAACCAATTGCCGGTATCTATTCTTCTTGTATGGTTCTGCTATAATTCCTGGGCGGAGGGGTGGCCTTCCGGGAGGGTTTTGTCACCCGGGGCCTTGCTCGCGCTACCTAGTTCTTTCCCCCTGACCCGGCGATTATAAAACGACGTAATAAGGAAATGCAAAGTAAAAATAATCACGATACGTCACTGAATTTATGCCCAATGAATTTACGCCTAAGCCTCTTTCATTGATCTTAAATAATTAATAGATATAATTTACTATTTCGAACAAGCCTTTAATCGAAGATTATACAATCACAAGTCCTAGGTGCATCAGTGACAGAATCGGACCGGATTCGGGTACCGAGGGGGGGGGGGGCCGTATGGGGGTGTCCGGAGTTCCGGTGGTCGTGAGTTAAGGTACTTCCAGATGTGCTAGGAAGATTTGCTGGAGCATTAGAAACTTGACATCATTGGGTAGAGGCGTTACTAGCCAAAATTTTTTTTTGGGGGGACGAGGAATTTATTGACTGGCTGGTAATTTATACCGACTTTTTCTGCAGAAAAATCGACTGTTTTCAATAACAAAAATTACATTTTTGAAAAAAATCCACTGATTTTCTTAAAAACCGAGCATTTTGACGAAAAATCGACCAATTTTCAGAAAAACAGACTGTTTTCATGAAGAAAATCAACTGTTTTGACGAAAATCGCGGCGCTTCGCGCCGACTCGGTTATTTTTTTACCGACTGGCCGACGGTATTGGGGGGGGGGACGTCCCCCCCTCTCCCCCCCCCAGTCGTGACGCCCCTGGGTTAGACATCATCTCCGATCCGACCGTCCCTCAAAGCACAATGGACACTTCGAATGCTTTATTTTGTATTAAATCCTTCACAAATAAACATTTCCGACTTCCTTTAGAAGGTGCTACGAAAATCGGCCATTTTCTTGTTATCCCTTTTCTTTACCTCTGGCATTTCGGCGATCCAAATCTTAGGAGCTTGGATATCGTGGCAGGAAATTCAAAAACTCCCAGCTATGCTTGATAGAAAAGGATATATTTGAGATGTCACCAAAGTCAAGCCGCAGATGCAGTTTACCTGATTGTTCTAGTGTTTCATCAAAAGTTCTATGTTTTAAAGTGCCTATATTAAAATTGTTTCTTTGTGGAGTAGTGTTATGAAGCTTGATTAACTTGCTTTATAAAATGTACCAGAATATGCAATAAGTTTATAAAAATAATATAGCTACAAAAATCATTCAAAAACAAATAGCCGATTCAAATCTGAATTATACAAGCTGACTTATGGATAAAACAAAGATTTACTAAGTATTATAAGAAACATCACTTTTATCTTTGTCCAAGCTAGTAAATTGAGCATGTACTGGCCCAAAAAATTACGCTTTGAAATATCACAAAGAGGAAACTGTTGAAAAAGCTGCTGAGCTAGGGGGTAAGCATTCTGCCTAGGTTGTTACAGAGTGAGGTTGGGGTAGTTTGATGTGCCGATTGAACTTTAAAAATTTTTACTTTTTCACGATCGCCATGAGCACATGATCCTTTTTGCCTCAAGGGTTTGCTTAGAAATTAATCTTTAGCACCCTTAAAGTGCGCATCTTAGCCGAAAAGTGAAACAAAAACTTTGACCATTACTTCCATCCTCTGACCCATCCTTGAAGTTTGGCGCATCGTAACCGAAAAGTGAAAAAAGTACTTTTGACCATCACTTCCATCTGACTCTAGCAAGTGCCATATGAGCTTCCAGCTCTTGTTCAATGCATATATATATATATATATATATATATGACGAAGTGCAAAACACGCCAGTGAGCCTCGGGGAGGAAGAGAAACCTCGCCCGAATGATGACTCAAATTCTGTGTCAACCAACCAAAGACGTTCGTTGGGGACTGTTGTGGTGACGCTTCCAGCTCTTCCCCTAGGTAAGCGAGGATTCACCTTCCAGATTTTACTTCCGGATTCCAGACACCCGTTTTCGTCGAGACGGATCTGGAAGGTGAAGCCAAGCCAAAAACGTCCTGAAGTCCGGGGTGTTGGACACCCCAGATTCCGGATGTCTGGAAGGTGCCATAGAGGCAACCCGTTCGAGATATTACAAATATGCAAATTTGGGAAGAAAAGGGAAAGTGACTAACAGTTGTGACTGGGGTAGCGTTCCAGTGAAGTTATTACAAGTTATGATGATAAGAGGAGGGGCGAGCCCCGTATTGTGGTGGTTACCACGCTCTCTGGAACAAAAATAATAACAACGCGGACATACGTCATCACTCTTACGGGAGTTCCTGCAGAACCGATAGTTATTATCACTTATGATGCTAGCGACCATCATAAGTAAATTGTAACGATCGTAACAGTCGTGGAACGAAAATAGTAAGTGGGAGGAGCCAATTTACTTATTACGGCGGCCTCTGGAACGGCAATAATAACAAGAATAGTAACGATCGTAACTAATAATAAGTTGTTGGAACGCTACCTGGGATGCAAGTGATACTTGAAATGTAAAGGGGACATCTAGGAAATGTTGAAGAACAGCAAATTTAGCTGTCATCATTATCTTGAAAATCTGGAAGGGTTGGCTTGACTATGCGGAAGCCCCGGACGTCTGGGAATCTGGAAGGTGAAGCCTGGCTTTTAGGCGTCAAGAGTATTTATAGTTCGGCTACTTCTCTAAATGGGACGATCTAAATTTACGACTCTTATGAATTTACGACTCTAAATGGAAGCTTGATGTTTTAGTGAGCACATAATATTTATTTATTTACACATTTGCTTCAGTTCTCATCGGACCAACAGTTGGACAGGAATCTGGTGAAGAGAACGAACAGTTCGGTGTTTAAAATTGTTGACGATGTTAGCTAAGGTTGCGTTCCGGAACTTAACGATCGTTAACAAATTGTTAACAGTTGTTAACTTTTTACGTTCCACGTTTCTAATTTCGAACTTTAAGCTCCACGTTCCGTTCCAGAGCTTAACGATGTCAACTATTTTGTAACGATGGTCGGCGAGCATCATTACAAAATAATTAATAATTGCAGAACTGGGAATAGTTAACGATCGTTAAAGCTGCAGTTAGCTCCGCCCCGAAGAAGGTAATGATTGTTAACAATTGTTAAGTTTGCGGAACGCAACCTAAATCCCGCCTAACTCCGAATGGGTTCACCGATCATTATACAATATTCGTTTTTACTCTGTTCACAGATTCTCCCCCCTTGAACCCTAGCACCTCCTATTCACCATCTCAATTCGTTCCCGCCCTTGCTAAACAAGTATGAGATCACACTGTAAAAAGTTTCTCCGGATAAGGATGCAGTATATGCTACTGGGATTAATCTTATCTCTATTGGGATAAAATTAATCCGAATTAGGTATAATCTTATCTCACTAAAGACAAGATTAATCCCAGTAGCAAATACTGCAAGATTTATTTTTGCAGTGCACTGCACCAAAGGTCGGAGAAGTCTACGACCAGTTTGGCCTTCTATATTTTTGAATAATTGACTATTTCAACCCCCCCCCCCCCCCGAACTCCTAACGGGTTCTGTGACCAGTATTGATTTTGTATTGTTACTATGTTCATTCGGTTTTATAACCTTTGAATCCTAGCCCCCCCCCCTCCCGCGACTCACCTTCCTAATTCTTTCATTTCCTCCCATTTTGCTACACGTATCTGACAAAGTCCGTCCGTCAGTCCGTATCTGACAAAAAAAACGCTCTCTATAAAAAAAAAAACGCTCTCTATAAAACTTTTTTATCATTCCCAAGTGAAGGAAATAAAACAACTTTCAAAAATTACAAAAACCTACTTTCAAAAATAATACGTAATGCTAAAATGAAATATTATTTTGATTCTTTTAGTGAAGTAAATAAATCACCAAAGAAAACTTGGGAGCTAATAAATTCATGCTTGAATCGATCGCGAACATCTTCTACACCATCCGAAATAAAGGACGCTCATGGTAATACAATTGAAAGGGAGCTAGATATAGCTAACTACATGAACTCTCATTTCGCGTCAATTGGACAGTCGGTAGCCAGCAAGCTCCAACATAATATGCCACATGGTCAATGTGATTATCGTACATACCTCGGAAAGCCTTCTGAAAAGTCTATGTTTTTAACACCGGTAACAGAGGAAGAGCTTGCTAATATTGGCAAGCTTTTAAAGAGTGGAAATTCCCCGGGGATTGACGAATCGTCGACGAATATTGTGAAAGCCATTTTACCGAGTATTAATAAAGTAATGTGTCATTTAATAAATCTGTCATTTAGATCGGGAACTTTTCCTGATTCGTTTAAGAAAGCAAAGGTGTTACCACTGTATAAAAGTGATGACCGGAGTAACTGCACGAATTATAGACCAATATCTATCCTTTCGGGTTTTTCTAAATTAATGGAGCGATGTTTTTATAATCGAGTGTATAATTTCCTTACGTCGAAGGATTATTTTTCAAAAAATCAGTTTGGGTTTAGAAAGGGGCATAGTACGCAAGATGCCATCCTGACTATGATCCAATTTATTCACGAATGTCTTGATAAAAAATTGATTCCGGCGAGTATATTTTTGGACCTTGAGAAGGCATTCGACACGATTTGTCACGAAATATTGTTATATAAATTAAGCCATGGTGGGATACGAGGACCAGCGCACGATTTTATCGCATCTTACCTAACAGGTCGATCCCAAGTAACAACTATTAATAAGACAGTTTCGGATCCATGCTTATTGTCAAATATTGGTGTCCCTCAGGGTTCAATTCTGGGACCACTGCTCTTCCTAATATACATAAATGACCTTTCATCAGCGACAGAAAACAACAGTCTGAATGTCCTTTTTGCCGATGATACCGGATCAACACTTGCAGGACAGTCGGAAGAGGATGTCAAAGAGAAGCTGCAAATCGTGTTTTCCCAATTGATTGTATGGCTAAAAGCTAATCGTTTGTCATTAAATGCCGCCAAAACGAAATTTATCATTTATAGTAGAATTGGACACAAAGCAAAAGAAGTTTCGACAATAAATGATCAGGCTACAAATATTCAAATTCAAAGGGTAACTTCACTCCGGTATCTTGGTATAATTATTGATGAAAATCTATCGTATAAAGAACATTGTAATAGATCACGGGTTAAAGTTGCACAAGGAGTTGGTATAATGCGGAGGTTTCAGCATTTTTTCCCGTATGAAATTCTACGCCTGATTTATTTTGCTTTGATACACTCCCATCTTACGTATTGTCCTTTGATTTATTTGGCAACATTCAAATATCATGTGAAACCGAAACAGACTCTTCAAAACCGGGCTCTTCGAACTTTACAAAAATATTTACCGTCCCCTTCTTCTTATCCTAACAAAACTAAAACTGAAACTCTATATTTGTTAACCAATATTTTGCCTGTTTCAGAATTATTCACTCTCCATTCTTTTTTATTTAAGGTAAAATATGACCGGTCGGAACTACCTTCGTACTTTCGTTCGAGTAATTTTTTCCCTGAGCAACCTGACCATGCTTATGAAACCCGTCATAAATGGAAAATGCAGCACCTTAAATTAACCACTGAGAGATCGCGGTTCTCACCATATTTTTCAATCACGGGTTCATGGCATCTTTATTTACAATATATTGATATCAGTAAATCTCTTCCAAATATAAAAAAGCAACTTCATTCTATACTTATAAATAAATTCAAGAATCATCGATAAAAAAAAAATTAAAGTAAATTTTTATTTGTTTGTTGTTGATATGTTTTGGTTGGGGTCCATATTAGTTGCTGGCCATCGGTAACCCTCGCTTGCGCATTGGGTATTTTTTTTTTTTTTGGGATTTCGGGTTGATCTTGCCGAGTGTCGGTGGGTTTGTGGGGCGGGTTCCCGTCTGGTGATGAGTCATGGAATTATTAACATTTATTTATGTAATTAGTTATAGGTAAAATATGTTTGTTATATATTGTACCGGGTTTTTGTCAATCGACCTTGTGTCCCCGGCTTGACCCTATTTATTTTGATTTTATACAGAAGTGTAAATTAAACCTTGAACCTTGAACCTAGTCCGAGATGACTTTCAACAAAGGTGGGAGTTTACGACCAGTTTGGCTTTTTAATATTTTGGATAATTAGCTAACCCCCCATCCCACCCCAGGCCCTTATTACCAATGGGTCAGTCACAATTATTATTTATTTATTTTTTATTCCCGCGTAGCTTCTTTTTCATCATTTCTTACTTTAGACTGAACTAAAGCAATTTTCAGGTTCAGGTCCATATGAAAACAAGTTCTTTTACATAGCTTCATGGCAGAGAGCTGCAGGCTCGATGGCCAGAACATAAAATTGAATAGTACAGCTTAAGATAAAATTAAACAGTGACGTTAATACAAAAATTACCTGATAGTTCACCCTACTTTAACGTCACCCACACTTTCATCCTAACCTACTTTCTTTTTATATTTTCCAACCTAAAAAATGTCTGCTATGTTAAAAATTTTCATCTTTCATCAAAAATCTACACTACCCTATTTACAAAACATATTTATCTGAAAATCTCTTATTTTTCTCTCAGTTTATTCTTTTTACGTTTGTCTTCGTTATACTATGTTCATCAAATTATATCTCCCTTGGATCGTACCATCCCCTCCCACTCACCATCTGTATTGGTTCACTCCCGACCTTGCCGGAAAACACGTATCGGAGAAAGTCTGAGATCACTTTCAACAAGGTCGGAGAAGTTTACTAGTAGGATTTCCCTCTCGAGATAAAAGAAGAACATTCATTCAAACGTAATCAGTCGATGACGTAGTTTGGGGAATCGAATAGAAAAGTGAATGTGCTAACTTGGCAAACGACCAGAAAGGCGGGGGTGGAAGATGAAAAAACTTCCAATGTTGTCATACGGAATATTTCATTGTGGGAAAGGAGTGCCACACGGATAGGGAGGGGGTGGGAGAGGGAAATTTATTAGCCTGTTTCCCCTTGCCTTGGAAGCGTGATGCAAGCGTGAACATTTGTTGTCACATATTTTTAACCTAGCTCTTTCCCACAGGATCAGTGGGATTTTGACAGTAGAGAACCGATTTTTGGGATCCCAAACGTACGTGGGGGGATACCTCTAACATCTCAAAACTTGTCCGTCGGTGGGTACGATAACTCTCGAAGGGAATGAGGTATTTTGACGAAACTTGGTGGGAGGATCCTTTGAATATAAATTTTGAAGCCAAGCTGACTATTCATTGCAAAAAAAAATAGAATAAACAAGATTTTTGGGGTTTTTTCTTGATCAGCTAGTTATCCCTCTAAGATGATTTGCGAAGGATAAATAGAATGCTGGATATTTCGGCTGCACTTCCGGCAAACGTCCTCAGCGGAAAACAAAACTAAATCATAATTATATCACAGCAACAACAGGAAAACGATGCGGAACCAACAAACAATAAGACGACATGTAACTAAAAACCAGAAGAACGATGCGGATTGAACGACATGCAGATAAAAAGTAAAATAAAGAAAGTTAAATGTGCGTGTTAAATTGTATATGTACAAATATGTGATTATTTACGATTCTGAATTATGTGTATATTTACAATTTACTGCTTGTATGTATAACGATCCGTCTGGGCTTTGGGCTTCATCGTTCTTCTGGTTTTAGTTACGTGTCGTCTTATTGTTTGTTGCTTCCGCATCTTTTTCCTGGTGTTATTATGGTGGATTTTATGATTTAGTTTTGTTTTCCGCTGAGGAGGGTTTGCCGGAAGTGCAACCGAAATTTTCAAAATTCTATTTACCCTTCACACATCATCTTGGAGGGATAACTAGCTGATCAAGAAAAAACCCCGAAAATCTCGTTTTTCTATTTTGTTTGATGATCCCTTGAGTTAATGTCGAGTTCATGGATGGGCTCTGTAGCCCTACATTTAAGGGGGGGAGGGGGTTCAAATTAAGGGGCAAACGAAATATTTTTATACAGCTAATGAGATACTCGATTAAGGGGTAAGAAGACATGCTGAATCCATTTCTGAACTCGGTTTTCTCAGATGATTAGCTATTTTGAGAGCTATTTAACCTTAATCTGTTTCTAAATTTTAATAGTAAAAATGTTCAAGGAGTCTGGTGAAGACTGTATCTGGCAAAGGTAAGACCCAATTGTCTCTATCAAATACTGAATTTTGAGATCCCATCGAAACCTTTGTCTTGTTTTACTTGATTCCTTCCCGATTTCTAACCAATCCAGAAACTCGTAGCATATCCATGCTCAGCATTAGTCTTTTGACGGTAGATAAACCTTTAATCATGTTAGTCGGGCAATTACCTCGAATCGTAACTTTTGGGATGTAACCGGATTTTGGCCGAACTATTCATTCTGGGCAAGAACTAATAACGTTTATCAGCATGTCTTTTTGCCCTTTCGGTCTTCCAGTCAATGGAATTGGAGAACTTCTGTACGTCTCTGATTTTCGAAGCCCCTCTATAGCCCTAAATGAAGTACAAAGCAGTTTAACGGACCCGATACTTGACATGAAGTTTTATTTTATTTTTGATTTATTTGTAAATCTTCAAAACCGAGTTAAAATTGAAAACAGAAACACAACAGTAATCACACAAACAATTACAGAAGTATAAAACAACTGACCAGCACTGTAGAAACATTACTATTTGTACATTCAGCAATAGATGTAAGCTCACATGGCACTGGCGAGGGTGAGTAGCATGTACATCCGACCTTGCCTGGAGTATGCATGTCCGGCTTGGCACCCAGGACTCACCAACGCACAGACCGATAGACTAGAAGCCATCCAAAAAAGGGCTGTTAAGATTATGCTCGGCCCGGGTTATCTTTCTTATGAGGATGGCCTGGTCAAGCTTGAACTGCCAACCCTTGCCGAACGGCGGCACCAACTGACAATAGCGTTCGGGGAGCAAGTGTCTGGCATCGTGCATCGTGCAATTCTGCCTGATTTTGTACTACAGCAAATAGCAGGCCTAATACGCGACAGAGACAGAGGGACGGTGATTCCCAGAGACTAGAAAGACCACCCATAAACTCGACAGATCGTTACCTGAAATCTTTTGTACCCTATTTTACCCAATATTTTAATTCTAGTTAATTCAAATTATATTTTCAAGTTGTACGTGTAGACGAAGTTAAGTCAAATTATATTTTCAAATTGTACGCTTAGATGAAATGTCTACTTATGTAATTGTCGTATGTTATTTGTGTGAATGACGATCCAGTGCTAGCGTGTATAATACAAGCTATTAAGGAAATAAAGTATATTATTATTATGTATGATAATAATAATAATTTTATTTAAAATAGCCGGAGTGCCATATGGAAATACAAATTTTTAATACACAAAGACGTAAATATCTATACAACTAATCTGCGGAAAGCTTTAATAATAAAAATAATACCAAGCACGAGAAAAGGCTTTCGCCTCTTTCTAAATGTTAGCACTCTAAACACAAACCTACAAATCTTACTTATCGACTAAGTGGAAGTACTCTTCAGGATACCAGGGAGTATCGGGATGTCCCCACCGAAAATCTCCCTACAGAGATCCGAAAGCTCTTGGCACCGGCTAAAAAAATTACCGATTTCCGCCTCTTCACCACCGCGAAGAGGACACGCACATGTCCCATCCGGATTCTTTTTCTTTCTATCAACAACATTATTTCTATCATGCAGTGGTAGGCAATTCGCCCTCAGTTGGATCCAGTACCTCAAATACATCGCCGGCAGATTAAGCCTAAAGGACACCTGAACAATGAAACCATACTTGAACACACCATGGAGAATGCATTTACAGACATGGCCAAGGAGAGCTTTTTTCTCCTGAGCGTGACGTTTTCAAAATAGGGATGTTCGTTTCGAGGTTTGCACATGCAGACTCCAAGACAAAAAGCGCAATTCATTCAAATCTTGTACAGCGCTGGCCGGATCGTATTGGAATTTCTTCTGAATATACGTTTGGGCTTAACTGGTTAAAAAATATTCCAGAAGAAGTGTTGATTGGAGACATTTGTTCATTTCTGAAATTGTTCGGTATTGAAATAAGGACCGATACAAAATGGAGCAAAAAGTATAGCTTAGAAACAGGGGGGGGGGGGGGAGGGCATGAAATCTGAGAACCCCTAGCCTAAAATCTGGCCATTTTCGGAAAAAAGACCCACCCACCCCCGCCTGGCTGGTATGAAATCTGAAGCCGCTAAGGGGACCCCAATACCCGCCGAAAAAGTCTGCATAAAAAAAAAAAAATATTGCACACACCACCCCCAATAGCAGGGTGTGAAGCATATCGTTCGATTCCAAATTACAAGGTTAGAAGTATTCTGTACTTCTTTTATTATTATCACGAAGACTATCCAAGTAAAAAGCTTATTTCAGCACACGTGAAGGATTTTTTTAAGTTTTTGACCTCGGAAACACTTCAGCATCATATGTCTAGTCTTCTACTTGTGCTTTCAGTGGGACGACGGAAAAATTGGCGGTTTTTATGGCACTTGCCCTTCGGCCAAGTGCCATATAGCGATCGCAATTTCTGTCCGTCCGTCGGTCTGTCGGTCTGTCCAGGTTTTGCCAGTTCGGGCACTTCCACATAAGCTAGGACGATAAAACTTGGCAGGCGTATCAGGGACCCCAAATGATTAAGTTGGAAATAGTCACTTCCCCGATCCGAGCACCGTGGGGGGAGTGGAGGGAGGGGGAATCCGGAATCTTGAGGTATTTTTTACTTTTGAACGGGTGATCGGATCTCGATGAAACTTGATATTTGGAACGACCTCATGCCTCAGACGACCCACTTAAAATCCGGACCGGATCCGGTGACTTTTGGGGGGAGCTGGAGGGGGCAACCGGAAATCTTGGGAAACGCTATGAGTGGAGGGATCGAGATGAAACTTGGTGGGAAGACACCTAGCAAACACTAGATACATCATTGACATAACCGAGCCGATTCGGGCACTGTGGGGGGGAGTGGAGAGAGGGGGAATCCAGAATCTTGAGGTATTTATAACTTTTGAACGGGTGATCGGATCTCGATGGAACTTGATATTTGGAAAGACCTCATGCCTCAGACGACCTACATAAATTCCGGACCGGATCCGGTGACTTTTGGGGGGAGCTGGAGGGGGCAACCGGAAATCTTGGGAAACGCTATGAGTGGAGGGATCGAGATGAAACTTGGTGGGAAGACACCTAGCAAACACTAGATACATCATTGACATAACCGAGCCGATTCGGGCACTGTGGGGGGAGTGGAGGGAGGGGGAATCCGGAATCTTGAGGTATTTATAACTTTTGAACGGGTGATCGGATCTTGATGGAACTTGATATTTGGAAAGACCTCATGCCTCAGACGACCCACTTAAAATCCGGACCGGATCCGGTGACTTTTGGGGGAAGCTGGAGGAGGCAACCGGAAATCTTGGGAAATACTATGAGTGGAGGGGCCGAGATGAAACTTGGTGGGAAGACACCTAGCAAACACTAGATACATCATTGACATGACCGAGCCGATTCGGGCACTGTCGGGGGAGTGGAGGGAGGGGGAATCCGGAATCTTGAGGTATTTATAACTTTTGAACGGGTGACCGGATTTCGATGAAACTTGATATTTGGAACGACCTCGTGCCTCAGACGACCCACTTAAAATCCGGACCGGATCCGGTGACTTTTGGGGGGAGCTGGATGGGGCAACCGGAAATCTTGGGAAACGCTATGAGTGGAGGGATCGAGATGAAACTTGGTGTGAAGACACCTAGCAAACACTAGATACATCTAACCGAGCCAATTCGTGCACTGTGGGGGAGTGGAGGGAGGGGGAATCCGGAATCTTGAGGTATTTATAACTTTTGAACGGGTGATCGGATCTCGATGGAACTTGATATTTGGAAAGGCCTCATGCCTCAGACGACCCACTTAAAATCCGGACCGGATCCGGTGACTTTTGGGGGAGCTGGAGGGGGCAACCGGAAATCTTGGGAAACGCTATGAGTGGAGGGATCGAGATGAAACTTGGTGGGAAGACACCTAGCAAACACTAGATACATCATTGACATGACGGAGCCGATTCGGGCACTGTCGGGGGAGTGGAGGGAGGGGGAATCCGGAATCTTGAGGTATTTATAAATTTTGAACGGGTGACTGGATCTCGATGAAACTTGATATTTGGAAAGACCTCATGTCTCTGACGACCCACTTAAAATACGGACCGGATCCGGTGACTTTTGGGGGGAGCTGGAGGGGAGAACCGGAAATATTGGAAAACGAATGAGTGGAGGGATCGAGATGAAACTTGGTGGGAAGACACCTAGCAAACACTAGATATATCATTGACATAACCGAGCCGTGCCTACTCGTAACAAGTGCCATATGAGCTCGTAGCTCTTGTTCATTTTTGTCTCCGCCCTCCTGCTCGTCGAAGACAGCAGATGTCCAGCGACTTATTTTTGAGCATATGTTTTTAAGGCTTGCTGTAGCCTTAAAAGGTCGGCCTTATCTTTTCTTAAATATTGCCACTGACGCCTTATTTCTTGAGCACGAGTACAAGAAACGGGACAAACTCGTGAAGAAAAGTGCCCGTAGGGACAAGCGTCATTTTATAGAGATGAAAGCTCAGATGGCAGAAGAGGCATCAAACAGAGGGGACTCAAGAGCTTTCTACAAAACCACGAACGAGATCATCGGAAAGCGGCCTTGTGTGGACGGACCTGTAAGGGATCCGAGCGGCCGGCTAATCACTGACCCCAAAAAGATCCGTGAAGGCTAGCAGTAAGCTCTGACCCACCCTCTTCAGCCGAACTCACTGGTGCCCTAAAGGAGCTAAAAAACGGCAAGTCGCCCGGAGAAGACCGTATCGTATCTGAGATGCTTAAGTGGTCTGTAAACGCCTGCCTTACAGTTTGGATGCCACTCTTGAACCTGGTATGGGAAACCGAAAAGGTCCCCCGTCAGTGGACAAGGAGTACTCTAGTCAAAATCTTTAAAAAGGGCGATTCGACTAAGTGTGAAAACTGGCGAGGGATCAGCCTGCTCTCCATTCCTGGCAAGCTCCTGGCCACCATCCTGCTGAACCGCATACAGCCAGCAGTGGACAAACACCTCCGCGAAGAACATCTTGACTTACGCCCAGACCAGACCCCTTATCTCATATTCGTGCTAAGAATGCTGCTAGAAGAGTTCAACGAATGGAGGAAAAAGCTCTACCTAGTCCTCATAGACTTCGAAAAAGCCGTTGACTCCATCGACCGTGCTGCACTCTGGAGAGTGCTCCGCTACTATGGCATACCGGACAAACTCGTAAGCCTGATAGCAGCCTTTTACGAAGACACGGAATGCTGTGTCCGTACCCGCGACGGCAACACCAGATGCTTCCAAATTATGACGGTCGTGAATCAAGGGTGCGTTCTGTCTCCGCTGCTGTTCATCCTGACTATGTTCTAAGAAGATGTGAAGGATACGGCATTGACATCGGGGATGGCAGAAAATTAGGAGACATAGACTTTGCCGATGACATCAACCCAATGGAAACCTGCAAACAGAAGTTCCAGGACTTCCTCACAACGACCAGTGAAACAGCTGAACTGTTCGGACTGAAAATAAACATCCCCAAAACGAAGAGTATGGCGAGCAGCGGATCTCCGCTAGATATACGCTGTAGGGACCAGCAAGTCGAACAGGTCGTTTAATTCCGACATCTCGACAGTACAGTTGAAAACACTGGAGCTTGTGCAAGGGAGGTCCAGCTAAGACTTGGTCAGGCCAGCGGGGTCTTCAATCGGCCAAAGAAGATATGGAGGAGCAAGGAGTACTCCCTTAGACTCAAGCTGAGACTTTTCAACAGCAACGTTCTCTCCGTACTTCTGTACGGGTCGGAGACGTGGCACCTCAGCCAACAGCTGGAGAAACGTCTCTGGCCTTTGAAAACACCTGCCTTAGGCGGATCTTAAAAATACACTGGACAGAAAGGGTTTCGCCAGATGACAGTGCAACCCCTTATTACTGAAGTCATCAAGATCCACCGCTGGAGGTATCTGGGCCATACAATCAGGATGGGAAGCACCAGACTCCCCAACGCTATCCTCCAGTGGCATCCGGAGAGATCCAGACGAAGAGGGTGAAGGAAGAACACTCCTCGTCGTACACCAGTCGCATCTTCAGAATATCAACGCGTCTATCCAGCCCGAATGGGAAGATTTATGGGCAGCGACCCTTATGAGAGACGACTGGCGGCTCTTCTTGGATGCCCTAAGCGCCTACGGAGGTGCAGGAGGAACTAAGGTCCAAGGTAAGGTAACAAAGTTGCTGACTTTATTGGGGAATGCTTCGAACCAACCTAAATCTTCTGTGAAGTGCCTCACCGATACCGAATATGAGGATTTTCTGATTCTTGGGAGAATTTCGCGGTGTTTCAGGATCCCATATGACTTTTGGACTCTTTGTCCCAGCTGTTTCGGCCGTGTGATTTCCTGCTAAATGATATGTTGCTTGGGTCAGTGTAAAAAAAACAAAAAAAAACAAGAGGACCACCCAAATAAAATCTGCTAAATCGGGGCAAAAACGACAAACCCCACCTGGCTAGAGTCCTCAGATTTCATACCAGTCCCCCCCTGCTTGGAAACACTATTTCGGATTTGGATTGGGTTTTCTGCAGGCATTGTTAACGGAAGGCATACAGGTAGGGACGATAGTTGGTACTCATCATTCAGGTGTCCTTTAAACATAAAATTCTGGCACATAAACTGTTTTCACTATACTCTAATTTCTAAGGGCATTTCAAACCATTTGTGTGTTGCAAACCATGTCAAACTTAGGTTAGCGCTTCGTCGTATGGCTGTTCTCGGGCCCCGTTCAACTCCCCCGAAACATACGATAGTCCTGTCCTTCAAGTTCCGTCCAGATGTGTCCACCCTAAGTGTCTCACAAGATTTGCAACACCTCTCCCCCCAGTCAGCGTCCGAGTCTGATCTAGACCTGTAATTGAACATCAGGACGTGTGGACATCTTCATAGACATGTGTTACTTGTGTTAGTACCGCTAATATTACAAAGCGTTTCTCCACAATCCCACAAAGTGTATGTGGCTCGGACTACTCGAAAAGTGTAGTTGCGTTATGGAGATACCATGGTATCTGTTACCACTGTAACTGGATCTTCATTTGTTGTTTTTTGTGGTATTTGATAGTACAGTTGCTTTGCAAAAACGACAGTTACAGAATTTGCGCCTTTAGAAGTCCCAAAAGAAAAACTGATGTCCACAGATATCTAGAGTGACATAACTTCTTTCCCACCAATTTGACAAAAACAAAACTAGAATCTTGTGTTAGTAATCAAGAAAGTGAGATTAATTTTCAGATACTACGATTGGTTACGACGGTACCTTGCCGGTACCACTGTAACTGCCAATGTAACTGTAAAAACGCCATTAGACCGTGGTATCAGATACCATAGTATCTGCAAAACGCAACTAGTGTTTCCGCGGTCGATTGTGTGGCTTACAGGTGTGTTTCCAGGACCAACAAGATTTATATTTCTTGAATATGACAAACAACTGACAAAATGGTTTTCGATTTTGCGGCTTGATTTCACCGGGAAATTCAAGTTTTGTGGCAAAGTCATGTCCATATACAGTAGAGGTATACTTATTTGAACATTTCACTGTTTCACTACCATGGCTTTCTTACTTGCTTATAAAACAGTCAAATGAAAAGAAAAAGAACAAACTTGTCATTAGAAGGAAGGAATGACGGAATTTATTTCTTCAACATTTCTACAACATATTGAACATATTCTTAAACCAATAGCCTGTCTCAATATGTGACAGCATGTCACCTGTGCAAGATGGACATCAAATTATCAAGATCTATTGATATTTTTTTTATAAATATAGCCTACTTAGTGAGACTTCAACTCACTCCAAATCAGCTTTCTTTACTCAAACACCCATAACCTACCCAATTCCCAGTCCCCTCCCCAATCCTGCCCCAATCTTTATTACAACCGACTCAGTTACTCATTACAACCGACTCAATTACCCAACAAATATTTTTTAATCTAACAGTTACTGTTTCAGCTACTGTTTCATGATTATCCTGGCATAAACTTTCTTTAGAAATTCAGTTGAATATTGTTTTACTTTGAATTTGTAATGTGCTTCTTCGTCTATTTGAGGCGTCTGTCGGTTCGACCCGTCATCTTCTTGGCTGAAGATGCGTTCCTCCTGGCAGAGTCTTCAAATTGTGAAAGGAAAACCAGAACCTGAAAACCAGGTGGTATTTGAGTCACTATCAACTGTGCTGTCAGCAAAATATTCAAAAAGTTATAAAAGTGTGAATGGAAAAAATTTTCGACACGTGTTTTATATTAAAATTTGCCTCGCTTTTTTTTGGCGGTCGTTCACTGTTAGGCGACGTTCACATAAGCATACACTGTAAAAAGTTTTTCCGTATAAAGATTAAAGTTAACTGCAGCATTTGCTACTCGGGTAAACTCTTTACATTGTACCTCTACTGTAATAAAATTAGCTACTTTATCAAGAAGATAGACATACAACTGATGTTCATTCTAGTAAAGAACGGTAAGGACGTAAGCCTGTTTGTTCTGTTTGTTGAGATTTTATTTTCTGATATTTGAACTAACGCCAAAAATACAGACAAGACCGTGACAAACACTCAGAAACGTTTGGCACACAAACGCGCCATGTAAAAACGCCTATGGGTATTGTCCGGAACCTCGGGAATGAGAATGGATTGAACGATAAAGGAGTTAGACGATTGAGTTAAACAGATATATAGGCGTGAGGGGTCCTTTAAAGAAAGCAGGACTCCTATAAAGACATAATTTTTTTCTGGCTGCACCCAGATGGTGTTGATGATTCGTATAAACTAACAGTTTATTTCCAACCCATAACTTCGTAAGAGAAAATTAATGGAGCAAACGTAACAAAAAAATGAAAGAAAATAAATATAAAATATAACCAGTTACTTTTGTACCCTAAAACTTGTTTTTATTTCTGAAAACCCCACTAGCCACTGAATTATATTGATTAGACCATGCAACTAAATTTATTTTCCATGATGCGTATTGAATTTTAAGGAAAAAAAATAGTACTGAAATTGTATAGAGGATTAATATGTGAAAAGTCATGTAAAGTAGTAATATGCACTTGCATTTTACTGATTTTTTTTTGTTTGTTGGGAAAAATAAAGCAAATTGAATTGAATGGAATCGGGCTTCGGTTTTTGGACTCTTTTATTTTTGTTTCTGTAAATAAAATAAATCTTAATAATACTAATATGCTGTAGTTTGTTTGAAGCAGATACAACTTATTTTTCTTCTCGGCTGGTAAGTATAAGTATAGGTAAGTATAGTGCATAGTGTTGAAATGAGCAGCATACTTGGATTATAAAACACTATCGGTTTTTCTGCTTCCCCTTCTATTTGTCCCTCTTATTTCACTCTTCGACCTTTGTGGCAACAAAATAAATGTCTTCTTTTTTCCAGAGACGATTGGAATGGCTCACCACGCTCATCTCCTCCTATCACAAATGATTCATTTCGTCCAGCAAATGGCATACTATATTACATTTGAAGTTCTCGCCTGTACGTGGGAGACTTTGTCACGTGACCTTCGCTCCGCCCAATCACTCGATGACGTCATTGTTGCTCATAAGCATTTCTTGGAGTCGACAGCTGCACGTGCCCTCCTGGATACAGACACACCTATGGTAAGAGCGGAACAGGTGTGGGGGGGGGGGGGTCTATGGCACGGAGAGGAGAAATCTTCTGTTATTTTGCTGCGCAGTCAAGGACACACCTATAGAAAAGATAGTTTCGTAAACCACATTGGCCTGACATATCACAAAAAATCAACGAAGAAACCAACGAAAATGGGGTTTGTCAAGGCCAACGAATATACTGAGATAAAAGGTGAATATTTCGGGAGGACAACCGCCTCCCTTCTTCAGCGCAGACAGAAAATTTTGAGGAAAAATGCCAAAACAAGGATGAAGATCAACCAGATCGACAACCAATAAAGCCAAACCAAAGCAGAAAACCAACAAGAAACCAAAAATTAAAACAAAATTGGAAGAATTGAAAGCCTAAAAGAAAGACAGCGAGCCACTCTCCAATACCTGCGAATAGCAATTACGAATGTTCTCGCTCAGTACTGGCGAATCACTGTTGAAAGAAATTCCATTCCACAGGCAAGCGACCTTGTCGAGCAGCTCAGGGCGTTACGTCATATTTCGCTTAATTTTAATAGCTGCTTCTCGTGCGCAAGCTCTTTTTGATCTGAGGGGGTGAGGACTTTCGCCTTTTATCTCAGTATATTCGTTGGCCTTTACAAACCCCATTTTCGTTGGTTTCTTCGTTGATGTGACACCTATAGCAAGAACAGTAATCTGATAGAACCTCCGTCTATGCAGTGACTATGGATACCCCGATAAAACTGAGTGGAGCTGGAGGTACTTGCTGTGAGGTTTGAGTTGATAACCGTTTGCTACCGTTACGCCGTTGCTCATACGAGTTGGAAAACCGCAGGATGCCTTACAAGCACGGAGAGCCCGCTCTACAGCGCGTCGCGCGTGACGTCAGTATGGCAAACAACCTATCAGCTGTAAGTGACGACCCAGACGGCGTTCAGATTCTTCTGCGGAGTTGTACGGCGAAACAGCTGTTTGTAGAGATAATAATTATGCTGTTCTGCGCAGCTCCTCCGCTCGTTTGTATCGGGTTGTATCGTTTGTATCGGGTCGTTTGTATCAGAATATATCGACTCTGCATGGTCGTATCACAGAGATAGGGAGACGGAGGCTCTATCAGATTATTTGTTCTTGCCTATAGTAAGAGTGGGACATTTTGGCTGTTTGGGAGGGGAATCGTTAGTGCGGAGATGAGCAGAAATTTCCTGTTATTTTGCCACGCATTCAAGGACACATCTATGAGAAGAACGTAACGCTTTGGCTAGGGGCTGGGGTCTTTAGTTCACAGCTGATATGACATGAATGAATGAATGAACTTTATTACCCGTAAAGTGTAAAACACAAAATACGGAGTATTATGAAAGAAACAAAATGATAAACACAGTGAAGGACACACCTATGGTAAGAGCGGAAACGGTTTGGCTATCGGGGGGGGGGGGGGTCTTTAGCTCAGGTTTGAACCGAAATCTTCCGCTGTTTTGCCACGCAGTCCAGGACACGGCAAGAACGGAACGCTTTGGCTGGTATGGGGGGTGGGCTACTTTTACGAAGCACATAATTCGACGTCCTTTCGGACAGCACGCGAAAACAAGATCCGATACTAGGCTGGACCACGGTCCGCAAAGAGAAGCGCTCTGGGGCTTGGAGGAAATCCATTTACCGTGAACAGCATTTCATTGACTCATGCGACTCCGCATGAGTCAATTAGAAAGAGATTGAAATTCTCCGTAATGTATAATAATAATACTTTTTTTGTGCCGTACAACAATGGGAACAAAAATTTAATTAATCTTAATGACGCACGAACCAGATCACCCCATAGTGACTCAAGCTCAACTGCCTCAGCCTAATGAAGAAGAACACGGACCAAGGCTATGGTAGTTTAGCATTAATATCACCACATTTTCTGGCACTTGGGAATCAGTAAAAACTTTCCTTGTCCCACCTGCATCCTTGACATGTCTTACCGTAGTTTTTGCTAACTGTTAAACAAAATAAATGACCCTAATAGATGTTCCAGAACCAGGTGTTCATCCTGGATCGTGGGAATATTTATTTCCAGGTCCCTTAGGGAAGTTGGAAAATACCTTATAACGCAGCCTACATGTAACACTTCCAGCCAGTAATGGGGGAGCTCTCTTTTTTGTTGGGGAGGGGGGGGGGGCGGCTGGGCATGTAAGACTATATATATTTATACCGTTTATTCACCAAGAATAGCTAGCAAAGGTAAGTCAACCTTAAACTTCCAGCAAAATAAATAAATAAAATTGTCGATGACAAATAAACACTGGACGAATGTACAAAGTCGGCACAAACGTGTTTACATATGCGTATCTTTCAGTTGAATGGACTGTATAATAGTTAGTTTTACTTGGTTAGAAGGAGGACGATTTTGTGAGAGTTTGCGATAGCCATGATAGTAAGGAAAACGGATTTAGTCGTGTGGGATTCATTTGGTCTGAAGAAGGTGGCCTCCAGTCCTCGACCTTGTCCGGGAAGATCCCAGATGTTAACCCTACCCGTGACCGGTGCGTCCGGCCTAGTTAGCCTACATATAATGGAAACTGGAAATATTTCCAAGGGCAAATTGCACACTTTCCTGAAAGCAAATTGTGAAACCTGAATTGGTGTCACTGCTGGAGCATCGATTAACGTTTTCATGGTTTGCGACATAGAGTGTGTTCCACCCTTCTAACAATTAGTTACTATTTCCGCCATCCTCACGAAAAATTACTACGGTGACCGTTCCAACCTTGTCGGAATAGTAACTAATTTTTACTATTTGCTTACCATGCTCGGGAGCGTAGTAAGTGTAGTTACTACGCATCTCTCTAATGTGATTGGTCGGATTCGCCCCTGGCGTGAGATCCTGCTGGAAAATAGAAAAATCGTTCCAGCCTTGACGGCAAAAAGCCAGAATTCGTGACGTCATGCGTAGTAACTACGGTAAGTAGTGTGGAACACGCTCATAATGTCTGCATTTGTACAAATTGTGGTGAGGTCTGACAATTTCTAGCACCGCGAGAAACCTCTAGTATTTCGGAAAACTTCGTAGAAGTCTTTCCTAGGGGCTAGAAATTATTGATTTGGCTTGTGAAAGACACAGAGCATGCAGTGTGTGAAGTGTAGTGAAGTTTTATAGTCTATGTCAGAGGAATTTCCCCAAGTTATGCAACCAAGCTTCCTTTTCTTCAAACTGTGTTTCTGCTTTCGAGTGGAAAGCTCCGTTCTAGCAGGAAAAGGTACTAAAGATATCTGGCAGTTCTCTGGCCTCGTGTCTGAAATATATCCTTTTTGTGATAAAGAGCAAAATTACAGATATAACAAAATAGCATTTTCCCACGGGTCCGAAAGTGCCGCCGTCTATACTGTTAATAGCCATTCTTGTTCGTGATTTCTGTTGAGTTTATCGTTCCCTTTCTGCGCTTGGGATTGATACTGGGAAATAGTACCGCCTTGAGAGCATGTCCGGATCCGGAAATTTATTTTGGTCTGAGGGTTTTGCCCGTGGGTCCGACCAAAAAGTAAAAAAAAACATGGTTCAGAGGTTAAAGCTTATGAAGTTTGATTATTTTTGTACGTTCTGAGGGGGAGGGGGGGCCACTACCCCTCCTCCTGGATATGGCCTTGCACGAGTGCATTTAAACTTTAAAAGTTATCTCACAGCAGAAGAAGCTGGAGCTTAAGCCTTGCTACTTTCGAAGTATTGATTATTAGAAAGTTGGACTACGGCAAGAAAAATAACTTTAATATAATATAGATAAAAACAATTCCAACGCCGAGCTATATTTTTAATCAATTTGTTGTACAATTCTTATTTAAATCAATCAATCAGTTTTATTTTAGCCCTAATAGCACTAGGCTAACACTGGTGGAAATTTGAAAAAATTTTGATTTTGGAAAAAAAAATATTTGAGATTGACCATTCTGAAGTTTCGAGAGAATGTTGAACTGGATTTGTTGATTTTTGTAGCGTCAAGAACTGAGTATAGACAATTGAGTTTTGGGCACAGCTTGACTTGGTCCCTTATCATACACCAATCCTAAGGTATTTTTCCTTACATTAGTCTTTTTATTTTTGATTGTATAATTGAAGGGTGTTTTATTTTCTTCTTTTTTTTTGCTCCACATAACTTGCTTGTGACGTGGGTTAAAACAAGTAGTAATACTAATAATCATAATTAGATGTCCATTTTCTACATGTCCTAGAGTTGGTAACGTAGTGTTCGAGGAGTGTACGATTCAGACAAAGCACCAGAAGATACTGTAAAGAGGCTGTTCTTTGAGGTTCGTTTTCGATATTCAAGACCTGGAAGTGACATCTACAAAAATCCGTTTCACTTTGAACAATGAACAGTTCATTCTTTTGTTTCCTTTAGTTAATTAGATACAAACAAGAATTCGCACGCAAGGATTGTAAGCACTGGAAGTTTAACCGAAAAGGGCTGAGATAGCCACAATCTAGTTACCCATCACTTATTCACTGAAAGGAGCTTGAAGACCCCAAGAAAATGCGTTACTTATAGTGTACTATACACTATATTTTCATATAGTGGCATTTTCCTGTCTGATTTGAGGTACTTCTGTATGCTTGTACCTCTGTTGGGTGCCCAGTTGTTGAATCCTGAAAATCCTCAAACCGGCTTCACAGCGATATAGCTAATTGTAGAGGTATGGAAATGTGATGTGGCGCGAAGCTACTAACCTCCGCTCGTTCGCAGCGGAAAAGGTACGGGGAAATACTCAACTCCGCATAGTCATATAACATAGATAGGGAGGCCGAGGTTCTATCTGATTATTTGTTCTTGGTAATATCTATGACCAGACTGGTATTCATTGCCAGCCTGCTCCGTGGAATCAATAAGTGGAAGCCTGATCCGCCTTGAAAACGGCAAGTACAAAGATCAGAAGAGTGCCGTTAGGGCGAACAAAAATTACTTAGCCAGTTCAACACGTGGGAAATTAGAACAGATGTGATGATTAGAGACGTAAAATGAATCAGTACTCTAAGTGAGACGTCTCCTTTCAAAGAAACTTGCAGTACTAAGTACGAAAGAAGTCCGAGGGGCTGCCCACTCTCAAAATTGGTGTACATCCTGGTGGCGGAAGGGTAGAGCGCGTGGTAGAAGGGTGGCGCGCGTGGCGGATGGGTAGCTCGCGTGGCGGAAAATGGGTATTTTTTAGCAAGAGGCGGGCGGGTGGCGCGCTTGATGAAAAGGTGGAGCGTGTGGCGGAAGGGTGGTGGGCGTGGCGGACATGGTGGACACCAAGTGGTAGAAAGTGGGCAGCCCCTCGAAGAAGTTCTTACTTGGAGCAGGTGGGAGGCCTTTTATGTGATTAGTTGGGCTTTAAGTGCTAATCACTTCTATCTCTTGGCAGAAGGTCCTTCATCAATATTTTGCCGTCTGATGTCGTACTGTTGCTGTTTAGTTATTCACTAAAAAACAAATTGGTGTGGGAACTCGTCTGGGAAGGAGACTTTCCTGGTTCCCACGCTTTAAAAAAAGGTTACAGAAAGGATGATGATGATGAACCTTGTTAGGTACTGCAACACCGAAGGAAAGCGCAGTAAAGAAACAAGAAAAAGCAAACAATTGACTGCGCTCTTGATAACGTGGTGAGATGCGTAAGAAAAACATAGTCAAGAGTAGAGATTTTAAATTCCTGGGCAAAAGATACGATACGATACGAATTTATTAGGTCAAATAACAAAATAGTTAAATAAGACCCTATCAATAAACTATAAAACATACTGTCACTTACTCATTAAAATGCTTTACAAATAGGCTATGGATACCGTACTTAGTGGAGGGGAGAATTCTTCTACATCCATAAAATACAGCCGATCCATTTGCGTTCGTACTTGTTTCCTGCACTTCAACTTAATCAACATAATACTTTCGCCTAAATAACTTATTCATTACCAAACTCTGCTGTTAAAGCCCTTCCGAATTAGTAGTTGTGTTTTTGCAGATACCATGGTATCTGTTACCAAGGTAACTGGATCTGCAATTAGTCGTCTTTGCAGTTATCGTGGTATCTGATACACGATTGCTCTGCAAAAACGACTATTGACGAAATTGCACTTTTTGAAGTCATCCCAAAAGAAAAACTGATATCCAGTTACATCACTAAGTGCTAAACTTCTTTCTCACCAATTTCACAAAAACTGATGAAAGTGAGATGACTTTTTCAGATACCACGACGAGTTTCCACGGTCGGACCTTGGTATCTGAATATCTGATACCATGATAACTGGCCAGACACCACGATAACTGCAAAAGCGCCTTTGACCGTGGTATCAGATACCACGATAACTGCAAAAACGACTTTAGACCGTGGTATCAGATACCATGGTACCTGCAAAAACGCAACTAGTGTTTTAATCCGGAGAGAGAAGTTCCGGTAGCGTGGAGGCTTTAGGTCTTTGTCTCCTAGGGTTTTCTGGAGTGGAACAAACTAGGGATTGCGAATAAATGTATTCACTGCTTTACTTACTCGTTATGTTGAGCACAATCACTACTAAGAGTACACAGCATTCTCATAAGTGCACTGAACCTAACCTTAGCAACCTAATAACCCCTTAGTCACATGTTCATTAAGATCGGTATATCATCGATCAGACGACAGTAATGTCCTTTTTCCTCCTTTAAATGCTCTATATGAGCAAGTCCAAAACAGGCCAGTGATGCTCGGGAAGAACGAGAAAACGCAGCACTAGCGACCCAAACTCAACAACTCAATCCTGTGTTAATCAATCACGGCGGTTTTTGGGAGCAGCTTTGATACGGCTTCCGGCTCTTCAGCTAGGTACAGGGCGGTTTTGCATCGGCAAGAAGAGTTAGTCATCAGGAATATTAATTCAGTTAAATTCAATTTTCTTTATTCAACGATTTTTGAAAACCATTAAAAAAAATAGGTGTATAAAAATACAAAAATAAGGAGTATTAAAAATACAAAAATAAAGAGTATTGCGTTGTCTTGTTGCTGCTCTGGGTAAAATCCGGGACCCATCCGGGTAAAATCCAAAACAACCGGAGGAACAAAAAGCAAATTTGAACTTTCTTATTTTTTTGTAGCATCTGCGTCACAACCTTCAGTCGCTCTATAGTGGGATGATAGTCTTCGGTGATCTCCAGCAGACCATTTTCAAGGGCTTAGAGGACGAGTATGAACTACGGAGAGAGTTCGAGAAACAGCAGGAACTGGCCAAGAAACGGGGTGAGAACGGACTTGATCATGCTGATATTAAAGAAGAAAAGACCAGGAGGGAACATTTCTACCAGAACTTCGTGATGAAAATGAAGACGAAGCTTCGACTCCTTGGGAAATCCTATGAGGTGAGTGACTCGTTTTTTTTACTTTGTTTCTAGCTGTCGTCTAGTAGAGGTTGCGTATTGTTTTTGTATGGCACTTGCCCGTCGGCCTAGTGCCATATCGCGGTCGCTATTTCTGTCCGTCCGTCGGTCTGTCGGTCCGGGTTTTGCTAGTTCGACACTTCCACATAAGCTAGGACGATGAAACTTGGCATGCATATCAGGGACTCCAAATAATTAAGTTGGAAATAGTCACTTCCCCGATCCGAGCATCGTGGGAGGAGTGGAGGGAGGGGGAATCCGAAATCTTGAGGTATTTATAATTCTTGAACGGGTGATTGGATCCTAATGAAACTTGGTATTTGGAAAGACCTCGTGTCTTAGACGATCCACAAAAAATCCGGACCGGATTCGGTGGCGTCGGGGGGAATCAGAGAGGGGAACCGGGACTCTTTGGAAACGCTTAGAGTGGAGGGATCAGGACGAAACTTGGTGGGAAGAGCAAGCACAAGTCCCAGATTCCTCAGTGACATAACCGGACTGGATTTGGGCACTATGGGGGGAATTGGGGGGGGGGGGGCGGCGGATTTCTGATAATCCATGAGTTCGTTACTTCATGATGAACTAGAAAGATGCATCTGGGCTGGCGTATCAGGGACGTGAACACACTGACTTGATAATAGTCGTTTGCATGATCCGATCATCATGGGGGGGGGGGATTGGAGGGAGGGGAATCCGGAATCTTGAAGTGTTTATAACTCTTGAACGGTTGATCGGATCTTAATGAAACTTGGTATTTGGAAAGACCTATAGTGTTTCAGGCGATCCACAGAAAATCCGGACAGGATCCGGTTTCTTCGGGGGGAGTAGGAGAGGGGAACCGGAAATCTTGGGGAACGCTTAGAGTGGAGGGATCGGGATGAAACTTGGTGGGAAGAGTAAGCACAAGTCCTAGATACATCATTGACATAACCGGATCGGATTTGAGCACTATGGGGGGAGTTGGGGGGGGGGGGGTCCGGATTTCTGATTATCCGTGAGTTCGGTACTTCCTGATGTACTAGGACGATGCAAATGGGCTGGCATATTAGGGATTCGAGTAAACTGAGTTGACAATAGTTGTTTGCATGATCCGATAATCGTGGGAGGAGTGGAGGGATGGGGAATCTGGAATCCTGTGGCATTCATAACTGTCAAACGGGCGATCAGATTTAAATGAAACTTGGCAAGTGGAAAGAAGTGTCGTCTCAGATGTTCCATGTCAAGCCCGGACCGGATTCGATACTCTTGGCGGGTGAGACGTTGAAAGGGGACACCGGAATATTCGTGAAGCGCCGAGGGATCGGGATGGAATTTGGCGGGAAGAACAAGCGTAAGCCGTAAACATATTCTTGACAGAACCACATCATATCGGGGCTCTTTAGGGGGAGTCGGAGCGGGTTTCTGGGAATAAATATTCTTGAGCCCAAGCTGACTTTGAAACATTTATTCAAACAATGTTTACAACGGATATGTCAGCTATGATTCTTCATCAGCGAAATTTCGGCCCTTCTTGGCAAGGGTCCTCGTCAGGCTAATGAACTGGCGAGGCTTAATGCCTGACGAGGACCCTTGCCAAGAAGGACCGAAAAATCGCTGATGAAGAATCATAGCTGACGTATCCGTTGTAAACATTGTTTGAATAAATGTTTCTGGGAATTCTGGTAATTGCGAGTTAGGATAGGACGATGTGCTAAGGACGATGAAACTAGGTAGGCATATTAAAAAAAAAAAATTCAACAGTATATTTTAAATTAAATTTAAATATTAAAATATTAGCGACCCGACTAAATAGAATTAAAGACCTGACACAATACCGTAGGAAAATGTCTGTATCTGGATCCTGCCATTTTGGGGAGACTTAAGGAAAAGGGAATCCTGAAATAACTGACTTGCGGAGTTTGCGAACGGGTGGTCCGATTCGACTAAAACTTTGTGGGTAATCAGCTACTAATGAGCTAGAAATGCAAAACATGTCTCCGAACCACATGCGGCATTGGCTGTGGTAGCTTGAGGGGGGGGGGGACTGTAAACTTTGTGACACGGTCAAAACCCAAACAGACGGGCCGACTGGGATGCAAGTTGGACAGTACCGAGTTTATGCTGTCTAGTTTGTTATTTGAATCCAGACCGGATCCGGCAACGGTCAGGCGGAAACCGTAAATTTGCAGATATGTTCCAGTTCGAGTCAAGCTTGAACGACGAGAAGAGAAGATGTCAGAGATGCGAAGTTTATGTGTCCTAGTCGTATTTGACCACAGTGGGAGGATTTGAAGGAGAGAGGGGTTGCAGAAATTTTGTACCTTGCGTAGGGGTCAAACAGATTGAGTGATTTGAATCAAACTTGGAAAGAATAGAAACCATGTGTCCTAGATGACATGTTTTAGGGTCCTGACCGGATCTGAACACCGGTAGGGGGTGGGGTACCGGATTTTCCCGAAAAATCTTCGACCTGAGTGAAACTTGATAGCCGGTACGAGAAGATGCCTAATATAGTAATCTGTATATGTGGTTGAACCAGATTCGGCCCCGGTACGAAAGTTTGAGGGTGAGGCTCATACCGGCAATAGTACGGCACTCCTAGGAATCAAACTAGTCTGGTGAAACCTTTACCCTAGATTATACGAGGCGATGCCGGAAATGCTGAGGATCGCTTGAAGTTAGATACCTTATTTCTAGGTCCGATCCTAGGGGGGTTGAAGGGGAGATTTTGCGACATTCTCATCTAATTTCTTGTTCCACCTACTCGTAACAAGTGCCATATTATGAGCTCGTAGCTCTTGTTTTAAAGCACAACTCTTTCATTCATTAATACAGAGTGGTAACAGGGTTCGTGCGGCTCTGGAAATCAGGGAAAAGTCAGGGAATTTTTTTTGGCTGGGAAATCAGGAAAATCGTAAAAAGTCTCATTAGGTCAGGGAATTAATGAAAAAGTTCAGTCTATACTTATGCATCGATTTTTTTTTTTTTACTAGAAGTTTATTTTTCGTCGGTTCTCTGCCCAAAGCTTATCAGTTAATAACTCTGTTCTTTGAGCCGTCTCAGTTTATGGACGGACCTAATGTGAACTGGAAGTTTCTGGAAAATCTGGAGCAAACTCTAGCTGACAAATGTGTATAACAAACTCTGCTTTCTGATCCCTTTTTCGATGGAAGATCATTCGCACACCTGTGGATTTTTTCTTGTTAGTTTTTCCTTCTTCTTTTTCTCCTTTAGTTTGTTTTCTTTTCCTTTTTGCTTTCCTTCTGCTCTGTCTGATTTGATTCTATGAATAAGCTATGAATTAAAAGTGAGCCCCACCCACTGCCAGGCGGGAGCCTTATGGTGAGGCTGGAAGTATAATGATGTTTTTTTTTTTATTATTAAACGAATTGAATTGAAAAAAAATTGATCTTGGTTCATGTGGACTACATGTAGTTCATGGTTCTCTTCTCACTGGTCATAGTGCTGCTAGTTGGAATGTTGGAGAGGACGGTGCTTGTTTCTGCATATTACTTGTTTGAAAGATTCGCAGAGAAGTGAGTACGAGAGACTTCGACATTCAAAGAAATATCATTTGAAGTTTTGCAGGAATCGGTGGGTGGAGAATGCTAGAGTCGCAGAAAGGTTTTTAGAGGTCTATGAACCGCTGAAAAAGTTTGTTTGTGAAACTGAAGACTCTCATACCAAAAGTCTTGCAAGCTTTAAGAAGTAACGGCCTTTCCGGACTAGGTGATGAAAGCTAAAATTGCATTTTTTATGACAGTTGCTGCAGGTGTAGAGCCTTTTCTGACGCGCTGTCAGAGCCCCAAGCCATTGGTGCCTTTTCTTTACCCCGAGCTGGAAATGGTTTTGAGGCAACTGATGGCTCGATTTGTCAGCAAATCACTCTTAAATGGTGCGAATTCAGGGGTTCAGTTAGCAAAAGTGAATCTGGAGGGCGATAGAGCATTGAAAAATAGGTGTGACTTTGGGTTCGCTACCGAAAAAGAATTGAAATCATCGAAAGCAAAAGAGAAAGACATATCAGTGTTTCGTGCCGATTGTGTTGACTTTCTGAAGGCTATGGTTCAGAAACTTCTTCTGAAGTCTCGTTTGAAGTACGCCTTTGTCAGGTCCATATCTTGTTTCGCCCCTCAGATCATTCTGAAGCAGCGTTCACTAGCCGAGAGTCGGATGCAAAAGACTAGTATCTCACTGTCAGATTAGTGCTGTTGTGACAGCTGAGAAATCAAAGAAGCAGTTTGCACCCTCTGTGCACTTGCAGAAGAAGGTTTATCTCAGAAGTTTGATAAATTCGATGTTTCTTCCGATCGTTTGGAAGAATTTTATCTGTCTGTCTTGTGTCATAGTAATTTCCCTGGTGCAGTCGACGAATTGTTGGGTGTTACGAAACTAGTCGTAATCGTTAGTCATGGGGATGCGTCGGTAGAATCAGGTTTCTCAGTGAACAAAACCATGCTAGTCGAAAACCTTAAAGCACAATGGACACTTCTAATGCTTTACTTTGTATTAAATGCTTCACCAATAAACATTTCGACTTCCTTTAGAAAGCGCTACGAAAATCGGCCGTTTTCTTGTTAGCCCTTGTCTTTATTGCTCTGTCCTTTCGGCGATCCAAATCTTAGGAGCTGCCAGATCGTGGCAGGAAATTCAAAAACTCCCAGCAATGCTTGATAGAAAAGGATATATTTGAGATTTCACCACAGTCAAGCCGCAGATGCAGTTTACCTGATTGTTCTAGTGTTTCATCAGAAGTTCCATGGCTTAAAGTGCCTAATAAAAGTTTTTCTTTGTGCAATAGTGTTGTGAAGCTTGATTAGCTTTGCTTTATAAAATGTACCAGAATATGCAATAAGCTTATGAAAAATAGCATAGCTACAAAAATCATTCAAAAACAAATAACCTATTCAAATCTGAATTATACAAGCTGATTTATCCATAAATAAAGATCTACTAAGTATTATAAGAAACATCACTTTTATCTTTGTCCAAGCTAGTAAATTGAGCATGTACTGGCCCAAAAAATTACGCTTTGAAATATCACAAAGAGGAAACTGTTGAAAAAGCTGCTGATCTGGGGGGTAAGCATTGTTCAGCTTGTTACAGAGTGGGATTGGGGTAGTTTTGTGTGCCCATTGAACTTTAAGGAAGATAGCTTAGTTGCATTGAGCCGAGTATACGACGGTATTCAACGTCATTGCGGAGTATTGTATGTGCCTATCACGTTCGGTCTGTTTCGCCATATCCAGGTGTCGAGGCAGCGATACCGTAACAAGCTAGAGACTTCTGAAACAAGACCAAAGGTTTCGATGGGATCCCAAAAATCTAATATTTGATCAATATAGATGGCACTTTACACAAGGGACTTGTACCGTGACCGTGATTGTACCGTGATTGGTCATGGTACAAGTTCCTTGTGTAAAGTGCCATCTATATTAATAATTTCCGTGACATGGGGATGTGAACTGGTTAGATGAATTTGCCTTCGGGCGGGATCACTGTTTCTATAGCCGGCTTCTACCGGACTATTGTAGTGGTTTAGGAACTCTATTCACAAGCACCTCGGTAGCTCAGTGGTAGAGTGACTGCCTTATAAGCAGAGGGCCCTGGGTTCAAATCCCGGCTGAGGAGCATTTTTGTCTATCAGTTAACTACTTTTAAAATATTTGATCCAGACAATTGCGAACGAACTACCATACTTGTCCAGAAAAAAAGAAGAAAGTTCAGAAAAGAATTCAGCGTATCTCCTTATTCGTATAAAGAACATCTATCAACTTCGAGTAAAACTTTAACTTATAAAAAAATCCGGTTTCAACCTGCTTTCGCACAAACTGTATGTCCCGGTAAAATAAGATTGTCATATACAGATTCAGCGTCTCTTCTACCCCTAAATCTGTCATCTCATGAACTTCAAATGAAACTTTAGCTTTTTAACAAATTTTCCGGTTTTGGCCTGATTCTGGGCGAACAAGTTGCCCGGGTAGAAAATACTTTTCACGTAAGCGTTCAGCGTGTCTTCGTACCCCTAAATAGAACATCTAGTCAACTTCAGATAAAACTTTTACTTTAAACAGACTTTCCGGTTTTGACCGGATTCCAGGCTAACTAATTGTCCGATGACAAAATGGTTTTCACTATTGTGTTCAGCATGTCTTCTTACCCCATATTCGACTATCACATTATCTGTTTTAAAATATTTCATTTACCCCTTAACATAAACCCCCTCCCCCACCCCTAATTTTAGGGCTACAGAGCCCCTCTACAAACTCGACCTCACTCTTCACACCAAGTTTCATCAGAATATCAAAATATTCCCTTCGAGAGTTATAGTGCGGACAGACGGACAACTTTTGCGATGTCATAGGTGTCCCGCCGCTTACGTTTTGGGATCCCAAAAAGTGACGGTAGTGACAGCTCCCTAAAACGTAATGTTGCTCTAGAATTAAAAGAGGCCAAACGAAGGAAGGGTGTAGTAGAGCAGGAAGGCCGCGAGCATTTTCAAAGGCTTGAAAAGCTTACAGGCGGGACTGAATTTGTTATCCTAAGATCATCTTCGCGTAAATGAGGAATCGCATTGTTAATTTCTTGTACAGTTTGAACAGCTTTACGAAGCTGATGGATGTTTTGTTCAGTTTTTTTTTTCAGTAAATGAGTTAATTTGCTCACTGAGGCAATCGAAAGGTGTTGGAAAACTGCTGGAAAAGGTCTGGGAAAATCACCAAAAAGGTCAGGGAAGTCAGGAAAAATCAGGGGAAAACGTGGAAATTACCAAAAAGGTCAGGGAAGTCAGGGGAAAACGTGGAAGAGCAAGAGCACGAACCCTGTGGTAAGTCGTTAAGACTCTTACTGGAAATGATATTATCAGGATAAGGTGGCTCAGAAACATTGTTTTTCGAAAATACTATTACTTTCCACGCGAAATTACCGATTCTCTTGTTAGCGCTTCTCAACTCTATCCAGCCTGCTCGCTCTCGGACATGGCGACGGACGCGAAATATTTGAAAACTGAAAAGTGGGAATACCAAGCAAAACAAAAGAAGTCAAAAACAGAAGATGGACATTATGGTTTATTATGCCTTCCAAATGGAAGCAAAACTTTGAACATGTCCCTAGGTGTGAAAGAGTTGTCGGTGGACCTGGAAGTGTTTGGCGAAGTTTACGTTGCAAGACTGGCCAAACTCCGCTCGGCCGAAAAAGCGATAAAATGTCGTAGGTACAAAACAAAACGATGGCGAAAGGCGGGAATCTCAAAAGTTTGTAATTCCTTAAGGGAGCTAGGAATAATAATAATAATAATAATTGTATTTAAAAAAGCTCGAGGGCCATATACAGGTACAGGTTATTAATACACAGAAACGTCAATCAACATACAACTAATCTACGGAAAGCTTATACTCCAACGCTCTAGATACAAACCTGCAAATCTTACTAATCGACTGGGCGGATGTACACTTCAGGATACCAGGAAGTGTCGGGATATACCCACCGAAAATCTCCCTACGGAGATCCGAAAGCTCTTGCCATCAGCTTAGAAAACGACCAATATCCTCATCTTCACCACCGCAAAGGGGACACGCGTATTTCCCATCCGGATTCTTCTTATTTCTATCAACCATTTTTTTTCTTCCGTGGAGTGGTAGGCAATTCACCCTCAGTTGAATCCAGTACCTCAAATAAATCGCGGCTAGATTAAGCTTAAAGGCAGAGTAAGCAAGAGGGGTCGTTTAAATATGACTCCCTCCTCTTCCTGTTAGTGACACAAGTGTGGCACCTACTCATTCTGTTTGTTTTTCCTTCACTTTTTACAATAATAAAATTATTAAATTCAAAATCAGTGGAAAATATTCAAAACGTTATTGTTACTTGAAAAACAAGTCAAAATGTGAAACTAAAATTTGGTTAATTACCACTTGTCTAAATTTGAAAAAAAGAAAAAAAAATCTGAATCTGAACCGTGATTCTAATTGAACTGGCCGAGAAACCGACCTCAAAAGGATTCGATTGCCGATCATGATCCACATGAATGGCCAGAGGGAGTATCTCTTCAAAGGGGAATGGTCCGTTGCAATAAATAATAATCCCCACTCCGGGGAATCCTCTCTCCCCATTATGAAATGAAGCAATCAGTTTTGATACTGTCGTAAATTTTCGGCTGTATAATGGTGCCGTTGGAACTATTTGAGGGGATTTAGAAAAGGGGGGATGATTTGAAGCGAGTTATTAGGATATCTTGGAAAATGGTAATGCTGAGCTAGTAACACTGACCCTGAAGTAGAATGAGAGGCGGGGTTCGCAAATTTCCAAATCAAGGTTTAGAATGCCCCTGTGCCTGTTGTAATGGGTAATTGGACAACGAGTGCCGGATACTCAAGCAGGAAATCGTATTTTCCCTTAATGTTCATCAGTGTTATCAATTTCTAACTAAGATTGCTAGTATATTATTAAATTAAATTATATAATTGTTGAAGTATTAAATTATGTTCATTCTGCAGAAAAAAAAGTGCTAACTTCCCTGACGACGAGAGTTTTCCACATCCATTCTAGCCTAGGCCACTATCTCTCTGTGATGGATGCTAATAATGAGGTGAAGGCGCAAACGCATTAATTCGCTTGAAGCGCTGAACTGCCAGCTAGCAGTGGAATTTCAGGATTATTTACGAAGAACACTTTTCTTTGATCACTTTTGTAAATTTTGAACCGCTTTGGTTTTGTTTTTTGCCTCTACAACATTTAACAATTAAACAAAGCTAAGATTCTTCATAAGCGATATCGCTTATGAAGAATCTTAGCTGATGTATCCGTTGAAAACATTGCTGGAATAAATGTTTCAAAGTCAGCTTGGGCTCAAAGAATAGTGATTTATTAAGAGCTCTTAGAAAAGTGTTTCGGCTTTCGTTCGCGTAAAGAACAGTATTTTCCTTCTGATCATACATATAATAGAGTAGAGGAATTTTTATTTGAACACTTCTGTAAATCTTTCACTACCTTCGTTTTGTCTCTTGCATATACGACAATAGAGAAAGGAAAAATAACAAATTTATAGCTTTCTTCTGTTACAAACAATGTTGCAATATTTTTTTTTTTAAATTTGTGTCACTTTTAAATGTGCTTATTCTTCCGTTGGGGCTTTATTAGTTTGAACACCATCGTCTTGGTGAAATTACGTGCTGCTCAGAGCGTGTTCCACCATACTAACAATAGTAACTATCAGTTACTATTTTCGTCGTTACTACGCTGACCGTACCAACCTTCTCGAAATAGTACGCGTGGTAACTACGCATCTCTGTAACGTGATTAGTCGGATTCGCCCGTGACATGATATTCAGCTGGAAAATAGAAAAATCTTTCCAGCCTTGACTGCAAAAAGCCAGAATTCGTGACATCATGCGTAGTAACTGCGGTAAGTAGGGTGGAACGCGCTCTTTGTAATAAATGCAAAATTTCAAAGAAAAAACAGAAAATCCAAATCCAGCGGAGATCTGACAAACTGGGCACTAGATGGGTTTTAGGGTTTTCTTATAGGTAGGTAGGTAGGTAGGTAGGTTTTTATTTTTAACCAAAAACATTAAAAATAAAATAAAATAACACTACTAATATCCCATTGCAGCAAAAAGAAAGTCCTAAGGACTTGTGCTGCAATTTATTAATACTACTTGTATCCAATAAATAAATAACTAAACATAACAACTTATTATCCACCTAGCCTATGACTTAAATAACAAACAATTAAACGTGAACACTACACGCAACAAGAATCCTTAATATTTACTCATTACCAGTTTCAGCCCCACCCGAACAACTGTGAAAAAAAAGAAAGAAAAAAAAAAGAAGAAGAAAAAGACCACATACCCTTCAACTCGTATTAATTAAGTGGAAAGTTTTCAGTTTATTTTTAAATCCGTATAAAGTGGCAGACTCCCTGATGCTAGACGGCAGATTATTCCAAACAGAAGGCCCCAGATTATGAATCATATAAGATGATCTAACTGTTTTTCTTTTTTCATTAGTTAAAAACTGTGCATTTCTAGTATCATAATTGTGGGGCTCCTGATTCATAGAAAAATAATCATGGAAATAATCAGGGCATATATGGTTCATGCTTTGAAACACAAAAATTGATGCCTGGTAATCACGAATCTGACCAACATTCAGAACATTACACCGGGAAAAGCTGGCAATGGTTTTGGATTCAACCTCCTTTTTTATGTCCGCAACCAAACGAATGCTTTTATTTTGCAAAATCTGGATCCTTTTATAATTAGAAAAAAAATTGCTAGCCCAATGAACACAACCGTAATCAATGTAAGGGTGAACAAGGGAAAAATAAATAATTTTTAAAATCTGAAATGGAAATGTTTTTCTTACCCGTCTTAGAATTCCTAGCCCCCTAGCCATTTTTGCACCAATAATACTACAATGCTTTTTCCAACTAATATTATTATCTAAATAAAACCCCAAATATCTCATTTCAAAAACTTGTTTAATGGGTAAATCTCCGAAAAAAATGTTATTGTTATCATTGAGTAACCTACCTGTTCGACTAAAAATAATGTAATTTGTTTTAGATGCGTTAACTGCTAGGGAACTACCAACTGTAAAACTACGTAAACGTTCAAGTGCTAAGTTAGCCTTATGTACAACCTCCACCAAACAACTACCAATTATTGTTATGGCAGTGTCGTCCGCGAAAGAGGTCAGCGCCTCCTCACCGACATGTGATGCCAGCGAATTAACATAAACGAGATATAGCAGAGGTCCGAGCACGGAACCTTGAGGCACTCCGCACTTTACATCGAACTCGCTGCTTAGGATATCCGATAAAGCAACTTTGAGACTTCGGCCATGCAGGTACGATGAAAACCACTGTACACAAATACTGCCTAGCCCAAGCCCGCTTAGTCTACTTAGAAGGGTATTAAATTCAACAGTATCAAAAGCCTTACGGAAGTCCACAAAAACAGTTAGAGGGACCAGGTTTTTTTCAAGAGCTTTATCAACAAAGCTTAAAAGATGGTGTACTGCATGGCTAGTGGAATGTTTACTTCTGAAACCGAATTGGCCATCATACAGTATTTTCTTCGAATCCAGGTAATTATACAATCTCCTATAAATAACTTTTTCGTAAATTTTACTAAATAAAGGTAAAATCGAAATTGGTCGCCAATTACAGGGGTCCGAGGGATCCCCACCTTTATGTAACGGTATGATTTTTGACTGTTTTAGTTTAGACGGGAAATGGCCTTTAGCTATTGACAGATTTATTAAATACACTAATACCGGCAAAAGGTACACCGAAACAATTTTAAAAGCCTTAAGGTTCAGTCCATCTATACCAGACGAATTTGATTTAAGACCACTAACAATTTTATCAACTTCTTCAACAGTACACGGCTCAAACTCAAAACCATTCTGCATACTCGAAGGATCAATGTTAAAAGTGTTATCACCACCACCTCCAGACACATCTTTCTGTATATCATTACCATTCTTCGAAAAATAATCACCCATATGATTTGCTATTTCCAGTTTATCATCAATTATTCTGTCGTTAATTTTTAGTTCGGTGATGCTTCTATCTTTTTTATCACATCCAATTACTTCACGGACAATCCCCCACGTATCTTTTATATTACCTTGCTTACTTTTTAAACGGTTTAAATAATAATCATTCTTTGCATTTCTTCTTGTTTTATTTACATGATTTCTTAACTCTTTGAAATCATTTAAAGCAACTTCAGACGGGTTCTCTAGATATTGGCAATACAACTTATTTCTTTGACTTATTAAACTCAGAATTTCATCATTAATCCATGGCTTTCTCGGTTTAGATTTCTTATAATTAATTTCCTTAATAGGGCAATTTTTTTCAAATACAGGGTAAAGGATATCTGAGAAAATATTGAAAGCTTTTGAAGCATCGTCCTTTTCATTGTAAACCACCTCCCAGTCCAACGAACTAACTTCATTTTTGAATTTAGCCAGATTTACTTCTTTCATGTCCCGCCTAATAATTTTATTTATTCTTTTATTTATACAATTTGACAACTTCTGTAACGAACAAAGAAGTGGTAAATGGTCCGATCCAGAGGAGGTTAATACGTCACACGTGCTATCCTCCACCAAACCTTCACTAACGAATATATTATCAATCAAAGTTGCAGAATGCTCAGTTATTCGGGATGGAATAGAATTTAACGGGAAAACACCAAGTGAAAGCATGAGGTTAAGGAAATCCAAATTGTTGGCTTGAAGATCTAATAAGTCAAAATTAAAGTCTCCCATGATTACTGTCTTATCAAAACTTTGAATAATTTTTGTACTTAAAATTTCCAATTCTTCTAGAAACAAATCTGGGCTAGCACTGGGGGGTCTGTACACTAAAGAAATAAAAAGTGGATCATTATTAGTTATCGCTATCTCAATAGCAAAAGTTTCAATCTTACCTTCAATCCATAATGACAAATCTTCCCTTACTTTAAATTTTACATCGTCCTTGATTATGAATGCTAAACCTCCCCTTCCCATCGCTGACCGGGTCTTGGAAATGAGTGTGTAACCTGGAAAATTAAAAAACGAAGCAGGACACTGTTCACTAATGAATGATTCACAAATACCTAGCACTTGTACCTTAGTGTCCAGTTTATTAATCAGATCAGCTACATCCTCATGTGAAGTAGTTAAATGGCAATTCCACTGAAGAATCTGGAATCCGGACACCATAAAGGGAGGTCGGGTATCATCGACTGCAATATATTTACTTAGCCTCATTGGCTGTTTATCAATAAACTCCGACCGGCTACCAACATCACTCGACAGAATATTATCTAACGAAAAACGGCTATTTTCTAACTGAAGTAATCGCGAAGACATTCATAAATAAATCACACTAAATACTATTACAGAACTATGACGACAAAAAACTGTAAAAACTAAAGAACACATTTCTATGATACTAACAAAAACAAACCGAATACATTTAAATTAGATGTCGTCACGACACCACAGTCTCCGCGATTGATTGTCAGTTTGGGATCGAGCAAATATGCGGCCGCGATCAGACCAGACGTTATGGTTGCCTAACTTATCCCGCGCCAATTGCAGGATTTCACGTCGTTTCTTCGTTAGGCTTTCTGACACAAATATACCAGATTTGGCTAACTTACTCTTGGCCGCAAAAACATTTCTGGCCATATCTTTAGACGAGAACTGGGCGAGTACCGGAGCAATCATATCAGGTCGCGTAGGATTGGAAGGAAGGGTAAACCGATACACTTTCACTAAATCGGGCGCTGCAACAGGTACACCCATCTTGTCCGAGATAATTCTGTTAATGCACGATTTTAGGTCAGCACCCGGAGCTTGTTTCAGACCATTGAAAATCAGAGAATCCATTCTGTCTTCCTGCTCAATATCATCCAGTCTGTTTTCAATTTTTTTCACTCGCTCTTCAAGAACAATGAAGCTGTTTTTCAGTGATTTGAGCTGCTTTTCGATCATGTCAAACTTCGGCGTGTACTCTACCACAATGGAATCATATACGTCCGAAATAACTGATTCCGCTGAGATTGGGAGTTGAGAATTCAGGCGCTCAGAAACTTTGCGTGATATTTCCTCCCTGAGGTTTGCTTTTACTGCCTCTAGTTCTTGTTGAGTTTAATACGACCGTTCGTTCAAATAAGTTTACATCTGTTATGTTTGTTTGTTACTTTGACTTCGGACCTTTGCTGGCCCGGGGGGGGGGGGGGGGTCGAAAGACCCCTCACCTCTGTACGCTCTCGATTTTGGTCATTCGTTTTTCTGCATGGTGCCTTCTTTCTGCTGTCGTCATGTAAGAACATCAGATAAATGAAGACGTCGTTGGCACATAAAAAACGTCGTTGGCAAATAATAATGCCGCGAAAATGTTCCGCTGTTTCCAAGCGAAAGTATATCAGTGCTTCCGCGAGAAATGAAAAGTTGTCTAAAAAAGGCTGGATCATGGAGCGCTTTCCCAGTTGAGGCTAATTCCCGTAAAACGAATTGAAAGTTGGGTTTTTGCAGATACCATGGTGTCTGTTACCACGGTAACTGGATCTACAAAACTCTATATGATTAAGTCCAAAACACGCCAGCGATTCTCAGGAAGAAGGACTAAGCGGTCCGTACGACTCAAACTTAACGACTCAAATCCTGTGTCAATCAATCATCGCGATCTTTGGCGGCAGTTGTAACACCACTTCTGCCTTTCTTCCGCTAGCTACCAGGAGAGGCTGGAGATTTTGCATCGGCAAGGAGAGATAGTCTTGAAGAGTATTAGTCGTTCTTGCAGTTACGATGGCATCTGATACTGCCGTTGCTCTACAAAAACGACAATTGCCGATATTGCGCTTTTCGAAGTCATCCAAAAAGAAAAACTGATATCTAGTCACACCACTAAGTGCCAAACTTCTTTCCCACCAATTTGACAAAATCCTAGGCTCTGTTGTTGGTAATGACGAAATCGAGATGACTTTTTCAGATACAACGATAACTGCAAATTTGACCGTGGTATCAGATGCCACGGTAACTGCGAAAACGACTTTAGGCCATCGTATCAGATACCACAGGGGCGGATCCAGCCTTTTGTTCTAGGGGGGGGGGGGGGGCGATTCTTACCGAAAAGAGGGGGGGGGGTAGTGTCCTTTTTGTCGGCCACAAGGCTGATTTTTTTCGCGTTTTAAGTATCCCTGTCGGTCTCTTATTTAACGAAAATTTTCATATGTTACAATAATGGTAAAAACTGTACTTGATCAACTGACAACTGTTTACAAGAAAAATTCAAGCTCCTGGCTCCACTTGTAAAACGATTTTAGAGTCTAGTTACAGTAGTTAGAACATGAGTTAATGCAGACTTCCGTAAGTGCAGTAAAACAAAACAAAAAATTACAGCCCTTCTAGGGGGGGCGATCGCCCCCCTCGCCCGCCTCTGGATCCGCCCCTGAGATACCAAGGTATCTGCAAAAACGCAACTCATGATTTGTAGTGCCGATGGCTTGGGAGTATATCAGTCGGTAATTTTTCATCCGGGAAGTCGTTCTTAACTCATCCAACTCACTACATGCGGGGTACTCATCAGATGTTCAAATTCAAGTTCACGCTTTTTTAATCCACGTCGCTAAACTACAAATAAATTAAACAAGCAATGCGGAGAAGAAAATTCGTACATGCAGTGTTTATCGATCTCCGCGCCACATCCAACTCGTGTCTCCATACATTGGGCAAAAGTAAGTAAGTAAAAAGTTCTCTCATTTATACCTCTCCAGTTCGCGAAACTAAGGATTAATTTTAGCTCTTCCTTGTCTGTTCCCAGTTTAAAGTCTCTGATTCATGTGGGCCGAGAAAGTGCGAGACACCATCATTTATGGACGGGTAGGTTTTTTACGAACACACTGTTACCTTTGTTTTCCCCAAAATCCTTACGGTAGCCAACATTATCCATAAATTACTTGAACACAACCTCTTGAACGCCAATCCGCCATTGCTAATTAACTATTCACTGATATTCTGAGATTACTAGAACCTTCGAGTAGATCGAGTGGCGTGTAAGAGGATTAAAACAACTAAGTATATCACCATGTGGACTTTTAGAAATGTCGGAAGAAGAAATCGTCGGCCGGTTTGACATTTTTTGGTCTCGGAAGCTGAATATTATTTAGCTGAGTTTCATAATCTTCAAGAAATCACTATAACGAATTTAAATATTAACGAATTTTCCCGGTTTGGTCCGAATTTGGGAACTACTTGTCCGGTTAAAAAAGAAAGATAAAAAACCCAACTCGGCGGATCTTCTTTCCCCAACATTGAACATCTATTAAATACAAATTTAACTTTAAACAAATTTTCCGGCTCTAGCCGGATTCCGGTCGAACTGTATGTCCGGATAAAAAATGATTGTCATACACGAATTCAGCATCTCTTCTTACCCCTAAATCGGATATCTTATCAACTACAAAAAAAACTTTAACTTTTAACAATTTTCCAGTTTGGCTGGATACTGGGCGAACTACTTGTACGGGTAGAAAATTGTTTTGACATGTTTTCAGCATGTGTTCTTACCTCTAAATCGAACCTGTAATCAACTCGAAATAAAACTTTTACTTTTAACAAACTTTCCGGGTTTTCACCATCGTGCTCAGAATGTCTTCCTACCTCTCAATAAAACATCTAATTAACTTCAAATAAAACTTTTACTTTTAACAGACTTTTCGGTTTTGGCCGGATTCCGGGGGAACTACTTGTCCGATGACAAAATGGTTTTCACCATCGTGTTCAGCATGTCTTCTTACCTCATAATCGACTATCATATTATCTGTTTAAAATTATTTCATTTGCCCCTTAATTTAAACCCCCACCCCTAAATGTAGGGCTACAGAGCCCATCTACGAACTCGACCTTACTCTTTTCCCAAAGAATCCTCACACCAATTTTCATCAAAGTATTTCATTTCCTTCGAGAGTTATATTGCGCACAGACGGACAGACGGACAACTTTTGCGATGTCGTAGGTATCCCGCCACTTACGTTTTGGGATCCCAAAAAATGGCGAAAGGCGGGGATTTCAGAAGCTTAAAAGTCCGTCGTGAAGCTATGGATACTACAAAAGGCACAATAGGCAAGAGGGGTCCTTTAAGTTATATTTCCTTGCAACAACGTCAGCATTACGTTTTAGAGATTAGTAAGAAGAATTGCTCAGCACAGGAACAGAAATCCCAAAGAAAGCTTTCTTTTTTAGCCGGACAAGTAGTTCTCAAATTCGGCCCAAACCGGGAAATTGGCAGAAGTGGCAGGAAGTTTTCGTCAGAACAGATATGGCTTACAGGGGTAAAAACACAAGCTGAATCCATATCTGAACTTGGTTTTCTTAATTTGTTTCTGAATTTGAATGGTCTGGACCAAATATTGAATTTTTGGGATCCCGTTGAGACCTTTGGTCTTGTTTCGTTTTGTACCTACGACTCTTTAGTACTTTTTCGGCCGAGTCGAAATTTTGCCGTTCACGCAATGTAAACTTCGCAGTAAGCCTGCAAGGTCCACCGACAAATCTTTTACACAGAAGAACTTGAGAAGCTTCAAATGAATTTTGGGAGACACGGTAGGCCGACAGGTCTATTTTCTATTTCTTGCTTCTTTTGTTTTGCTTGGTTTTAAAATTTTTTGCCACGGCGCGTTCAGTTTTCAAATATTTTGCGCCCAGTTACCACGTTGCCGGGAAGGCTGGCAGAAGATGACAAGCACTAACAAGAAAATCTCAAAATCACGTAAAAATTGATAATATTCTCGTAAAAACTTATTTCTGAGCCACTCGATCGTGAAGAGACCATTTCTAGTAAGAGATGTGCTTTAGATTCGCCACATATGGTTCAGCGCCTCCAACTACTTTACGAAAGTCCCCCATTGTCTCATTATCAGTACTTTCGACAAAATATACAGGCTAGTAAACCAGGTCCTCAAGTTTATGGGCCGGGAACTGCACTCTGCTTCCCGAGTAGTGGAAGTTTTGCACAGTTTTTGGAGTACAGAGTGAAAGATATATACACTGGTCATTACCTGATGGGTCCATATTTTACTATCTCTGTGTCACAAGTGATGATCATGAGACAGCTTGGGAGTTTCAGAAACTAGTCCACTTGGGGCGCTGAACTTTTAATTCTTCGGTATGAATGGCTTTCCCGCCTCTAGCTGTGCTTGCCTCACAGACCCCCCCCCCCCCCCCACCCAAGACCCGGGATGAAGCCACGACGCGATCCGACCGCTGGGTCATCTAGCGGCGCGGGTCGGAAGCGCCCGACATGGGGAGGATGGAACCATAGTTTGACTTAGGATCTAACAAAATGTTTTTATTGGAGTAGACATATAGAAAATATGTAGACAAATTAAACTTCTTGTTTGCATTATCGATTTCTTAAAGTATTTTCTTTTCTGTTTTTGGGATCCCAAAACGTAAGTGGAGGTCTGTCAGCACGATAACTCTCGAAGGGAATTAGATATTTTGATGAAACTTGGTGTGAGGACTCTTCGAGTCAAGGGAAAGGTCGAATTCGTAGATGGGCCCGATCCTCTATATTTAGGGGAGGGGTTTCAAATTAAGGGCCGAAAATTTTTTTTTAAAAGCTAATGAGATAGTTGATTACGAAGTAAGAGGACATTCTAAACACGAATATGAAAACCATTTTTTCGCCGGACAAGTAGTTCACCCGGAATCCGGCTAAAACCGGAAAGTTTGTTAAAAGTAAAAGTTCTATCTGAAGTTGACTAGATATCCGATTTAGGGGTAAGGAGACATGCTGAATCCGAATATGAAAATGATTTTTATCGTCGCACAAGTAGATAAGCCCGAATCCGGCCAAAACCGGAAAGTCTGTCAAATAAAAAAGATTAATCTGAAGTTGATTAGAGGTTCGATTTAAGGATAGTGAAACATGCTGAATCGGAATATGAAAATTATTTTGTCGCCGGACAAGTAGATCGCCCTGAATCCGGCCATAACCGGAAAATCTCTTAAAAGTAAAAGTTTTATATGAATTTCATAAGGTGTTCGATTTACGGATAAGAAGCATGCATAATTCTTGTATGACAATCATTTTATACCTGGACACATTTCACCACGAATCCTGCTGAAATCGGAAAATTTGTTAACAGTTGAAGTTTCATGTGAAAGTTGATTATTGAGATATGGATGGTATGGAGATACGCTGAATCTGTTTTTGAACTTCAGTTTTTCGAAAGACAAGTAGTTCGCCGGAATCCGGCTGAAACCGGAAATTTGGCAGAAGCAAGGCAGGAACTTTCGTCAAAGTAGACATGACGCAGGCTATAGGCGTAAACTCACATGCTGAATCCATATTTGAACTTCGTCTTCTCCGATGATTACCGCTGGACCGCTACAAGACTTGATTGGCAGAAGTGGCAGGAAGTTTTCGTCAAAACAGATATGGCTTACAGGGGTAAACACACATGCTGAATTACCGCTGGGCCGCTACAAGACCTGATTGTCTGTAAATATTAAATTTTCGGGATCCCATCCAAACTCTTGTTTCTTGTTAATTTACGTAAGTCCAAAGAATTAAGAATATAAATTAGATTACAATAAGCAAACGCAGTAAATTACACTAAATTCGTTATAGTGATTTCTCCAAGATTCTGAAACTGAGCTAAATAATATTCAGCTTCCGAGACCAAAAAATGTCAAACCGGCCGACGATTTCTTCTTCCGACGTATCTAAAAGTTTACACGGTGATATACTTAGTTGTTTTAATCCTCGTACACACCACTCGATCTTCTCGAAGGTTCTAGCAATCTTTTCACCAGCGTCAGGAGATCAGTGAATAGTTAATTAAAAATGATTTTGTCTTGTCGGGCCAGCAGTGCAATATTTTGAACGTCTCTACTTGAGACCTAGGTGACAAAAATAAAAAATCATTTAACAGAGTCAAAATAATTCAGTGGATTCTAATACAAGGTTTAAAATTAATCATATTTCAGTTAAGTTTAAATACTACATGTATACACTACGATTTTTAAGGCACTGGAGTTCCCAGGAGGCATCAGTCAGATCAGTCCGGAATCATAGGTTGTAGGGAACCTCCCATTAAACATAAGAAGCACACGTAACAACTACTTTATCTACCTATCTACACTATAATTATCTTGATTTCTGTTCAAGTAAACCTGGATCTTAACATCCAAAGTCTGGTGCAAGAAGATTCAACACAATTTGAAAGAAAAATAGATAAAAAAAGGAAGATGAGTTTAGAAAGAAAAAAATTAGGAAAACATGACAAGGAAAATTTTATTTCAGAAAGGACAGAGAAATTAATATAGCCTGTCTAACGCGAACTTGTTTGTAATCCTCAAGTGAGGGACTTGTCTAAAAAAAAAAAAAAAAAAAAAATACTTGACAGAGGAGAAGTTGAGGAGTAGTTGAGGAGCCCATGATAAGTGGTAGTCGAGGGGCCCGAAGTACAGTTGAGACTAGATTCGCATAGTAATGCTCGGCGTAGTTGATTTCGTAATGGCTTTCTCACTTATGGAAGTGATTCCGTGAGGCCCTTCACACTTCTTTACTTGAACGGCCCCTCGTACGTGTTCTGCCTTATAGTATTATCCCTGTATCCCCTACAGTATTAAAAGCTTCAGAATCCGTCCTTCGTCACTTTTTAGCACGTTTTCGGCTGAGCCGAGGTTGCCAGTCAAGCAGCATGGTTAGCACGCCAAAATTGTAAGCTAAGGGTCGCTGGTACGAGTCTTGGTGGTGCTTACCGTTTCGTTTGGGGCGGGGTTTGTGGCTTAACCCTGTAAGACCAGCCAAAGTCTACCCAGCGGCAAATAGGTACCTTGAAAAGTGTGCGAAAACACCAAGATGGCTAGCCTCCAGCCGTCCATTGCACTTCTTGGCTGAGGGCAGAGAATCGGAGATAAGCACCGACAGTTAGGCCTGTATAGGCTGGTGCTGATACCTTTGCCAACGAACCCGGGCTCCGACCCCGGCTTTGGGGTCGGGGTTTTGACATTTTTCGTTCAACGTAAAGTTTTGAAGACTTGAGGAGGGTTCTCGTGAGATTTCTTAGTAACTTTTGAGTGAGCGAAGCACATTGCGAAAACTGTGCGTATCCGATTTCTAAAATTGCTTTCCAGTTTCAGTCGGGATAATGTTGAAGTCCAAACTTTTTAGAACAAATATGGACCACGTGTATTTGCTTCTCATATATTCCAACAAAGTCATCATTAATGACCCTTATGTTTTTTTCCGGTAGCGAAGCCACCGTGTTTTTCCACACTTTCAAAATTCCCCGCCGAAGCATTCAACTTTCCGAGAAAGAGGCTTTGGTTTCGAAAGTGCAAAAATCGGTCGGAAAGTTCGGTAACGCCGAAGCAGCGCAAAAAACGCTAGAAAGTGGTTCCGACTTCGCTTTGCAACTCTCGAAAATCCTACCTTGGCAGGTCAACGAACCTATCTCGACTCCCTTTCTTTTGCTTGTCTTTCCCACTTTTAATTACTGAGTGCATAGTTTTTAAAGATCTTGTGGCGAACCTCCGCGTTGTAGAGGGAAGGCTGGGCAAGTTTTGGTATTTCGAAAAATGACCATCCCATCCCGATCCCTCCACTCAAAGCTTGTCATGAGATTTCCCGCGTCCTCAACTCCCCCCGCAATTATTTATCCAGTCCGGACTTTCAGACATGTGCTTTTGTCCTGATTACCCGTTCAAAAGTTATTTGCGCCTCAAAATTCGGTTCCCCTCCCTTCACTTCTCCAACGATGTCCCTAATATGCCTCCCAAGTTTTATCGTCCTAGCACATTCGGAAGTTCCGTGAATCGCAGGACCGACCGTCCGACGGAAAAGCGATCGGTATATAAATCGGCCGTAAAAACAGGAGACAGAAAGGCTTAGAAAGCACAAACCTTGAAAATATTACGAGACAATAAATTTCATGTCGTACTTTAGAGACACGGCTAGAATACCAGACGTTAATGAACATTCGGGGAATGAATTGGATAGACCGACCGGGACCGCCGAAAGACTATCATAAATAAATGAGTTCTTATTAATATAAAATCCTGTATCAATCTTAATCTACTATAGCAGGGGCAGGCCCGTATCCAGGAATTTATTTCGAGGACCCCCCCCCCCCCTGGATACGGCCTTGCTTACAAGCCTATTGCCATCTGAAATTTCAGTCAATCAGTGAACACATTTATTCCCGAATATCTATCTCACAACATGGGACTGTCTTGATAATTCATTTTAAAATGTGTACGACTTGTTATATTGACGATGCAATGTAAATGTAAGTTGTTCAGCCTTTAGCCTACCACGCGGAATCAGTCAGGAATGGCAAGTAGTAGGCTAAGGCCTAGCACAAAATACGGCAAGACTCGGGCGTGCAGTTCATATCCGCAATCTTATCCGAGTTCCGACCCAAACCTCTTGAACTAACTAATACCGGTGGTTGGTTGCCAGACCATTGCTAGGCCCTAGACTAGCCTAGCCAAAACACATCAGCCCATAATTCGGCATGTACATGGGGCTTTATTGCAAATCCTAGGCCTGTACATTCTCGATAACATGAATAAAAAATGGTGATACTTAATTACACGTATTCCAAAGGACTCGGTGCTCACAAAATGATAATCCGACTGAAGCTTATATAACCTCGGTGCAGGGCTCGAGGCGAAATGAAATCAATGCTGTTCTCTCGTGGATGGTGATATTTCCACATCTTATAAATAATGATTATATTAATTAATAAATAAATAAATGAATAGTAAAGGTTTATTCTAAGAATGAAGGGGGAAACTAAAGAAAAGATAAAAACATGGGTTACAGACTATGTCTCTGTAACAGACTTCACAACTTATTATCCCGTAGGATGTCCATTGGGAGATGAGGGACTCCTAACTGTCTAAGATAACTGACAGGTGTTTTGTCCGGAGGATTGTCGTTTATATACCTCGCTTAATGTGTACCTTTCTTTGTCATTATTTTGTTTAAGTAATGTATCGGAATAACAAGACCAAAGGTTTCGATGGGATCCCAAAAATTTTAAATTTGATCCAAACAATTGGGTCTTGTAGATATCGGGTCTTTGCCATAAACCTTAAAGGACTCCTCTTGCTTATTTTGCCTATTATATTATACCTAGCTCCCTTATGGAATTATAAGCTTCTAAAATCCCCACCTTTCTCCATTGTTTCTTTTTATACCGACGAATTTTTAGCGCTTTTCGGCCGTGCCGAGTTTTGCCCGTAATACAACCTAAATTTTGCCGGAATCTCCAACGTCCGTTGACAACTCTTTCACATATAAGAATATGAGAATCTTCTGTTCTAGACTTTTTTCATTTGCTTGGTTTTCCCATTTTTTAACCATGGCTCATTCAGTTTTCAAACATTTTGCACCCAGCCGCCGCGTCGGAGAGCAGGAAAGCTGGATAGAGTCGACAGGCGCCATTAAGAAAATCTCTAAATTCAGGTGGAAAGTAATTTTCTTTTCGAGAAATGTTTTTTCTGATTCATTTCGTAGTGAACAGATCATTTCTAGGAAGAGATGTGCTTTAAGCATTTTTACTAATAACATTTGGAAACGGATTAAAGCCAATGGTAGTCATCTGGGAAGACCAAGTTCAAACATGGATTCAACATATGTGTTTACCCCTGTAGCCTGCGTCATATGTACTTTGACGAAATTCATCAAAACTTCCTTCGTTACTTCTGCCAAGTTTTCGGTTTCGGCCGGATTCCTTGCGAACTACTTGTCCGGCAAAAAATTAAAGCTCACTTCAGCATGTCATCGAGCCTCTAATCAGGCTCAGATAAAACTTTTACTTAGAAAAGATTTCAGCCGGATTCCTGCGAACTATACGTCCTGTGAGGAAACGAGTGTCATGTACGGATTCATTATGTCTTCTTACCTGTAAATCGAATATCTAAGGAAATTCAAATAAAACTTTTACTTTTAAAAATTTTCCGGTTTCGGTCGGATTCCGGGTGAACTACCTGTCCGGCGAGAAACTAATTTCCATATTAGGATTCATTATGTTTCCTTATCCCTAATTCGACTATATGATTAGCTTTTAAGAAATATTGTGTGTGCCCTTTAATTTGAAACCCCTCCCCCCCCCCTTAAATATACAGCTATGGGGCCCATCTGGGAACTTGACCTGTACTTTGACCCAAACGGTCCTCACACCAAGTTTGGACCAAATATCTCAATCTTTTCGAGAGTTATCGTGCTAACAGACGTGCAGTCTGTTATTACGGACTGACGAACAACTTTAGGAAGTCATAGATACGGTTTGGGATCCCAAATAGTAAAAAAAGAGCCATTAATACACAAAAAGTACTAACCTAGGGCCGCCCATGCATCATACTTTGCCCCGCCATCTTTATGCTGACCTCATTTTGACGATGAAAGGATCATCCTCTTTTCTTCCTTTATTGCAGGAAGACTCCCTTAGAGTAAATTGGAAAAAACTTAATCCTACTTTGCAAGCTACTTGAGAGCCGGCTCCGAAGTCCGTGGAATTGAAAATAAATCTGGAGATTTTACTGGACGGGAATTCCTCCTATTACCATGTGGAGTGTAATCGACATCAGTAGTCAGGGAAGATCAAACGGTCCAGACAGAAAATGAAACCCGTCAACTTAAACGACCTCAAGGGTCACGACGTTAAAATCCGTATGCAAACCTAGACATATTTATCCTAATCAAATCGTCAGCGATTAATATATAAAAAAAAACCACCCTCTGTGACCTCCGCGTTTCTGCCTTTGACCATTTTCCGAGTTTCCTCTGGAAAGAAGTTTTTTTTTAGACCCGAATGGTCGGAATGGTCCCTGTTCTTTTTTCTGTGTTCGTTTTTGTCCTGTGCATTTACTGCGTTACCGAAAGCTCAGTACACTTTTTCTTTTCTTCTTTTGTACAGTAGAGGTATGCAGTGTATGCTTATTATGCTATTATTGACGGGTGGACGAACTGTCGTATTTTGGAAGTTGGCGAAATGACGGGTGGAGGTAGTGACGGTGACCCAACTGTTTCACTACCCTGGCTATATTACTCGCTTACAAAATAGTTAAATGGAAAGGAAAATAACAAACTTGATACCAGCGAATAGCCAACTATTTCGTGATTATCTTGGCAGAAGCTTTGAGTCGGAATTCAGTTAAATATTATGTTACTTTGAATTTACAAATTTGCTTCTTCTTCTATTTGAGGCGTCTATTGGTTCGAACCGCCATCTTCTTGGCCGAAGCCGTGTTCCCCCTGACAAAGTATTCAAATTGTGAAAGGAAAACCAGGAGGCAGTTGAGTCACTAACATTGTTAATAACAGCAAAATATTCAGAAAGTGATAAAAACGTGAATGGAAAATACGTTTTTGGCAAGTATTTTATAATACAAAAACTGGTTGACCTTCAGCGCTAGGCGACGTTCATAAGGCAACGTACATACTAGGCGACGTTCCTCGACTGTCAGAGCAAACTAACTCTAGAGAGTACCACGCGAACTTTGAAAAAGTGACACAGAGTCAATCGCCGCGACACTAGCACCTCTGGCGGTCCTGAATGTCCCTACTGAAACTCGATCAGTCGTTGTTAACAAGCGCAAGATCAGACTTTTCCGCATCCGCCACTGCACGTCAGAACGACTCGCTGAAGCTTCTGGCCAAGCGTGCTCCACGGCGCTTCGACGGAGGCCCATTTTGGATCAGGTTCAGGTTCCTTTATTTCGAAAATACTTCTTGACAATATATTTTGATCACTGGGGGCCGGCAGGGATACGAGCTCGTTAGCTCGGCCCCATAACATGGGAAGGATAGGTTTTGACATTACTCTCAAGAGTTAATTTTTCTCTGCTCTACTGTACTGCACTAATTCTCTTTTAAGTAAATAAGGTTTTACCATCATCGTCATCTGTTGGGGTTCATGGCCAACTAGAGACAATATTTCAGGCGTAAAAAATCCCAATCTAAATAGCAACTAATTCCAGACAGTCGAATTTTGTAGATTTCCTAGTCTTCGTCAGTCCCCTTTAACATTTTTCTGTTTATCCGCGATCAACCGCTTGAATCTGTACATTTTTTTTTTGTAACCATTTAAGAGTTTTTTTTAAACTTAACAACTAATCAAATGAGAAAACCAAGTTCAGATATGGATTCAGCAAGCATCTTTACTCCAGTATCTCATCTGTAATCGACTTCAGAAAGGTCTTTTAGATTTTTTTTTTAAAACCAAATCCCTCGTATTGTAGCTATATTCCCGGCGAACTGCATGCAGAGCGAAAGAGCTACTAACATTGAGAGCCGAACCATTCGATCCAAATTTCCGGTTCTTGGCAAATTTTGCCAGCTTACTCGTCAAGGAAATAAAGTTCGAAGTTCGATTCAGCATGTCTCCTTACCCCGATACCGAACCTCTAATCGACTTCAGAAACACCTTTGAGCTCCAAGCACATTTCCAGTTTCGGCCGAATTCCTCGTGAATCATTTGTCCGGCAAGAAAACTAAGTTCAGACATGGATCCAGCGGGCCTCCTTACTTTTATTTATTTCTTTATTTAATTTAGCCGTAATCATATGCATGGAGGAAAAACACAAATTGTCACTAGCCCACGTGTCACACATAACCACATATGTATAAAAAATCAAGGAACCACAAGTTCGTCACTCCATTTTTTCCACAAAGGCAGAGAAAGTGGAAAAATTGGAGTGGAAAAAATTTGGATCAGACCTCAAATGGCGGCTTTTTAGCGACAAAACCGCTTTCCGTTTTAGTTCGTAAAACGAAGGCATATGATTATTTGCGGTTACCCCTTAGACGACTCCCGTTATCTTATACGTTTTTACCCTTCATTCGAAGCCTCCTCCTCTGCCTCTAAATATACGGCTAAAGGACCCATCTACGGACTTGATATGTACTTTGCCAGTGAATCCGCTTACGAAGTTTGAACAACATATCTCATCCCCTTCGACCCCCCGACACGACAGACTGCCACGACTAAACCCAAGAAACATTGCGCATGTATACACACGACCGGAGTCACTGTCCCTCCAGCGTCCATAGATTAAACAAAGAGTATCGTCACGGATTCGTAGAGCTTTCGCATGTATGGATAAAGGGATAGGGTAAGGACTGGGATAGCCACCTGTTTTTCCGAAAACTGGTTGACAAGTTTGTTGAAAACTGGTTGACAAGTTGTCGGATGTATTCTGCCTTTCGACGCAGTAAATGCCGGTTGGGACTTCGGAGATAACTAAACTGATCGCATACACGTCTGTGTATTGTGCCAGTTCTCTATGGAAGTTTTATTTGGAGTACTTGTTAGTGATTGGTGGGTTTGGCCGATTTCTGGGGGAAAGCTTCTGCATTTTCCCAGGCAGATAATTGTACACAGAATGTAAATTGTAATTATACACATAACTCAGAATTTCAAAATATTCGCATATTTGTACATATACGCTTTTAACACGTACATCTTATCTTTCGCCATTTACTTTTATCTGCATGTTGTTTCATGTCCGTATCGTTCTTCTGGTTTTTTGTCAGATGTCTTTTTATTGTTTGTTGGTTCCGCATCTTTTCCTGTTGTGGTGGATTTCATGATTAGTTTTTTATCACTGACGACGGTTTACCGGAAGTGCAGCCGAAATATCTGAAATTTTATTAATCCCTCGCACCCCATCTTAGAGTGATAAACTAGCTGATCAAGAAAAAACCCCGAAAATCTCGTGTTTTTTTTGGTTTGCAATGAATGGTCAGCTTGGCTTCAAACCTTGTACACTTGTGTTTGCCCCTTAATTTGAAACCCCTCCCCCACCCCTGAAGATACAGCTATGGGTCCCATCTACGAATTTGACCTGTATTTTGAATCAAATGATCCTCACCCCAAGTTTGGAAAAAATATATCAATCCCTTCGAGAGTTATCGTGCTAACAGACAGACGGACGGACGGACAACTTTACGAAGTCTGCTGATTATTCATTGGCGATTCTGTATAGAAGCTGAAGGTATTTGTAGGTGAATGAAATGACAGGCCATAAGCGAAGAGATCAGAGGCTTCGCAATTAACAACCGAAAGGAGGGGGACTTTGTGCTGTTTAGTTCCTTCTTTATGACACCTCGGTCAAAAAAAGCTTGGAAATACAAATCAGATTCTCCCCCTACAATGACCATATGTGGTCCGGACCTGTTGACGAACATCTGAGACGTGTGCTCTTCCCATCTGCCAAGCTCCATCCGGGTATGATCACTCCGTCCAAAGTTACGCATTTGGTAATATTTCCTGGCCACCCCTTAAAACTCCCGTCTCAGTTCCCGGATCCGGTCCCGGACCTGAAGCGGAATACCTGAGCCCCGTAATTTATCGATTTTCAAGCTCAGTTCAATCTGACCCCATTTGAAAGTTATACATAATGTCCGCTTTCAAAATGAGTCGTCATTGCGATGCGTTGCGTATGCGTCTTATCTTGCGAGGCGTATCTTTCACACCTGCGCGAGAGCTTTCGTGTTGGATGCTCATTTATGTTTTCCTTTCTCGGTTTCTTCTGCTGTGTTTTAATTTCTTTCGCTAGTAGCAAGTTTTCCTTCATCATCAGGATGTTTTTTTTAGCATTCTTTCAAAACTTCCATTTTCAATTGACAAATCTGATGCGTACGATGCTGCGCACGCACCGACGCAACGCAAGAGTAGAACTTGGTTCTATTCTTGCGTTGCGATTGTATTTGTCTGCGTGAGCTCTGCGTTGCGTAGACGCAAGCACGACGTAGAGGTTGCGTAGCTTTGTGTGAAAGCCTCAACGCGTCAATGTGAAAGCGGATTAATGCCTTAAAGCACAATGGACACTTCTAATGCTTTATTTTGTATTCAATGCTTCACAAATAAACATTTCCGACTTCCTTTAGAAGGCGCTACGAAAATCGGCCGTTTTCTTGTTATCCCTTGTCTTTACCTCTCTGGCCTTTCGGTGATGCAAATCTTAGGAGCTGGGATATCGTGGCAGGAAATTCAAAAACTCCCAGCAATGCTTAATAGAAAAGGATATATTTGAGATTTCACCAATAAGTCAAGCCGCAGATGCAGTTTAGCTGATTGTTCTAGTGTGTCATCAGAAGTTCCATCTTTTAAGTGCCTATTAAAAGTTTATCTTTGTAGAATAATGTTGTGAAGCTTGAGTAACTTGCTTTATAAAATGTACCAGAATATGCAATAAGTTTATGAAAAATAACATAGCTACGAAAATCATTAAAAAACAAATAGCCTATTCAAATCTGAATTAGACAAGCTGATTTATGCATAAAATAAAGATCTACTAAGTGTTATAAGAAACATCACTTTTATCTTTGTCCAAGCTAGTAAACTGAGCATGTACTGGCCCCAAAAATTACGCTTTGAAATATCACAGAGAGGAAACTGTTGAAAAAGCTGCTGAGCTAAGGGGTAAGCATTAATCGTAGGTTGTTACATGAGTGGGATTGGGGTAGTTTGATGTGCCCATTGAACTTTAAGATTCCGGATTTCCTTTGAAAATGTTATTTCCCGGATCAGACAATCCACAGAGGAGTGGAGGGAGGAGGAATCCAGAATCTTGTGACACGCGAAACTGTCCCGATCTGGATGAGACTTGAAAAGGGACAAGGGCAATATCCCATGTGATCCGCTTCAGGTTCAGACTCGATCACGTTTCATTTTCATTCAATTTACATTAAAAGCCCAAGGGCCATAACAAACAAACAAAAATATATTAAGAAACTAACACAAAACTAATCACATCACACTAAGTACCACCCAAAAACTCTCCTTTATAGACTAGCCAATCTAAGGATCCTTCGTATGTTTCTCAAAGCGAAAAGACCTTCTCCGCATAATTTACCAACCAGTCCCTCCCATGAACTCCTCCCTTAAAACTTCCCTCGCATAAAGCCTCCAACCATACATAAAGTGAATAAGACGCTCATCCCCGTCACTTCACATTGGACGTAAGTGGGGACCAGATTTCACTCTTAACACTATCCAAAATAATTTCTTCTTTCGTCAAATGGCAGGTTAACTGCCCTCAAATTTATAATTAATTTACCACCTCTCTATTTAAACCCGCTAAAATAGATTTCTTTCCCTCCAGTCCCTTTAGCGTCTGCGCACAAACTCGAAGATCCACTACCTCTTAGCCTAGACAACCACACCTGGATGTATTGGTCAGTTAACCTACTGCTAACTTCTCTTGACGCGTATCCTTGCTCTCTCCCCTTACCCAAGCCCACAACTATCTTCTATTGGATGAATTTGGAATGCCCAGGAATCACTCGTTTCATCCTTCAGCGACTCAAGATACAAATCTTTCAATAATCCCTTGCGCGGCAAAATTAACACTTTTTCCCAATACTTACATTTTTTGTGTCATGTTCCACAAGGGCCCACGATCGTTTTTCCCTTAAAGGAGCTGTCTTACCTATAATACTAACGCAACCTACTTCCATAATCATTTGAATATTTCTAAACCCGGAGATCCCAATTTCGTACGGTACATTCTAACCTATCTAAAAAAGCCACGCTGATTTTCTCACTTGCCGCGTTTTGATACCTTCGACGTGTATCACGCAATCGACGGCTGTCTGCGATAACTTTTTCCACCAGAAAAATCGGTTATGTGAATTATTTCCCTGTTTTCGCTACAAGTCCACGGTTCTCGGAAAAGGCTTAAACAGCCAAAACCGTGGGTTATTTGTTGAAAGCAGCCTAGTTTTGAAGTATTCAATATTATAAAATACTGTAAGTTGAAGAGTAAACAGTGCGCTGGGTCCAAAGATGTTTGGTTACAGATCAATTCCGCATCTTAACCGCACTCGGCAGACATATTTGTGCCACTTGAAGAGGACAGTTTTTAGTAAGGTCACATGTCCTGATGCACAGTTACAGGTCCAGATCGTACTCGGCCACTGTGGGGGCCGTTAAAGCGGCGATTCTTAGAAATCTTGTGACACGCTTATGGTGGAGATATCTTGGTGGAACTGGACGGATAGGACTAGCTATGTTTCCGGGGAGTTGGAGGCGGATCTGGGAAGAGGCATGCGACATTCAGAGTGCGAACCTTAGCTGATGTACATATACTTTCAGTTGATTACGTAGAAAGGAAGATTATTGTATTGATCCCAGTATATAAATGTATGTTAATAAGCAATACTGATACAAGTTTTAAGATTGGCAGTTTATTAGTACGCATCCATTTTGTATGAAATTCATTTGGCACCCCTGATTTGTACTTTCTACTTTTTTACTTTCAGTTATTCACGTATATAAATATACTAATAAACAATACTAATATACTGCATGAGGTATGTAGATAATTTGTAAGCATCCAGTTTTCGAAAATATTTCTTTATTTATATTTATTTATAAAAATATTTGTGGCGGCACCGATTGTTCTGTCCGAGTTACTCCCTCTAATGGCTGTTGACTGCTTATGAGACGTGTTCCATACTGTGCCACAAGAACTTACTATCTCGTATTATTTTTAGCCAAGTGCGTGTCTTTCTTTCTCTTATTTTACTGTTTACTTACTTAATCACGTAGAAAGGAACGTTAATTGCCCAGTAAAGCCTATAAATTTATAATAACACGCAGTAATAATATAGTGTACAAGATTGACCCATAATTATGTATTAAGCGCAGTCGTGATCGTCTATCCGATTTAGTGCCCCGAACATCTCTTGGCATCATTTGGGATTTGGAATTCCCTACTGCACGACAGGAATGTTACTGTCTAAGATAGTCTAGTTTTTAGCTCGGTTTCTGCTCTCCCTTTCTTTTTTTACTTTTAAGCAATTACGTAGAAAGGAATAAAGATTTGCATCCGGCAATTTTTCTTGAAAGGAAGTTGTTAGAAAATGCTCTCGAGTCACAGTGGCTGGAACTGGGGCGGTCAGCGAGAAAATCCATGTGAAAGAATCCATGTTGATTGGGGGGGGGGGGGGATAGGGTCGAAACTTATTTTGTTCATATATTTTTGCATTTAATGGAACTGAAGTAACTTCGAAGGACAGTTGTTACCAGGGTTGCCACTTGTCGCACGACAGTGTGAATTTTCACTCTATTTCGTTTTTGTCAGTCTTGTACTACGTAGGACACAAAATTCGCTCTATTTCAGAAAACGTTCAGATTTGTTATTTTCAAGCAGTAATTCCAACCAAAAGTGACTTTTTCACGTTTTACATGAAAACAAATGTGATTTTTATAGCAGTGACTCCGAGCAAAAGCGAGCATTCCACTTTTTTTCATGAGACAAATTTCACTCTCAATTCAGTTTCTGTTTTCGACCAAAAGTCACTTTTTCGATGTGGCAACCCTGGTTGTTGCAAGGCATTCAAGGGAAATGTCGGATATATGTGGTCACCTAATATTAAGTTTAATCGAAAAGAGCTGAGGTATGATACTCTAGTTACTCATTAGCAATTAGCAACCCAGGAAATGTTCAGTTCCAGGTTTAAAAGTCACTTGTGCAGAAAGTAACCCTAAAACAAATTTGTGTCGGCAATTCGTTACCGTTCTAGTTGCTAAATGTTTCAAACATAGAGGTACAGTCACATACAGGTATCACAGATCTGAAAGAAAAAGTTCAATCGATGAAATCCGATATATATGAATTTTCAGTTGGTCTTCAAGCCGATTTAAGTAAACAAGTGATGGGTAACTAGACTGTCGCATCTCAGCCCTATTCAGTACAACTAAATTAAAATAAATGTAATTTTAAAATATAATATATTAAATATAAACACAATATTTGATAGTGCAAAACTGATAAGTCAGCTGAATTTTATTAGAGCTATATTTTGGCCCTTATTGGCAAGGGTCCTCGTCAAGCTCAAAGCCGCTCAAGGTGGAAAAACGAACTTGTGGGAAAACCAGTGCTGCAATATACACACAATGCTGTCCACGTGTTGGCGAAGGGGGGGGGGGGAGACGACCGGATGGAAGTAAAGTTTCCCGTATCAAGGGGGATCAAAGCGAAGCTGCAAACTTTTTTATCTTCTTGTTTCCTAGACTCGTCCGTGAAATTGGTGTTCAACTTTTCTCTTTGAATTTCCAGGACAAAGTTCAGGACTTCTTGCTCGCGCTCTCCTCGCATCCGGATCCGAGTCTCCAACAGCTCAGTTTCCGGTTGGATTTCAACGATTTCTACCACCGGAAAAACGGCCGGCTGAGCATGTCCATGACCTTCCAAGCCCGGCGACAGATTCAAAGCAAATCCATCATTCAGATGTAGTCGCGCTAGGTGTCAGCACGACGTGCGTCTTTTTTGAATGGCGCCAACGACTAAGGACGAACAGGGATAATGCTGAGGACAGGCGAGTGGTCGTGGACTCGAACTCCGGCCAAGATTTGCAGCAAATATCGTCAACATTTTTAAGTAGTAAATGACAGACTAAAGGGCTTCACGGGCGGGATTTGAACCCACGACCTTCGGCTTACAAGGCCACTGAGCTACAGAGGGGTTGTGAACATAGTTCGTAAACCACAGTCGCTTATAGGAACAGTGATCCGGCCAAATGCAAATTCATCTAAGCATGTCACTGGATTAGATAAAAAATGTTATACAAGGAACTAGGTGAGAAGTCTCTTGTGTAATAACCTTTCCTCCTTCCGCAATATTCAAGTATTGTCGTTCCGTACGGAAAAGATGAGATAGTTTCAACTTCATACTGGAAGTGCCGATACCCCCGTCGGAAAAGCCGGAACGTCTGTCCGCATCGTAAGAACCTCTGTGTCTCAGCCACTGCGTCTGGCTAAAATCGCGATCGTCCTCCCTAAACTGTGAGTGGGTGCATATCCCGGAAACCTTGTATACCAATATGGAAATGCGCAATAGAGCTAGTGTGTTGAACGTTTAGGAAATGTTGCAAGTAGGAAACCTGTAAACAAACCCATGTTTGATTGGAAATTACGCAGCGTTACTCCCCACCCCCATAAAAAAGCCCTATATGTTGTCAGAATAAAATAAGCGTACTGTACAAATAAGTGCTTCCTTTAACTAGTTGGAATTTCTGTGAATCTGTTGAATCAGAGTTTCTTCTGACTGTTCCAACATTTCTTAGCTTTATCATTGCAGTTTGGTATGATAACACTTACTTTCTGTATGATTGCCCCTCTGTCTGCTGTAGGAGGGTGCCATCTCTCTGTCAGGCTAGAAGCCCAGTATTCCCTGACCACTTCCCGAGCCTGTATTGGTAACACCGACCGTCCCCTGCAAGCTACAACGCGTACTACCCATCACCCTTAAGTGTTGTTCATATCGGTGTAATTAGGTGCATAAGGGCCTTCCGCGTCATCGTTTCTTGACTAGCTAGAGCAAACCAAGCAGGCCGTGATTTTGCTAGAGCTGCAAAAGTGGAAATAGGATCGACTTCTATTTTTCTCAATTGTCTGCATCACGGCCTTCTCGCAATATAAGCTGATGTGTGGCCTTCTCTTATGCAGCTTATTACACCAACTTGAAAAATGCCGTATCTTCCTATAATAACTGTATTTAAAAGCCCAGGGGCCATATACGTAATACAACAATAGTACATATTACAAAGGAAAACAACAACAATAATTTCCTACGGCTATGATGCCTCACTACTAAGCTTGGTCGCTCTTAGCTTCAACGCTCCGTCCATAAACTCGCACACCTTTGTTATAACACTTTCCGAAGTGCTATTCAGGATATGCGGAAGAAGCAAAACACTCCCCTTAAAATAAGATCACCTTAACTCCGAAAGCTCCTGGCATCGATAGCAGTCCTGAAACTAAGGCTTATGCCGCGTTCACAAGCATTCCTAGCCAAGCGCATATGACTAGAGACGTGCCTAGCTGAACCGAGTTATAGAGCCTGGAACTCCGTACCTGGCCCAAAATCTGTGCCTAGGCATGAATGTGAGCGGTGATGCTAGACACGTGCCTAGGCATCGGCACTTGGCTAGGCATGTGTGTGAACGGGGCTTTAGAATAGTGAGGCTCACGTTTGGGCTTCCGTGATTTATGCAATAAATCCTTTTGATAATTTAGAAAGTAAGTTGTTTATTATTATTAGTAATATTGTCATTGATATTCATTAGACTTATTAGTGTTTACTCTGTGGCCATGTTGCAAGTGCCGATTCATTTTAGATGTGTAAAAGGCTATAATCTTTACAGATTAAAACATGATGAACTGATTGGTCGTTGGTCGGAGTTTCACTCATACCGCTGTCTTTGAGTCAAAAACATGTGGTCTTCCCTTGCCCCCTATAGGACACTATAAAGCAAGATGTCTTCAAATACTAAAGCTCACGTATTAGGGAGTCTTGGACATCGTTTCCCATAGCAATAAATCCTTGAACTTTCTTTTGTGGATTTTCATACAACCCTGACCCTCACATTCAAAACAAGTTGTTCGTATTTTATTTCTATCCGCACACGTGCGGATAAAAAGCACAAGCACTTCATACTCTGCACACTTTGCGCCGATGAGAACACCCGAAGCCTGGCCAAAGCATACAGAATTTGATAATTTGCGTGTAAAAAGAATTCGCGCTCCTTTTCCCGGGTCTCGACCGGGAGGGAACAACCTTTTTTACTTAAAGGTTGTTCATATTATTTTGTAAGTACCAGAGAATAAAACCTTTTGTTTATTTACGGACCTTAGGTCATTGTTATGAGTCTTGTTTAAAGCTCCTTAGAGTGGGCTGGTCTGCAAGGCCTAGTGTAGATGTGTGGCTTATAGCCTATTGTGGTCCGGTACGCAAACCTTAGTGTGAATTAAACGGGGGAATCCAAAATGGACCCGTGAAGTCTGCACGTGTAGTAGGCCACCAGACGCCCTAGGCTGTCCTGACTCCGATGACTGTATCTAAGGACATTTACCATCTATATCCGGCCTACTATACCCCTCGCCATAACATCAGGTTGAGAGGGCTTCTTCACATACAAATACAGTCGTCGTAATATTTACTCTTCAACTGACAGTATTTTAAAATATTTTGAATACTTTAAGGCTGTGCTTTCAACAAATAACCCACGGTTTTGGCTTACATAACCGGTTTTTCCGATAGATAAAGGTCTCGCAGACAACCGTCGTCAGCATGATACACATCAAAGGTAGCAAAACACGGCAAGTATAGAATAGAATAGTAATATATTCACTCACACTTTCACGGTTACAAAACCAAAATTGGTGAGTACTGTCATAACATAAACATTTAAAAGCACGTACAAATGGTCAAAGGCTATTTAAAATTTCAACAATCTTTGGTATAAATCTGTTTTGCTAACGGCTGTGTTTGGCCACTACTGGTTGGAATATTGGGACCTTCGTAGAGACTGCTCGCTCTTGCCTTTCCCTTACATTGTTGTAGGGGGGAGGGAGAAACTCATTGTAGATGGGGTGCGAAATAAGTTTTTTACCGATCTCGAGGCATATGTTCGGTCTCCGTTTCTCCAATGTGTCAACTGTGTATGTTCTTAGAAGAAGGGAGTAGGGTACTTTTGGGCCTTTATGGATAAAGGCTTTTTTTATAGCCTTTTTTATAGCGCGTTTTTGGATTCTTTCAATACGTGAGTTTTGATCTGCAGTTAGACCAAAATGCCACACTGCGCATGCGTACTCCATTAATGGTCTTATGAAAGAGAAAATCAACGTGGTTTTGTTAGAGGGGTTAGAATGTACCGTACGAAATTGGGGTCTCTGGGTTTAGAAATACATGGAGTGAAAACGCAGAATCCAATAATTCAGTGTACTCAACTAGATGATACAAAAATAAGTTGTTTTTTCAGTTAAACTTTAAAGGTTCACCGAGTAAGGTCTGACAGCCTAGTTGCACTTCACTTATTTACTTAAATAGCCCTGAAAACCTGATAAAATACTTCACTTCGTTTGTGCGCTATCCACAGATGATCGATTTCATCGATTGAACTTATTCTTTCGGAGTTATGATGCCTCTGTGTGCTTATCCCTCTATACTTAAAACTTTCAGCATCTACAAAGGTAAGGTAAAGGTAAAAAACAAATATAACAAAAAGACATATCTTATCATCACTTTCTACTCCCTTCAGAGGAATTGCTTCCTCCAATTTTCCGAGCTTAGCGTCCGTAACTCATGGAAATGCAGGCTTTTGTTGGAATTCAAATTCTCCACGTCTGGATGAATTTTGGGTTGTTGTGCAAGCAGCACATTCTGAATGTATTGCTAGAGCCCCGGGTGCAAAATACAAAATCCCTTATATGAGTCAAAATAATTATGTGTATTCAAATATCAGATCTAAAAATAAGCCGTTAAAGTTAAGCTTTAACGGTGATAACCGGGAGTCCATGAGGTCTGTTTACAGATAAAGAAATGTAATGCCTGCAGCTGTATAACGCGATTTTTATACGTTAATTTTATATAAAAGTATTACAGTGAGAGCCTATCGGATTGCTTTTCAGGAATATTTAGTAATAGGTCAGATGTTCACCAACTGATAAAGTGTCCCGAGAAATTTATAGAGGCGAAAGCCTTATTATTGCAATTATATTATTATTATAATTATATTACATTATTATTAACACAATATTCGGATACGAGGAAATATTGAGGTTCCTCAGCTACTTTCGAGTAGGTCTTCCTTCTCCATTATTTACTGATCTTCCAAGCTGAAAAAAAATGTGGAATTATTTGTATGGCACTTGCTGCCTCTGGCTCAAGTGCCATGTACCGATCGCAATTCCTCTGTCGGACGGTCTGTCCCACGATTGCAAGTTAGGGTAATTGCAGATGTGCTAGGACGATGAAACTTGGCAGGCGTTTCAGGGACCCGACCAAACTAACTTGGAAATAATCAGTTTCGCGATCCGACCATCGGGGGGGGGGGAGGGTGAGGGAGAGGTAATCCAGAAAATTTAGTCGTGCTTAAATTTTTAATTGGTGATCGGATTCGAATGGAACTTAATAACTGAATAGAAGAAATGTCTCTGATCTCCTATTTGAAGTACGGACCGGATTCGACAGCTGTGGGGAAAACAATTTTTTTTTTGGGGGAGTAAGACCGGAAATGTCGAGAATATCAGTTTTGGGGATTTTCACGACGAAACTTGGAATGCATATCAGGGACCCGATCAAATTGACTTGGGAATACAATTTTTTTCGGTTGGATGATCAGGGGTGGGAGTGGAGGAAGGGGGAATTCGCAATACTTGAGTCATGCGTTACTTTGGAACGGGTGATCGGATTCTAGTGAAATTTAATAAACTAACAGATGACATATCTTTGATGTTCTTTTTCATGTCCGGACCGGATCTGACAACTTATGGGAGGGGGGGGGGGTCGGGATGGAACTTGGTGGGAATAACATAAAATGCTGTAGATAAATCATTTAAAGAACCGGATTGGATCCGGGCATAGTGGGGAAGTTGGAGGTGAGGGGGGGGGGGTCGGGAATTCCGGTGATCCGCAGTTAATGTACTTAATGTACTACAGGGGTTTTGCTTATTGATGAATTTCTATAGTGCCTTTAAAGTGCACATCACTACAGCCAAGTTCAAAAATAATATACTTTTTACCAAACGATACACTCTCGTGATTATTTTCAAAGGGTCCGTGATCATTCTTATCTCAAGGGTTTTGCTTACAAATGATCTTGGAATTCCAGTGATCACGAGTAAGGTACTTACAGATGTACTTTGACGATGAAATTCGGCAGGTATATTAGGGACCTGATCAGATTGACCAGGAAGCAGTCATTTCCCCCATCGGCCATTTTACGGGGGAGTGGAGGGAATTGAAATCCAGATTACCAGAATATTGTGTCATGCATAACTTTAGAAACGGTTGGTCGGAACCGGAAGAAACTTGATAATTGACAACAGGACGTGTTTCTGATCTGCGATACACTGGCATAGTCCCCAAGGGCCCATAATCATTTGTACCTCAAATAAATGCTTATAAATGAGTTTGTCCCCTTAAAGTGCGTATCTTAACTGCAGAGTGAAAACAAAATATTCTTTGAGCCCAAGCTGACTTTGATATATATATTCAAATAATGTATACATTATTTGAATATAAATAGGTGAAAACAATAGCCTACTTTTGACCGAAAGATGCATTTTCATTATTTTCACGGACCCATGATAATTTTTGCCTCAAGGGTTTTGCTTACAAATTACTTGCCAACATTACCCAAGGACCCAGGCCCGTATCCAGGAATTTATTTCGGGGGGGGGGGGGGGGGGTTGCCGGCCGTAATGTACCAAAAAGACATAAATCAGAGGAAAAAGCCTATCAAAATTAGTATTTTTGCATGTTTCGGGGGGGGTCAACCCCCTAACACCCCCCCCTGGATACGGCCTTGCAAGGACCCATAATCATCTGTGTCACAAGTATTTTGCCTACAAATTCAGTTCTAGCCCCCTTAAAGTGCGCATCTTAGCCGCAATATGCGAACAAATATTCTTTCGAGCAAATAATACATGTTCGTGACCAAACGACCCATGATCATTTGTGTACCAGTACTTTTGCTTACAAGATGCATTCCTGGCCCCTTAAAGTGCGCATTGTATGGCATATTTTTTACTATACTATACATTTTCATGAATCCGAAAGGCCCATCATCGTCTGTGCTTCAACACAGCGCAAATCTTAGCCAATACCCTTAGCTACTACATAGGCTCGCAAGTGAAATACGAGCTTATAGCTCGTTTTGTTGATTTTTGGTATCGGTACATGGTCTCATCCTCTGTATTCTCTCTTCTTTTTTTATGGCACTTGCCCTTCGGCCAAGTGCCATATAGCGATCGCAATTTCTGTCCGTCCGTCGGTCTGTCGGTCTGTCCAGGTTTTGCTAGTTCGGGCACTTCCACATAAGCTAGGATGATAAAACTTGGCAGGCATATCAGGGACCCCAAATGATTAAGTTGGAAATAGTCACTTCCCCGATCCGAGCACCGTGGGGGGAGTGGAGGGAGGGGGAATCCGGAATCTTGAGGTATTTTTAACTTTTGAACGGGTGATCGGATCTCGATGAAACTTGATATTTGGAACGACCTCATCCCTCAGACGACCCACTTAAAATCTGGACCGGATCCGGTGACTTTTGGGGGGAGCTGGAGGGGGCAACCGGAAATCTTGGGAAACGCTATGAGTGGAGGGATCGAGATGAAACTTGGTGGGAAGACACCTAGCAAACACTAGATACATCATTGACATAACCGAGCCGATTCGGGTACTGTGGGGGGAGTAGAGGGAGGGGGAATCCGGAATCTTGAGGTATTTATAACTTGTGAACGGGTGATCGGATCTCGATGGAACTTGATATTTGGAAAGACCTCATCCCTCAGACGACCCACTTAAAATCTGGACCGGATCCGGTGACTTTTGGGGGGAGCTGGAGGGGGCAACCGGAAATCTTGGGAAACGCTATGAGTGGAGGGATCGAGATGAAACTTGGTGGGAAGACACCTAGCAAACACTAGATACATCATTGACATAACCGAGCCGATTCGGGTACTGTGGGGGGAGTAGAGGAAGGGGGAATCCGGAATCTTGAGGTATTTATAACTTTTGAACGGGTGATCGGATCTCGATGGAACTTGATATTTGGAAAGACCTCATGCCTCAGACGACCTATTTAAAATCCGGACCGGATCCGGTGACTTTTGGGGGGAGCTGGAGGGGGCAACCGGAAATCTTGGGAAACGCTATGAGTGGAGGGATCGAGATGAAACTTGGTGGGAAGACACCTAGCAAACACTAGATACATCATTGACATAACCGAGCCGATTCGGGTACTGTGGGGGGAGTAGAGGGAGGGGGAATCCGGAATCTTGAGGTATTTATAACTTTTGAACGGGTGATCGGATCTCGATGGAACTTGATATTTGGAAAGACCTCATCCCTCAGACGACCCACTTAAAATCTGGACCGGATCCGGTGACTTTTGGGGGGAGCTGGAGGGGGCAACCGGAAATCTTGGGAAACGCTATGAGTGGAGGGATCGAGATGAAACTTGGTGGGAAGACACCTAGCAAACACTAGATATATCATTGACATAACCGAGCCGTGCCTACTCGTAACAAGTGCCATATGAGCTCGTAGCTCTTGCTCTTGTTCCTATTAGTTAGCACAGCCTCGCAAGCCCCGCTTTTCTTGGTATTAAAAAAAATAATGTTTATTTTCAATAAAACTTTTCTACTACCACTATTACTAAATGGCGCAAAATTATTACTGAAAGAAGCTAAGGAATACGGTATAGGTTCGTCTTGTTAATCTATGTTTTTGTCCTGTTCGACGTATGAGGGTGAAAACTTGCTCTCTCCTCTCCTCAAGTTCCAACCAAGGCCGTATCCAGGGGGGGTTAGGGGGTTGACCCCCCCCCCGAAACATACAAAAATACTCATTTTTATAGACTTTTCCCTCTGTTTTTTTTGTAATTTTTGTGTGCGACCCGCAGGCAACCCCCCCCCCCCCCCCGAAAGGGACCCCCCCCCCCCCCCCGAAAAAAAATCCTGGACGGCCCTGGTTCCAACCGTCGTAATTCTGTCCAAGAGGAGTAGGATACCATTTCGAAAACTGATTAAATAAAACGGACTCAAGCAGGCAGTACTGACGAAAATTGCGACGTTAAGCCTAGTCTTCATTCCCGGTTTTGTTGTTGTTTCCGTCAACTGCCACAGTTTCGCATCGTGTCTTACTTCCTGTTTGTCTCCTCGGCTCCAAAGAACTCCCCCCCCCCCTCCTTATTGCAGCAACGAGGACGTAAAACACTTATTAATAGTACCGTCGGCAATGAGGAGTCGGACACGCATAAAAGTTGGGGGGGGGGGGCGTCCCCCCCCAGTCGTGACGCCCCTGCTCGTCAGGATGTCAATCCTCCATTCAAAACTACGTCGCAGTTTCTCGAGTTATATTTTGGACCTAGGATACCCAGTTTACTGTTGACAAAATAGCCAATAGCACCCTATTTTAACTGTTTTACATTGCATTTGTACTCTGATTTCGACAGTTAATATGAGAGCTCTGTCTCCGGGGTTCATCACTTTCATCACCAGAGAAACAGTTTTAAAAGTGTTGACTAAGTTGGATCCATTCCAAACAGTCGCGACGTACATAGTGACGTCATGTGATTGAGGATCCAACATAGGATTTGATTGTCCCTAAACGCGATGTCTGTAAACGCGACCGGCACCTCACCGGCCGCTCGGCTCTATATTCAATTCAGTTCATTTAATTCCTCCAGTAAAAAACATAGTAAACGCATACATAACTGGCCAAAAATGTAAAACGAGAACTATGACATAACAAGGCCGTATCGCATGAAACAGATCAAGGCCGTATCCAGGTGGGGGATTAGGAGGTTGAACCCCTCTCCACCCCCCCCCCCCCCAAATAAATTCCTGGATACTGGCCTGAAACAGATTAACAGGTCAACAAACAAATATCAAACAAAATTTAAAAAATAAGACGTATGCCAGCTACAGCCTCAGCGAGTTTATGATGGATTCGACGAATTTTAGACAGAAAATTAGCATGTTTTTCTTTATGATATCTATTGGGTTTTTTAATCGATAAAATCTCCATCATAAAAGAATTCGACTCAAATTTTGAAGTTTCGATGTGAGAGAAATTATTCGATGTGAAATATATTACAATAAACTGCAATTTTCGTTTTCTGTAGTAAAATAGATCAAATGGTGTGACGTCACGCTTGTATGGAATTCCGATACAACTTAGTTTAGACCGTTCTGGATGGAGTAAACTTTCCTCAGCCTATTATGCGAGGCCCGTGACGTTTCCGTGACATTTACGCATTTCTCCAAATTTTCGACCACCTTGTGTTTTGCCGCCTAAACAATTAAATGCTATGCTAGGAAATAGCCCGTAGCGGAAGAAAAATCAACCAGTCTTAAAAAATAATATCTGGATTTTCCATTGCTGTCTTCAGGAACCTCCCTCGTCCAGTTCCACTCCACCTTATTAAAGATCTCCCTCCATAAATCACATAATTCCTTACACACACACATCAGTGGAAAGTGTTCATTCTCCTCCACATATTGGACCCTCTCGCTTTCCGTTTTCCCCGATACTTTATTATCTTTCCCAGTGGGAAGCTATTCGCCCTCACGGAAACTACCCTCTTACGTCTCTTTGGTCTCCAGGTAGAATCGCCCGAAACTGAATTCACCAAACATACTCAAAAATAAATTAAAAACTTAACATTAGTAAGAGCAAGAACAAACAGTCCAATAGAACCTCCGTCTTTGATTCCTTGCAGCGGCTACGTATACCCCGACAATACTGAGTGGCGCTAGAGGTACTTGCTGAGCTTTGAGTTGATACCCGTCTATTTTCCTCTTCACCGCTGCGCATACCAGAGGAAAAACTTTAGCAGGCCTGGAGGACCCGCTCTGCAGCCAGTCACAGCAAAACGTCCCCGTGGTGAATGTCCTCATGGTACTACTACTAAATTATTCAGGTGGCCAGACTGCATACACTAGATTCGTCGATACACCTCTTCTTCATGAATGGCTGATTGTTAAGCAGATATTAAAAACTCATTGAAATAAATATATTCTGCCGAATTTTGTGCTGTGTTTTTTACGTTTTATTCAAAAACGTCTTTGTCCTATTTTCTTTTTTAAGATCTATTTTGAGTCCCGGTTTGACTCCATCAATGGGGGTGATCAGGGCATTGCAAATGCGGGAATGCTTCCGAATCAACTCGTATAAGCGTGTGTTTTTACATGTATTTGGCAAGATAAACAGCCTATGCCAACCGGAATCCTTCCATATGGCTGCTATTAATGCTATTAACTTTGCCTGGGACTAATTCGTGTTCTCGAAACTTGGGAACAAACTTGAAACTTGACAACTTGGAACATCGTTCGTGGCCAAAGAAATCGACTAGTAGTTTCGTTATTCTGGAAAATTAGTTCATTTACGTCATGTTTTTAACAGGAACAAGTTTTATGGACTCATTTTACCAAATGTTTGAGTTGTTTCCCCATGGTTTGATTTTGCGGACTGGCCAAAGACCTAGCAGTCGTAGGCTAAAGTTTATTTCGGTTTGAAAAGTGATTGTCTGCTTAGCCGTTATGAGCCTAATATAGTAATGAATAGAAAAGTTTATTTGAGCCCTACGGCCATACACAACATGATGTATTGATACAACACTGCACAGAACACGTACTAAATATAAAACAATACTTATTTTCTTTCACTAATATTGATTATAATATGGTAGATCTGCGCTAAAATATAAAATAAACTTAAAGACGTTTTATTCTTCAAAGCTTAACTGAAAATAGCTAGAGGTAGGACAATCTAGTTACCCCTCACTTGTGTAAATGCGTTACTTAGTTGCTCCGCTATTCATGAATAATCGATTTTCAAATAGTGGAATTTCCTTGTCGGATTTGTGGTACTGTATCGCTTGTAACTGTGTTGTATGACTTGTATGCTTGACGAAAACGTGTTCACGCAGTGAGGTACCTTCCGCAAGATGATCTCTGGCCACTGAAAAGCCACGTTTTGATTGAGATTCAAAGTTTCCCCGTCATAGCAGAATTTTGCGCTGTGAGGACGGCCGCAAATAGTGAAAATAAATAAATCCCTTTGCACAAACCAAGTAATGCAGTGTGTTCAATTAAATCTACAAAAATAAGTTAGCTTTTCAGTTAGACTTCAAGGGATAAATTTGGAACTACATTGAAATCTGTTGTTTGGTACTTTACTTGTATGGATAGGCTGCAGATTAAATGACCAATAGTTTTACTCTCTTTTTTTTTCTCACTGATTTTGGTGGAAAGAAATATAATAATATCCATATTTACTGTTAAAACTTTCCATTCTTCTCCTTTCAAACTTCAGTCTCTCTGAAGGCACAGCCACCTGCCATCAACTTCAGATGTGAAGACTGTGCAGTCTGATTTAACTTAAACATTTCTATCTCAAGATTGACCATCACAACCCCAAAACTCATATTCATAGAAGAAGCTCGCCCGTTTTGCTGTGATTACTATTTGTCAATATTTGTAATAGCCACAAGCTTTTCGTTTAGCGTTTTTTTGAAATAACAAATAAATGAAGTAAGCAAATGAACTACTGTCCTATTCTTTCATTTCCAGCCTAATTATCTTGCTCCTAGTTACTAAGACAAACATGACAACTGTACATATATTGCAACAGTCATATTTAGCGAATCCCCGCCCCTAGTTGATTCACATGTCATGTCATCAGCGGGATTTCGTTATTATTGTTATAATTTTATAATATAAAATAATTTTATGAATTTCCGCCAACCGGGACCGAGGTCCTACTGACACTTGTATGGCAATGTACTCTGCAGCCTATGGCTGAAATGCCATATAGCGATCGTAACCCGATGAAAAATTTGTAGCCTGCGTAGTAGTACGAAAACCTTGCATGTAATAGTATGTAATAGCAAAGAATACTATCATTTAATGTGCCTCAGACTGGTCCAATCTTATGTTTTTTTTTCTTTTTTTGTATGTATTAATATCCAATAGCATCCTGTCTTGCCATAGTAGCATCCAGTCTTGCTAATAGTAGCATATAGTAGTATGCAGTAACACGGTAGCCTTGAAGTAGAAGCATGTAGTAGCATCGTTAGTACTGCATGCTACTTTTTCGTACTACTTCATAGTACTATTTTGAGATAAATTTTTCATCGGGAATTGTCTGTCCGTCGGTCTGTCCCTGTGTCTCACTTTTGCTAGTTCGGGCACTTCCACCTAAGCTAGAACGATGAAACTTGGCATGCATGTAAAGGACCCGCCCCAACGCTGTCCGGAACCGATCAACCACATGGGAGTGGAGGTATATGGAGAAAATGAAATCGTGTGACTAATTTTGCTTCTTTTTTTTTAAGCAAACGTAACGTGGGAATCTGTACCGTTTTACTGGTTTTCGCAACAAAAGCATAGACTTTTATCGTGAGTAAACTACTTCAGACGCTGTTTCTGCACCATATTTATGTGTATTAGATTATCTTCAAACTTACCTCGGAAGTTGGGCCGACAGTAAATTCAATGGTATAAAGTAGATTCATTGATTTTTTGCTTAAAATAAAAGTAGTGAAATAAAATTAGGTCGTGAGTTAGAGGACCTGTCTTACCTATAATACTAACGCAACCTACTTCCATAATCACTCCATATATTTCTAAACCCGAGGACCCTAATTTCGTACGGTACATTCTAACCCCTCTAACAAAACCACGCTGATTTTCTCACTTGCCGTATTTTGCTACCTTCGATGTGTGTCAGGCTGTCGTCGGTTGTCTGCGAGAAGTTTTTCCATCAGAAAAACAGGTTATGTAAATTGTTTCCCTGTTTTAGCTACAAGTCAACGGGTCTCAGAAAAGGCTTAAAGCAGAGAAAACTCTGGGTTATTTGTTGAAAGCACAGCCTATTTTTAAAGTATTCAAATACTTTAAAATGCTGAAGAGTAAATAGTGCGTAGTCCTTTAAATAGTCCTTTAAAGAGTTACGGTACTACAGTCATCATGGTCTTTATGAAATAATCATGGCATTCCCTGTACCCCCCCCCCCTCCGTAGTGACACAAATTTCGGCTGCAAAATCTTATATTTGTAAGCACGAGTATTTCTAATGGCACCTTAAACTTCTAAATCATCGCCGAAAACGGTTATTTCAACTACAAAAACGAAAAAACCTACGCTGTCAGAAGTTTCATTACAGATAACACAAGGATGCGTAGTCTCAATAAACAAGACTCAACAGACAACACTTGGGGTGTAATCTGTTCTGATTTTCAAAATGTTATGCATGACTGAAGAGCCGGAAAACCGGAAAAAAGTATATGTTGAATTTTCGGAATCAGGAAGACAAACCAAAAAGTCAGCAGATGCTTTTTCGGCATTTTCGGTAATGCTTGTACTTCGGTAATGCTTTTTGGCAGTGCTTGTTATGCATTTCATGCATAACGTTTTAAAAATCACAACAGATTACAGACCAAGTGTTGTGTCTTCAAAATGCGCATACTTGTGTTATGTATTATTAAACTTCTGACAGTGTAGCTTCCTGTTACACTGTCAGAAGTTAACAGATTGCGCATAACACTTTCAAGAATAACACCTTTTCACTTATAAATAAAGTGTTATGACCATTTAAGTTTATACTATTTCCTGCCTAGATCTCCAACAACACATTCAAAGGTAAAAATACTACACTGTCAGAAGTTACATAACGTCCATAACGACAACAGAAGGATGCGCGATTTCAACAGATAACGCTTTGGGATTTTATCTGTTATGTTTCTTTCGTTCCCGTTAGTATTTTTACAAATTTGAGGCGTTGTTGGAGATCTAGGCACGAAATAGTGTAAACTTAATTGGTCGTAACACTTTATTTCTAAGTGAAAAGGTGTTATTTTTGGAAGTGTTACACGCTATCTGTTATGAAACTTCCGACAGTGTAGTTTCCTTCTATTTCTTCTTTGATGTATCCAGCGTTCATCTGAAGACACCGAGCGGCTCAAAATAAAACAAGAGGAGTAAGCTCATATGGCACTTGCAAGGATATAGAGTAGCTATACAGGTGTCATCTAAGATTCGCGCTTTCTTGAGGCACACATGATTATGGACCCATGGGAATCATGAAAATTTATCGTTTAGGAAAGACAATATTATTTGCACTTTGAGGTTACAATGCGCACTTTAATGGGGCTAGGAATCTGTTAGCAAAAGCACTGAGGCAAAAAATTATCTTCGGCCCTTGGGGATCATGAAGTGTATAGTTTGTTCGAAAGTTTTTATTAGAAAAGTTTTGTTCGAAAGTTTTTATTAGAAAAGCTTTGTTCGAAAGGACCCTTGCCAAGAAGGGCCGAAATATTACTCTAATAAAATGTAGCTAATATATACGTTTTCACCGAAAAATATTTTCTTTTTGTACTTCGCGGCTGTGACGCGTACTTAAACGAATTTGTACGAATCGAACTACGAATTGATTTGTAAGCAAGGTCAAAAGTATATTTTTAACTTTAAGAGAAAACCTAAATGAATGTGTAAGCAAAATACTTACGGAACAAAACGATCATGGCCCATTGGGGGTCTTAAAAATGTGTGGTTACTTAAAAAGTGTCTTTTGCACTTGTGATTTCTAAGCAAGTTTGATAGGCTTGATTTACAAGCAAACCCTAAGGAAAAAATTATCATGGCCTCTTGGAAATTAGGAAAATAAATCTTTCGGTCAAGAGTACTTTTCAGTTTGCAGCACTTTAAGGGGGCTTAAAACTCGCGTGTAAGCACATTTGTGGCACAAGTGATCATGAGGCCTCGGGGATTCTGAAAATGTATCGTTTGATCAGAAGCAAGTCCTCTTTTCAATTACAAGTTTCGTTCAGATCCAATTACCCGTTCGAAAGCTATTCATGACACAACATGTCAGATTCCCCTTCCCCCGCTCCCCCCCCCCCCCCCCAAGATGACCGGGTCTGGGAATGTGAGCGGGTTCATAATATGCCTTCCAAGTTTCATAGTCCTAGCGCATCTGGAAGTACCTTAACTCGCGATCATCGGAATTCTGGGAAACTGAGCTCCCGGTACAGTGCGCCAATCCGGTCCACTTCTGTCAAAAGTGTATCTAGACTTGTTCTCATCAAGTTTATGTCGATTTTTTCCGATTTTTTCCTTTCCCGAGATTTCCTGATCAGGTCCGGACATGAAATTAGACGTCCGAGACATGATCTCTTTTCAACTGTCAGTTTGAGATACATTCACAGCTGAGGGCCCGTTCGAAAATTATGCTTGCCTCAAGATTCTGGAGTCCCCACCTTCTTCTCCCTCCAAGATGGTTGTATCGAGGAAATGAATATTCTGGCCTGGCCAGGTCCTTGACATGACTGCCAAGTTTCATCTTCTTAGCACGCCTTGAAGTACAGCTTGAGATCACCAGAATTCCAGAACCCCCTCCAACTCCCCCACAGTGCCGGGATCCTATCCAGTTCTTTCAGTGATGTATCTAGGGACTGTGCTTGTTATTCCCAGTTTCATCCCGACCCCTCGACTCTAAGCGTGTCACAAAGATTTCCGTTCCCTCTCCTAGCTCCCCAAAAGTCACCGGGTCCCATCCGGGCTTCAGGTGGGACGTATGAGGACAAATATTAAGTTTCATTAAGATCTGGTTACCCGTTTGAAAGTTGGTCATACCTCATGATTCGGGGTTCCCCCTCCCGCCACTCCTCGCAAATGATCGGATCGTGGAACTGGCTATTTCCAAGTTTATCTGGTTGGATCCCTGATACACCTACCAAGTTTCATCGTCCTAGCACATCTGAAAACACCGCGATACCGGACTGACCGACAGACAGGGGTCAAGGACTACGTCGGGGACTGGTAGAATCGAACTTGGATCATTGCAGGTTCTGTTCCTCCAATCCCCGACGTAGTATCTAACGTTCAAAAGCCTGACGAAGACCCTTGCCAAGAAGGACCGAAATATCGCTGCCAAAGCGGTGACGTATCCGTTTTTAGCCATTGTTTCAATATAAGTGACCACTCGTCTCTTCCAGTGTGCTCATTCATGTCCTTCCCTCGGTTCCTGCCGTTTCTGGATTCTTAACCTCTAAGCAATTTATCATCTGGAACAAAACAATTGGGATTACTGCTGGCTTTTCCCTTCTTCTTCATCAATCACTTCCTGTCATTCTTTTTTCTTTCAATCCTTTCCTTTTGTCTGAAGAGGAACTTTGGCCCCACCCTCAGAAATTTGGAACTGCTCCTCAAAAAGATATAACTCCGGTTAGTCTTGTTCGGTTCTCTGTAGAGTAACGATGGTGCGTCAGAGCATTTGTTTTGTTTTGTGTGTTTTAGTGGTTATTGCAAATGGATACCCTCTGGATACTTGTCGGAATGTCCGGGAGTTCTTCCTCAGACAGGACTTAGTGCCGGAATCGGATTTACCACTCTTGCCAATTGAAGGTGAGTTGTAGAAAATATTAGAAGAATTTCAGTGAAAACCTCGCACTATTTGCTGTTATTAGTATTTCCCCTGGGAATTCGGAGAATAAATTTGGGAAGTGTTAAGGGGCAGTCTAGTGGTCCTTACTTCTGCCTAGTGTGTGGATGAAGATTTCTTTCATTTTATCTGCGAATGTGTGGAGTTGAATGATTTGAGAGTTGAAATATTTGGGGAGCGAATTTTCGGGGAAGGTTGGTTCATGGAAAAGTTATGGAGAAAATTATGTTTGCGGTTAGGCAGCTTGGAAGGTTTTTGCGGATTGGTTGGAAGCATAGAGGCGGGTTTTGGTAACTAGCGTTCACAAGAAGATTTTTTTTTGTTCACTTGCTTTGTATCTTGTTTCGTATGTGATGGCCCTCGGCTTTTAGCAATATAATATCATATCATATTGGGTACTCTAAAACAGTTGAGTATTTTAAAACCACACTCTGCTTTTAAGAAATTGCGCATGGCTTTGGCTGTTTTAGGCCCGTTGCGTCTAGAAAAACAGGGATGAAATTGATGTAACCGGTTTTTCTGACGAGCGAGCTTCTCGTAAACTATTGCCGATGGTACGTCACGCTTCGAATATAGCACCACAAGGCAAGTATGAAAATCACGTGAGGTGTCTTTAGGAGGGTTAGAATATGCCTTATCTCGGAAAACTAAACACGGAAAATGACTTCAGTATAACGGATCAGTCCCAGTCAAATAATCATATATTTAGCTTACCGAGAATAAGGCCATGGCACGTTCACAATAAAAAATAATTAACTATGCAGAGCTTAGAACAAATAAAAAATAGACAAAGATGGGAATATCGATAGACTAATGATATACAAATTAAACAAAACAAAAAACGAAACAGGAGAAAACCGAAAACTGCGAATCACTGACCTAACTTCTGTAATTCTCGAACAGCATTCTTCTAAGCCGTGATTTTGTAGCATTGATCTATATAGATTAAAGCTTCTTCATTTGATATCATTTGATCTGTAGGCTACGTGTCATATATTCATCACGTTCGAAAAAGTAAAAAGTAAGGCCCGCAGTTTCAGCCGTAAAATATGTGATTCGGAGTCAAACAACAAATGAAGTTAAAGACGACGAGATCAAGTAAATCCATGGATAAACCTGAATGGAGAGCGAATATCTGTTTGTTTCTGCCTACCTACTTGGGCGAATTTTTGCAAGAAAATGCAATTTTCGCTGCAATTTTCGGGAGATTGTGCTTCCGAGACTAGGCTACTCAAGTGAGATCGAGAGGCATCAGAAGCTTAATCAAGCCTTATATTTCGAGCCAGTTAGAGTGTGATTTCGAGACGGGAGATACACACGATAAAAAAAGAAAGGGATATTATTTGTGACTGTAGATGAGATTATATATAGGTTGCAAAAATCGGGATTGGCAAGGACCGCGGTTTCATATCTCAAGCTGGAAATTCTTGTTATAGCAATTTGCAAGCCTATAGGCTATAGGCTTGCAAATTAGATTCTTCTATTGATAGACTTGGTAAAAGACTTGGTAAACATTAACGTTTAATCAGAAATGAACTATCCACAACTCCCCTACACAATAAGCTTAGCAGAAATGATAGTACTTGGCCTAATCAGAGGGGCTTCTTACTTATGAAACCCTTGCACACCAGGTGGGTGTCAGGTGTGCTTACTAACTTTGTAGAATCAGTATATCGGTCTGCACCGTCACCGGGTGCCAGATCTCTATTGAGGATAGTCCCGTGATTCATGTGAACTTATTTTGAATTTACGTCTTTTAATTTTTGTTTAATTGGAAGCCCACTGTATTAAGTGGAAAGGCAAGGAAAAAGGAAAACATTCATACGCGAAACACCGGACCAGTCTTGATTTCAATAAAACTTCTTACTCCGGGACTCGAAACTTACTCGTGTAGTGCAGTTGGCAACGTCATAGAAGATTCCATGCACAAAAAATAGAGGTTTTAATTGTAGCAAGCCTGGATATGTTCCTACTTGCTGGACATGCTTCTGGTCAGTGATACAGGGTGGGAGAGGGAGAGAAGAAGCAAATCTTGAGTGTATTCAAATAATGTATACAACGGATACGTTAGCTACGATACGTTTTTACGAACGTATCCGTTATATACGTTATTTGAATGTATGTTTCAAAGTCAGCGTTGGCTCAAAGAATATAAATCTCGAGTGAGTTCCTCATTTGTCGTCTGCCATGAAAATTTGTAAAAACAACACTCTTAGCCCTGCATCCTATTTTTCAACTTTATTTTAAATTTTTCGCAATTTTTCAAAAAATTGCAGCATATCTGCAATTTTCGCAAGATAAAATTGAGGAATTAAAATTTTACATCTTACTAAATTCGCTTTATTTGCTACCGTAATATTACTTAGAATAACCTTAATTCACAACATGGAGTGAAGTACGGGTTTTGTAGGCTATCTTGTTTATCACTTTCCGTTGTTATACACCAGACAACTGCTTCTTATAGACATATGCTTGAGATATTTTGTGTCCGATATAGCCTACACCGCAAGGACGGATCCAGGGGGGGCGGGTAGGGGGTTGACCCCCCCCCCCCCGAAATAGACAAAAATAACGATTTTTATAGGCTTTTCCCTCTGATCTGTGTGTTTTTTGTACTGTTTTGTCCGACCAGCAGGCAACCCCCCCCCCGAAATAAATTCCTGGATATGGGCCTGCTACACCGCATTAACGCCTCGGTTGGTTCGGAAATCGATTCATAACACTGTGCGAACGGAAAACGATGTTTCTATCTGGCTATATTTGGATCTTTCTTGGAGTCTGGAGCTGTGGCTAAAGACGTATTCTCGCCGTTCCCCGAGGACTCCTCGGGGAATCGAAGAGAACGGCGAGAATAGAGGGAGTCACTCCACGCGGACTCCGCGTCCGGAAAACAACGAGATCACGGGGAATGCTTCCAAAAATGAATTTTCTTCTGAAAAGAAATATGCAGTTGTCGAAATTAGTCTGGATCCATTTATTTTTGGTTTCGTTTATTCTGATTGTTCTTAATCAATTTTACATTGCACCTACACCAGCAAAAATTGATTCTCCTCTGAATCTGAAAGGGAGTCCTTTTTGATGATGGTGATGATGATCAGAGCATTCTTCGTCCGTGGTACTCGTGAGAATACGGGGAGTGAGTCCCCGGGACAAACAAAAACGCGGGGACTCCTCAAGTGGAGTCCTCGGGGAACGGCGACGCCTTAAAAATCTGAACTTTGCAGTCCTTGTTGAACTTATTCCTACGGAAATATTTTACTTTGTTCTTGTATAACGGCGAAGAGTTGGTGAGCTGTTCCGCGTCTGATATAAGCCCCGGTACAAAACGTGGTCGACTACTCGATCCTGATACTGATCTTCACCATTACGGAACGAAGTGAGGTGGCAACACTGTGCTATCCCTGTTTGCTCAGCGGTCGCCCATTAAAGAGTCCCGCAGCTTATTCTTGTTATCGGGACCATAGGACGGTCTTGTTTTATGAGTTTGTTATGATGAACTTTTCCTTCGGTGAACGGCTACATTTTAGCGAGGGGTTGCCCACTCTTGATTGTGGTGGCACACCAAGTGCCCGCTGCCCGGCCGGTGCTGTCAGCGGTTGCCACCTGTTAGGTGGCATATTTAGAAGGGTTGAAAGATGAATTACCTAACTCATGGGGCCGGGAAAGGGTGACATGTACCAGGGAATGGGCAACCCCTACACTGTTAGAACTTTATAACAGATTACACAAGGATGCGCAGTTTCAACAGACGGCACTTGGGATGTAATCTGTTGTGATTTGAAAACGTTATACGTAACAAGCCTTGCCAGGAAGACCCGCAAAACCGCTGAAAAAGCACCTGCTGACTTTTTCATATCATTAGGAAAAATAAAAAAGTCAGCATCTGATCTTTCGGCGGTTTTGTGGGTCTTCTTGGCAATATTTGCTATGCCTAACATTTAATGCATAACATTTTCAAATCACAACAGATTACGTCCAAAGTGTTATCTTTTGAAACTGCGCATGCTTGCGTTATCTGTTATGAAACATACCACAGTGTAGCGTATTAGCTTTTAGTCTTGTAGAAACATATTTGACGGTGCAAAACCTAAATAATATAGTTGACTTATGACTTATATAAAATGTAGCTGACTTGTCCGTTTTGCGCCATCAGATATGATTCGCAGTCAGCTCGAGCTGAAGGACTATCTTGTAGAAACAGTAACGCTATCTAGCTTCCGTCGGCTTTGAATGGATCTTGACTTTGAATGGATACGGTGACCTAGGTATGCACCTCTTCAGCCCAAGCTGAATACAAACCATAGGCTATTTGATGGCGCTTAACGGGAAGTCAGCTGGGATCAGCTCAAGCGATTTTTCGTCCCTTCTGGGCAAGGGTCGTTGTCAGGCTGCGGTTAGAAGAAAAGAACCTACAAGATTGAACGTTTCTTCTAACTATATAGTTCCAGGTTCGTTTCATCTAGCGTCGGCCTGACGAGGACCCTTGCAGAGAAGGGCCGAAATACCGCTGGAATAAAACTCAGCTGACGTACCCGCTTAAAACAGTCAAAAAAGACGTTAACAGTTATTTAAAACTTAGTGTCAGCTACTCTTTCTAAACAAACTCAAGATTGTCTTAAGAAACTGTTATCTCCAATTCTCTCGGATTAAAATTTGAATCATTCTTTCTTTTTTATGCAGTAAGTTGAATTTTCTTTCAGTAGCTACATCTCATGTTTTCTGATTCGGATTTAGTTATTGTTTATTTTCTTTCAATGTGTTCGTTCAAAAGATTAGGTTCTAACCGACTATGTCACATAGCATATTCGCGTTCTCATCTGGCACAGCGTGACAAAGGGAACTTCGTGCAAGTTGTACTCATGAGCTCTTGGAAGGTTCTTGGTCTAACGTTGTCTCGTTTCGGGTAATCCAGTGTCGTTACTAATAGATAACGCGACACTGTCCTCCGTGTCAACTCGTTTATGTGCTCCGTTAGTAACCCTTGTCAATGTTATAAACCTAGTCTTTTAATAGATCCTGGATACGAAACCATGATCCGAGACAATAATTTTCTGTTAAAATCCAACATTTTAAATTAAAAAATGTTTGCTCAAAGAAATTTAAAGAAAATATAAAGCAATTTTTTTACTTTTATAGTTAGACTTTTTTTTTATCTTGTAGGCTATCGTATGGAAAATACTATAATTTGTGTGTCTACGAGCGTGTTCCAGCCTTCTTACCGTAGTTACTACGCATGACGTGCTTCTTGGTGTCAGGACTGGAACGATTTGTCCATTTTCTGCAAACTATCGTGCCACGAGCCAATCTCGTCACAGAGATCGTAGTCACCATGCTTACTACGCTCCCGAGCGTGTTAAGCAAATAGGCTAGATACTACTTTGATAAGGTCAGAACGGTCAGCATAGTAACTTGTCACGAGGTTGGAACGAAAAGAGTAACTAATAGCTACTGTTGTTAGAAGGGTGGAATACGCTCTGTATCACTCCACGTGGTTACTGTGGCCAAGAAGTTAAGTATAGATTTAGACGTTGTGCAATTGGTTATTTTATTATTAGTGCCATTTGGTTCCGGATCGTCACTCACACTTTGGCGCATGCAAGTTTGCATGTTTACGGGAACGTGCGAAAAGCCACACAACTTTTAATGGTTTTCTTTATAATGATTTTATTCACGAACATCCGTGAAGCATGGGAATTTGATCTTCCGACTGTTCGGACCAGTCGGAAATCTGTGACACGAACTAGGCTATGCGACCGCATCGGAATTGACCAATGACGTCGAATGGGAACTCATTTTGATCTTAGGTCAGGCCTTAATGCATACATGAAGGATATTTCACAGTGCAAAGCGGATAGGTAGCTGAATTTTGTTAGAGCAAAATTTTGTCAGATTCAGCTGACGCATTCATTTTGCACTGCGGATACGTCAGCTGAATTTTGTTAGAGCAGAATTTTATTTGGGCTGAAGGAAGCCAGGTTGGGCTGAAGGAATATTTATACGTGAAGGGCCTGTCAAGAAGTTTTTCCTGAAGTCATCCGGGTTGTTTTATTTTGTGCACCTTAAAAGATCCCCTCAGTTATTAATTTCCCTGCCGTTTCTTACTTCTCCCTGCCGTTTCTTTTCTTTCCTACCCTTTCTTACATCATTATTGTTCATTTTGTCCTTTTTAGTGTATTGTTCATTTATGAACAATACACTCTTCCGGCCGGTGTAGCCGGTTTTCAGTTTTCACCGTTTTTTGCGGAGTTCATAACTCCAGAACCCCTTTTTTGTGTGCCGTCACGATGTCCGAAAAGTCAGCAGATGCTTTTTTGGCGGTTTGTAGGGTCTTCCTGGCAATGTTTGTTGTGCATAACATCTAATGCATAATGTTTTCAAAATCAACACAGATTACATCCCAATTCCCAACTGTTGTCTGTTGAAACCGCGCATCCTTGTGTTACCTCTTATGAAACTTCTGACGGTGTGTAGATGACCTATCATCAAGTTTATACTAAGGGTTTGTGAATCAGTACCAGCAGGCAACCCCCCCCCCCCGCCCCCCGAAATAAATTCCTGGGTACGGGCCTGGAAGCCAGAGTTGAAGTCCGTCTCAGCTTGCTTACTTTAGGACCAGCTCAGTCCATTTATGCTTGTTTTAACCAGGTGCGATTTAAAAAGGCCGAGTATCCGTTTACAGTGGAATCAAACAAAATATGTTAGCATTCCGCCTCAAATAATCACAAGGCGTCACATCCGCAAGACGACAGAAAAGAGTTCGTACATCAGCCTACGTTCGAAAAAAAAGCTTTAATAAAAAAAATAGTATTCACTGTACCAATCCACTTCCAGTTACCTTTTCCCACTTCTCCCCAGCAGGGCCGTCATGACTGGGGGGTGAGGGGGGACGCCCCCCCCCAAATATGTCGGCCAGTCGGTAAAAAATAATCGAGTCAGCACGAAGCGCCGCGATTTTCCGTCAAAATAGTTGATTTTTTGCATGAAAACAGTCGTTTTTCTGAAATTCAGTGGATTTTTCTGAAAATCAATGTTTTTTTTGAAAATCAGTGGATTTTTCTGAAAATCAGTCGATTTTTTTCAAAAATGTCATTTTCGTTGTTGAAAACAGATCGCTTACGCTTCATTTGCTTCTAATACCACACGTCTTAGTCGGTTTCTGTGCCCCATCTTCTTGCTATGTCCCCCATTTGGCAATTTCTGTCTGCTTCTAATAAGAAAAATGTTCACCGGATGTATTTTAAGTTTGCCAAGTATCTGCTGCATTTGCCCCCTTGGACCAGCAATTCTTTTTTGGCGCAGAAATTCCATCTGGTTCTGCCTGCTAAAATTATTGATAAGAGAGTGGGAGATTTCAAATCTTCCGCTAGTAAACTGAACCACCAGTGGTCTTCGCTTTTCGTGTAATCTGTAGTTATGTTTGTGCTGTGTTTAGTGTAAAGTTTTCCTACGTGCATTGTCTGTTGTTGTTTTTTTTCTTCTCCTTTTTTTTTTTTTTGTTGTACTCCGTCACTAGGGCCACACACCCTCCATTGTTTTTGACGGGTAATAAACAGATTGATTGATTGATTGAGTCGTTTTTTCTGCAGAAAAAGTCGGTAAAAATTACCAGCCAGTCGGTAAATGCCTCACCCCCCCCCCCTAAAAAAAAAACATTTTGGTTAGTAACGCCTCTGCTCCCCAGTCTTTCCAGTTTCTAGGCACGTAGTATTTCAGACCTAGCTGACTGCGAATTATGTTTGATAGTGCTAAACTGAAAAGTGAGCCAAGATATGCTGTAATGATATTCCAGCCCTTCTTGGCAAGGGTTCTCGTTGGTGTGTAGCTAGCAAAAATGAAACTGCAAAAACCCTCCCCCTCTATTTCATCCGTGCTTCCCTGACTCGAAGCCAATTAAGTTACATACAAAATATTTTTTAAATTAATCATTAAGAGCACATGATATCCCCTTCGCACTGAAGGTAGGCAAAGGCCAGGGTCTCCTACGGGTCTTCAACCTTCGCGTGATAAGTTCAGGGTTATAACAAATTCTAATTAAGAACACCTGGAGAAATTGCCAGTTCTCTGAATCGAATCCATCATCAGTTCAAGATAAAGTTTGTCATTGGAACATTGCCCGAGTTCTGATAGTGAAGTTGGAATTTCCATCAAGTTTTGCTTTAGTTACCCTGAGGGGTTGCAGACTCCAACACCGTCGTTTTTACATTTTTATTCACGTTCTCCAGTAATATTTTTTATTTTTATTGATAACCTTTTTCCATACCTTGGTTGACCAAATTATCGCTTTTTAAGTGCAATGGTAGTTCAGCGTCATCTTTTGCGAACTGATTTTGTCGGATTTGCTCAAGGAAATAAATAACAATTTGTTTCACACAGCATCGTTATTGTTGTTAATTTGTATTCCTACATTAGATTACAAACCAATTGTGCTCATTAGTTGCAAATTTCGTTCTTTATATCTTAGTTGTTTCTAGAAACCTCTTTTATCCATATAAATACATTAATACGTATAAACAAACCGACTATGCATGTTAGGTGCACTTGTGTGCGTTATTTCCGAACCAGTTGACAGAGACCCTGTATTTATATATCCATCGAAAACCACAAACCTATTAATTTCTATTAACTCCCTGTTATTTAAGTTTTTACTGTGTTTCTCAGTGAATTTTTACCCTTGCTTGCCCGAGTGCTACCGGATGTGAAACATATTAATTGATTTATTCAAATCAAAGCACGTGTTCACCTTTGGCACGTGACCAGCGGACCAGGTGCGACTTCAGGCTTTCTGCTCTCCACCTTAGATTACTAATGGATCCCTCGGTCATTGACAAAGATTATCATCTTAGCTGAAATAAAGTTGGTCATTAGCGTGATGTGGGAAAACAAGAAGAATAGTTAACCTTTTCGTGGTGCTTCTTCTTTTAGAAAATTCGTCGGGGAATAAGGATCATTTCGACGTTTTTTTTCCATAAAGCTATAAGCGACGATGTTTTTCTCGAAATTGAGTTATTACCAGTGACCTATCTACAACTGTGTCTGGTAAAAAATTCAGCCAACTTGGAGTAAACGCAGCGGAGAGACAGAGTTTTCCAGAGCAAAATAACACTAAGGAGTAGCGCCAATACCTATGCTTTCCGTGCTTTGCAGACGGGCCATACTCATAGCGCCGCCCATTACGCTTGAGGCATTTAAAGCGAGACAAGACGTCCGGGTTTAGAAATTTCCAGTAAAGCAAAGGTGCGGCCTGCGCACACCTAGGAAACAGTGGGGGCTGTATCATTTGTTTGCAATGTTTAGAATATGAAGTTATCGGAGCCAGTGTTGGTGAACTACTGATTAAGTTTGAGTAGGGATGTTTTCTATCGCTAGTGGTGCTAGTATCGCTGCTATTCGAGTGTGTGTTGTCAATTTTGTCAAGCCTTGGCGCTGCTCCCTAGTGTTATTTCGCTCTGGAGTGGCACCGAGACCTATGCTTTCCATGCTTCGCAATCTGGCCATACTCGTAGCGCCGCCCACTGCGCTTGCGCCATTTAAAGTAAAACACCGTCGATTTGTTCGTTAGCTGATCAAGCTAAGAAACTTGTCGGTGGTGTTTTTTTTATTTTTCAAGACCGTAGAATGAATCGTTTCGCGTCCTGTAAAACAGCCTCCTTCCTATGGTTACATGGGTATCTTTGTGGTGCTTCTTTTTATGAAGGATTTCCTTCTCTCACTGAAATGTACCGTTTGTGTCAAACCAGACGGTCCCATCTTGGAGAGCATCGGAGGGGGGGAGGGGGGGGGCTGTATTGTTGGTTTACTCGACTTCAGACATACAACTTTCTTCAGATGTTTAAAAAGTAAAATAAAAGTCTTCTGATTGATTATTGATATATTGTGTAACAAATAGTGGTGTGTAATTTTCAGTGATTTCCGGCTTGTCCATTTAGTATTGACGGTCTTCTCGGTTTTTGTTGCGTCACTTTTTCCATTCTTGGGACCGGATGTTGGTTGTAACATTGTAGGCTGTTTAGTTAGAATGACCGTCTTCAAGCCTGAACATGTTAAAGCTTTTATCAAAGCATAATGTCCCAAGTCTACACATCCTCAGGATTTATACCTCTTTCATAAGACCATTAATGGAGTACGCATGCGCAGTGTGGCATTTTGGTCTAACTGCAGATCAAACTCACGTATTGAAAGAATCCAAAAACGCGCTCTCCATATTATCCATAAAGGCCAAAAAGTACCCTACTCCCTTCTTCTAAGGACATACACAGTTGATACATTGGAGAAACGGAGACTGAACCTATGCCTCGAGATCGGTAAAAAACTTATTTCGCACCCCATCTACAATGAGTTTCTCCCTCCCCCATACAACAATGTAAGGGAAAGGCAAGAGCGAGCAGTCTGTACGAAGATCCCAGTATTCCAACCAGTAGCGGCCAAACACAGCCGTTACCAAAACAGTTTTATACCAAAGATTGTTGAAATTTTAAATAGCCTTTAACCATTTGTACGTGCTTTTAAATGTTATGTTTTGACAGTACTCACCAATTTTGGTTTTGTAACCGTGAAAGTGTGAGTGAATAAATTACTATTCTATTCTATTATATTCTAAGCTTTATTTGTCAGTGCCATCTTCTGGTCATCGAGCTTGCTATCTGCCTTGAATTGATGTAAGATTATTTGTTTTGAAATATTTGAAATTCATTTATTGGTGTACTACACATGCTACATAACACACATATATAACCAGAGACAAGATCCCCTGAAGCTATCTTGTTCGTGGATCCACTACCCATACTCTAGCCTACATAAGGGATTATCACATGACATGAGAATTAAGTATGGTACACTAGCTATAAATAAACTTCAGATCCTTATAAATGTTAATGGAAAAAAGGAAAACGCAAAAATTTTATAAGTGAAGATAGAAAAAAACAAGAATTAGACTAGAAATACTTGTTTAACAGGACGAAGAAAAAAAAAGTGAGAAAGAATCAGTGAGAGGACGATGATGACGAGAGAATACAGTGGACATGAAATAAAACTAATACGCTCGCTAATACGGGTGCGATTGGTGCATTTCTTTGTTCACAAACTTCACTGTAAAAAGTTTCTCCGTGCAAAGATTAAAGTTAACTGCAGTAGTTGCTACTCGGATTCATTTTATCTCTATTTGGCATTAATCTTATCTGCGTAGAGATAAGAATAATCGAGTAGCAAATACTGCAGTTAACTTTAATCTTTATACGGGAAAACCTTTTACAGTGTTTTCCTTTAAACCAACCTTGAACTCACTTCTAACTAACCATAAAACTGTTCGTACCTATCGAATCAGTATATCGCTAGTTGTTTCCCCGCTCTATTTGGTGTGTTCAACCCCATCAGTTTGATCTGTCTGCGATCGTGATATAATAGCTTGGCAATTGACAAAAAGTGAGGAATGCAATTACTGACTCTTGCGAAGCTGCGTCTGAATTCCAAACGGCCTGAAGCGGTAAAGAGTTTTTGGCAGCGTCCACTCGCCTCTCTGCTTGATACCGCTGAAGCGATTTTCTGCTCGGACCAAGGAAGAGAAGCAGTGTTGCCACGTCAAGTATAATTGTACTTTTTCAGTACATTTTCTTTACGTCTCGGTCTGTACGAAAGTACAACTTTTTCTAGAATGGCCAAATCGAGTACATTTTCGCGTTTTCTGTACAAATTAAGTACATTTTCTTGTTTTCCTACGCCTAACCTAACACAGGAATTTTCAGAAGTGATGTACTAATACGAGAGCAGCGAAATCTGTAGACTATGGCAGTACCAGAATTATTTCTCGCTTAAGCTGTTAGTAAACTTTCGATTGGTGCCCGTCCAACCTCAGTCAAAATCCTTTTTCAAGTTGAAAATACTGCGAACAATATGATTACTGCATTGCAAAGACAGTCTCTCTGGTTCGACGATGCGCGTGTTTTGCGCAGCGCAACACGTGTCGAATTTTTTTGGTATAAGTACATTTTCGGGCAATCTGTACATTTTTAAGAGCGATATCTGTACATTCTGAAAACTTGGCGTGGCAACACTGAAGAGAAGACTTAATACTCTATATGACGAAGTCCAAAACACGCCAGCGATCCTCAGGAAGAAGGAGTAAGCGTGTCTGTAAGACTCAAACTCAAGGACTCAAATCCTCTGTCAGTGAATCACCTCGATCTTTGGATGCAGCTGTGACACCACTTTTGCCTTTCTTCTGCTAGGTACCCGGAGAGGCCGCACATTTTGCATCGCGAAGGAGAGATAGTCATCAAGAGTATTCATACACTTCCCGGAGCCAGTAATATATATATATACATGCCTAATAATATAAATATTTCTTCAGCCCAATCTGACTGCGAATCGTATTTGACGGTGCAAAACGGATAAGTTTCGGCCCTTATCAGCAAGGGTCCTCCGGGGGCCCTCTTCAGGCTCAAGCTGGAAAATAATATATAAATATAATAATATATATATATGGCAATGGAAAACGGATACGTCAACTACATTTTATTAGAGCGATATTCAAATATAGCTCTAATAAAATGTAGCTGACGTATCCGTTTTGCAATGTCAAACATGATTCTCGGTCAGCTTGGGCTGAAGGAATACCTAATATATATATATACATATATTTATGTAGATCCAAGTAGTTGGAGCCTTGTTCGTCACCGAGTATAAAGTTGCAGAACAAGGATCCCGCCATTCCTGTTTTCGTTAACATATGCTATGTACATGTATATGTATATATGTGTACACATATATCTATTGTTGACTGAAAGATTATGTGCAGTGTCTTTTTTGTTTCTTTCTTATAGGCTTTATATATTTTCTTTCACTTGCTCTTCTTTTACAAATGTCGGATTACCAATAAATTACTTAGCCTATAGCCGAATAACAGACACCATAGCTGAATTTATTCGAGCGACACTTCGGCCCTTCTTGGCAAGGGTCCTCAGCAGGCTCAAAGCTAGAAAACCGAACCTGTGATCGCTTCTAGCTTTAAGCCTGCGTAGGCAGATAATGCATTTTCTGGCCTAGAAGAAAACAGTTAGTGTAAACTACATTAACACGATACAGCAACGAATAAATGCAGATATTAAAAAAAGACGAGCGAAAAGACTGATGAAAATAATATTTGGTTGTCTTGATAGATACAAGAAGCATTAATAAATTGCAGCACAAGACCTTAGGACTTTCTTTTTGCTGCAATAGCATACGGTATTAGTAATGTTATTTTATTTTATTTTAAATGTTTTGGTTAAAAATAAAAACCTACCTAACTACCTACCTACCTACCTGCCTACCTTAATACCATGGGAAATGTTTTTCTGAGGACGTTATTTTTTTTCTCGACTCTTATTATTGCTACTGGGCAAGCTCTTCTATATTTCTTTTGGCTTTCTTTACCACGTCAATGTTTTTCTGGTGCTGCCTCGGGAAGTTCATCATGCCTTCTTTGGCTTTATTCTTATGTTGTTGCTCTTACTTTTGCTGCTCGGGAAGTTCTTCTACATTTCTTTTGGCTTTCTTTATCACGCCCATGTTTTTACTGGTGCTACCTCGAGAAATGCATCTACCCTTCTTTCGGCAAACTTCTCGACATTGATGTTCTTACTATTGCTGCGGGGGAAGCTCTTTCATATTTCTTTCGACTTTCTGTCTCTACGTTTCTGTTCCTACTGTTGCTGCTTGGGAGGTTCTTCTCGGCATTGATGTTCTTACCATTGTTGCTGGGGAAGCTCTTCTATATTTATTTTGGCTTTCTCTGTCGACGTCCATGTTCTTACTGCTGCTGAAGATCCTCTACCTTTCTTTCAGCAAACTTCTCTACATTAATGTTGTTGGTATTGCTGCTTGGGAAGCTCTTCCACAATTCTTTTGACTTTCTGTCTCGACGTTTGTATTACTACTGTTGCTGCTTGAGAGAAGTTCATCTCGGCAAACTTCCTGACATTGATGTTCTTCCTAGAGCTGCTGAGAAAGCTCTTCCACATTTCTTTTGACTTTCCGTCTCGACGTGTATGTTCTTACTGTTGCTGCTTGGGAAGTTAATTTTGGCAATCTTCTCGACATTGATGTTCTGAGTATTGCTGCTTGGGAAGCTCTTCCGCGTTTCTTTTGACTTTCCATCTAGACTTTCTTGTCCTTACTGTTGCTGCTGTGGAAGTTCATCTACCTTTCTTTTGGCTTTTCAACATCGCTCTCGACGTTCATGTTGTTACTTTTACTCGTTCAAAGATTCTTCCCCTCATCTTCCACCCGTGTATCACATTTCCGTGAAACTTAGGATAGACGCTAGGTCAGGAGATTCTTTTCTATGGGAATGATCCAATTACTTGGCAAGGTTCCAAGAGTTACTTCCAGGATTACTTCCGTCCGAGGATTTGTTCACGGCTATTAGGAACGGGCTCGAGTGCCATCTAACCCCCATCCCTCATGATAAATTAGGGGAAAATTAAGACAAGAACAATATATATATGGCAATGGAAAACGGATACGTCAGCTACATTTTATTAGAGCGATATTCAAATATAGCTCTAATAAAATGTAGCTGACGTATCCGTTTTGCAATGTCAAACATGATTCTCGGTCAGCTTGGGCTGAAGGAATACCTAATTTATATATATATACATATATTTATGTAGATCCAAGTAGTTGGAGCCTTGTTCGTCAACGAGTATAAAGTTGCAGAACAAGGATCCCGCCTTTCCTGTTTTCGTTAACATGTGCTATGTATATGTATATGTCTATATTTGTACACATATATCTGTTGTTGACTGAAAGATTATGTGCAGTGTCTTTTTTGTTTCTTTCTTATGGGTTTTATATATTTTCTTTCACTTGCTCTTCTTTTACAAATGTCGGATTACCAATAAATTACTTAGCCTATAGCCGAATAACAGACACCATAGCTGAATTTATTCGAGCGACACTTCGGCCCTTCTTGGCAAGGGTCCTCAGCAGGCTCAAAGCTAGAAAACCGAACCTGTGATCGCCATAGCTTTAAGCCTGCGTAGGCAGATAATGCATTTTCTGGCCTAGAAGAAAACAGTTAGTGTAAACTACATTAACACGATACAGCAAAGAATAAATGCAGATGTTAAAAAAAAGACGAGCGAAAAGACTGACGAAAATAATATTTGGTTGTCTTGATAGATACACGAAGCATTAATAAATTGCAGCACAAGACCTTAGGACTTTCTTTTTGCTGCAATAGCATACGGTATTAGTAATGTTATTTTATTTTATTTTAAATGTTTTGGTTAAAAATAAAAACCTACCTAACTACCTACCTACCTACCTGCCTACCTTAATACCATGGGAAATGTTTTTCTGAGGACGTTATTTTTTTTCTCGACTCTTATTATTGCTACTGGGCAAGCTCTTCTATATTTCTTTTGGCTTTCTTTACCATGTCAATGTTTTTCTGGTGCTGCCTCGGGAAGTTCATCATGCCTTCTTTGGCTTTATTCTTATGTTGGTTGCTCTTACTTTTGCTGCTCGGGAAGTTCTTCTACATTTCTTTTGGCTTTCTTTATCACGTCCATGTTTTTACTGGTGCTACCTCGAGAAATGCATCTACCCTTCTTTCGGCAAACTTCTCGACATTGATGTTCTTACTATTGCTGCGGTGGAAGCTCTTCCATATTTCTTTCGACTTTCTGTCTCTACGTTTCTGTTCCTACTGTTGCTGCTTGGGAGGTTCTTCTCGGCATTGATCTTCTTACCATTGTTGCTGGGGAAGCTCTTCTCTATTTATTTTGGCTTTCTCTGTCGACGTCCATGTTCTTACTGCTGCTGAAGATCCTCTACCTTTCTTTCAGCAAACTTCTCTACATTAATGTTTTTGGTATTGCTGCTTGGGAAGCTCTTCCACAATTCTTTTGACTTTCTGTCTCGACGTTTGTATTACTACTGTTGCTGCTTGAGAGAAGTTCATCTCGGCAAACTTCCTGACATTGATGTTCTTCCTAGAGCTGCTGAGAAAGCTCTTCCAGATTTCTTTTGACTTTCCGTCTCGACGTTTATGTTCTTACTGTTGCTGCTTGGGAAGTTGATCTCGGCAATCTTGTCGACATTGATGTTCTGAGTATTGCTGCTTGGGAAGCTCTTCCGCGTTTCTTTTGACTTTCCATCTAGACTTTCTTGTCCTTACTGTTGCTGCTGTGGAAGTTCATCTACCTTTCTTTTGGCTTTTCGACATCGCTCTCGACGTTCATGTTGTTACTTTTACTCATTCAAAGATTCTTCCCCTCATCTTCCACCCGTGTATCACATTTCCGTGAAACTTAGGATAGACGCTAGGTCAGGAGATTCTTTTCTATGGGAATGATCCAATTACTTGGCAAGGTTCCAAGAGTTACTTCCAGGATTACTTCCGTCCGAGGATTTGTTCACGGCTATTAGGAACGGGCTCGAGTGCCATCTAACCCCCATCCCTCATGATAAATTAGGGGAAAATTAAGACAAGAACAATGAAATCAGTTTCGCGTGTTAGCTAGAGCCAGGGGCTGGAACAATGGAACAGATGGACGTGGATTTATTTACCCAGGTTTTTGCTCACAACCGAAGCGCCAAGTGTAAATCGTTTTATCATTTTTCCTGAAAATGATTCTGGCTCTTTTCGTTTCAGTTAATTGCATCCTAAGGAACCGGAGAGTATACAAAATTAGGAAGGTCTAGCCGAAGTCTTGTTCTAACTTATCAAACTTTTACTGACATAATAAACCTCGCGTGAGAGAGAGAGAATGGTTGTAGAGTTCGTACATCACTATTACTGTTAATACCTGATTGTTTTTACAATAGCATGTACAAAGCACACTATACAAGAACAGTATTTTATATGTTTTATCAGCATTATTAGTAAAGCTTATGTGGCAACTTTGTCCATATTGTGTAGGTTGAATACATTGCCAAAAAAGGGGGAAGGAAAGGGAAGTTTATGGTACAAACTCGCGATAATTTGAGACCGTGTCCGGAAAACTTGGAACTTGGAAAGAACTATGGAAAAAAATTACGTCACTTTTTTTTTGTTTCTGAAAAAGCAACAGTCTGTCTCTCTCGAGCATCAGAAGAGGCTGGATAGGCTACATATTCCTGGAATGGACTATGGTATTGAAGAGTGGGAATTTTTTCAGCTCCAGCTGACTAATATTTTGATGACATAAAGCTGATAAAGGTAGATGGGGTTTATTTTAGCGTTGTTTCATCCCTCTTGGCAAGGGGCGACTTCAGGTTCAAGCTAGAAATTTTGATCGGAGGTTTGTTTAGAAAAATGGTCGTTAAGAAGGGCCGAAATGTCGCTGAATATTATCTCAGCGGACTTAACTAGCGCCATCAAGTATGGTTTAGAGAGCTTTGAACCCTTGATAAAACTAAAAGAACATAATCCCGCTTCCAGTGATGACGATGAAATTTTATTCACACACTAGACAAGAAGAGGGAAATAGTGCAGTACCGAAGAGAAGGAAAAAATTACACTGAGTTTTCAGTAACGGCGTAAATGCACAAGCAGGCCCGTATCCAGGAATTTTTTTTCTGCGGGGTCGGACAAAAAAGACAGATTAGAGGGAAAAGCCTGCAAAAATGACTATTTTCGCGTGTTTCGGGGGGGAAGGGGTCAACCCCCTAAACCCCCCTGGATACGGCCTTGTTCTAAAGATAAAGAAATAAACATAAAAAAGGAAAAGGGACTAATCAGGTCTACAAAATGTTCTTCCTAGATGGAAAGCGGAGAAATGGCCAAGGGCAGAAACTTGAAGGTCCTCGTCAGTAGAAGATAACTTCGCACAAGGGTCAGAGTGTAAAAAAACGTTTGGTAGTGACCAGCTATGTTCGGTCCAGCGTCTTTCTGGCCGCTTTTTAGCTGATAAACAGAGCGAACATCTGTCTCCTATCAGTTGCCATCTTTTTAATTGACATCCTCTTAGCTCCGACGGATTCAGCGACAGGAGCCGGGTCGAAAAATTGGCGCTCTACCGAGCAGTTTCTGCGACACATCGTCTCGCTCCATCTCTGTCCGGTTTGGCAGGGGATCAATAACATTGCTTCCACTAGTGTCAGCATGCATATTTTTCATTCTAATGAACCGATTAGTCCACCTTATATATCTTCCATGCGTAGGAACCAGGGTTGGTCACCAAGAACCAGGGTGTAGGAGTTACTTCAGGATACTTTGTTACTTTGGGTTACATTGCATTGGGTTATATCGGGTTACATTAGGTTACATTGGGTTACTTTGAGATACTTTTGGGTTACTTTCCAAGGTGTACAAAGTTACTTTTGGTGACCAACCCTGGCGTAGGAAGCTGTATCGAGGTCCAGCGTGTTTGTTACTTTTGGACTTGAAACATGGAACCACTAGAAAAAGTTGGAATAGAGAAAACTACTCCGTCATGTACATCTTCCCGTCGTGGGAAAACGAATCGAGGTCTAGACTGTTTGACCTATAGAACCCATGTGGAACTTTGAATAGAGGTGAAGGACTATAGGAAGGGAACCAGTCCATCTTATTCAGTTCATTTTATTTTCCAAAACTTCTTCGTAAAGAAAAATAGCATAGGAAATGTCAATAGACACTTACGTATTTTCGCTTCGTAGGAAAGTGTATCGAAGTCCGGTCTGTTTGTTAGTTCTGGACTGGAAACTTGGAACCACTGGAAACATTCGAACAGAGAGAAAGAACTAGAAAAGAAACTAGTCTATCTTGTATATCCTCCCGTCGTAGGATACTGTATCGAGGTTCGGCCTGGTAACCACCGCATAAGGCACTTAAAGACTAAGAAGGGAACTAGTAAATTCGTCTGACCGATATTTATCATCATTCGTACCTTATTTTATGTCTTATTTTAACTCTTGATGCTTCCTTATATTATTTTACATTTTAATTCTTGTTGTGTGACATTTATTATACTATTTAGGCCTATTCATTACTGACCAAATTCAGTATATATTATAGGTCACTGCTTTGACATGTGTTACGTCATGACGATCCTCTTCTAGCCATATCATGTTATGCTGTTATGGAAATAAAGAATATGTTATATTATCTTATCTTATATATCCTCCGTGCCTAGAAAACTGTATCGAGGTTAGCTTTTGGACTGGAATCGTCATAATGTGGGAAAGATTTTGAAAAGGAGCCATTGAGCTGGGATAAATCCACGTCTAGTAAATGTTCACTTGTGACTGCAGTATTTCCTGTAGACTATGGTCTGTGCAATAGGTAGAGTATAGACAGCAGCTGAGAACTGGAGAAGATTTCCTTCGAATAGGTTTTGAATTTCAGCCCACGTTTTTCGTAAACCAATCGTATCTCAAAATTAAACATAAGCAATATTAATGTTATTATTTTTCATGTTATCCTCGTCAGTTTGAAGCTAGGAGAACGAACCTACAATATAATAAATGAAAGCTTCTATAAGTAGCCTATTTTGTGGAGTTGCTCCTTAGGAACTGCTGGAGGGTAAAGCTTGTGCCTAATCTGCTCGAAGATGTGTGATGTGGAGAAAGAAAGAGGAAGTGTCCCAGATAAACTAATGGTCAGGCACGATGGCCTTGCTGATAGCCTATAGATGACTGTATGCTTTGGTGTCCAAGACACTTATTTTGTGTCCTGATCGCTGAGTTCTTGAGATATGGCGTGTGCCTAATCGCTCAGATCTCATAGTCTTTCACTGTTAGCTTGTCGAGATCCGCTGATCCTCTTGGCAAAGCAAACTTGTCTAGCGTAAAAGGAAACTATTTTCAGGAGTGTTCCCATGTCTGACGTAGGGTAAGGTGCAGAAGGTTTCTTTTCTGAGGTTAGAGTGAGTTTGGTTAGGCTGAGACAACTTTACTCGGTTGCATTGCTCCCTTGCCGGGGTCGGTCGGCTCCACTCTAGCCCTCACAGGGCTCTACCCTTTGTCTGATAAGCACGATCTTAAAGTTGGTCTCTGAGGATTTTTATCGCTGTGGCTGGTGACCAGGGGTAGAGGGTAGCCTAAGGTTGCTGGTGCTGGTCAATAAATGCAGCCTTCCCGAATTTCCAACTGGGGTTCTTGAGAGTAATGTCAGTAAAATCCCTTATTCGCTCGTTCCTCAAACGAGACGGTGGTAGGTATGGGTTCTTTAAATTTGAAAAGCCGAACCGGGGAGTGCTGCCTTGACAAGTTGGAGGGTGATTCAGACGAATTAAAAGGGAAAATGGCCTAAGCTTAGCACAAGGTTAGGGAACTCATCATTTATGTATGAAGTGTGACCTAGCCACTGTTAGATAATGAATGAATGTTTGTCGTAGATTTCCGGGCACCTAGTGGTGTCGTTATGTTCTTTTTGGAGTTCCGGTCCCTTTATTCGTGGACTATCTGTTGAAGTTCATAAGTAGACGGTAATGCCTGAGGACTGGATGAGCGGTGCAGGTTGCACCAACGAGTCCGAAGCGGAACCTGATAAAACAACAAGCACTTTTCGTCACTCGAGGCTCCCGATATTGGTGTAAAGTCTGATCAGATGCATGCGCTGGATCGAGAAGGGACAACCCCTCGAGTATTCTTTGGCGATATTTGTTTTATGTTCACCGTGATATCGGTGTTTCAGGAACATTATTTGCTCTCGTATATCTCTTGTTTTGTGAAGGTTCGGAACGAATATTTTAGTCAAAGAGCGTTTTGCACCATTACGACAAACACGTTGCTTCAACTTAGGGAGTTGCAAATAGTACAACTAATAGTATTTAACGAGCATGTCCAATTATCATTTTCGAAATCGATATCGATGTTTGGTCCGATGGCGTCGAGAGCTGTTTAGGCTAGTTCGGATGGTCAGTTCATCTTGCCAAGGGATGACGACTTCCAGAAGAGCGTACGAATGAATTGGTTTCGTGATTCCACAGCTACAAACCAACAAAAATAGAACAACTCCTGCTGGTCGCTTTGTACAGACAAATTAAAGTGGAAAGAAAAAAAAATGCCTAGGAGAAGTTAAAACTTAGGGTATGCTAATAAATTACACACGATAAATTCCTTTGGTAAAAAAAATAAGCCTTTTATTAAATAAGCCTGTTTGTAGTAGCACAAGTAATATTAAAAAATGTGTTATTTAGAATTATTTTCATGCTAAATATCGGATGTATCGCCAACAATCATCATGTCAAATTGACGCCAGCAAATGAATCAAACAGCCAAGTAGCGTTAAAAATAGCCCGTGTTCTGAAGTTTTTGACTAACACCGTCGAAGATAAATGTTTATTGGGGAAACATATTAGCGTCAGTCTTGGAAAGTCAGTATTTATTTATCTTAATTTTCTGGGAAAACTGTCCGGAGATTTACTGGTAAACACGTGGAAACGAGCACCACTTCAGTCCAGTTGTCCTGACAGTTGTCTGTTCTGTCATGGTCATAGAGTTACTAAACGTGAACAAGAAAGAGTCAACATGGTATTAGTGTGGAATATGATTTACTGACAGTTGTCTGTTCTGTCATGGTCATAGAGTTACTAAACGTGAACAAGAAAGAGTCAACATGGTATTAGTGTGGAATATGATTTACTTACGTCCTGTTGCTTCTTGAAAATTAGAGGTTCTTCAAATATCGTTTGGTGTGGACTTGTGTAGCCTCTACGAAAATTTGTTGGCATATGTTTTTATTTTATAATCATTAGTATGTGGATCTGCTAAGACTGGACGTGATTTTTCTCTGAACAGTGAATTACCAAGTTTATCCTTTGTCTTTAGATCTGTTGTCTTTGTATTTCAGTTACCATGTGGTTTGCATAATATTCGGTACTATTTTTTCCAAATGAAATATCGATATGAGATGAGAAAGTGCTTTAAAGGACCTGTCTTACCTAGAATACTAATGCAACCTACTCACTCCATATATTTCTAAACCCAGAGACCCCAATTTCGTACGGTATATTCTAACTCCTCCAACAAAACCACGCTGGTTTTCTCACTTGCTGCTACCTTCGATGTGTATCACGTTGTCGACGGTTGTCTGCGAGAGTTTTCCATCAGAAGACCGTTATGTAAATTGTTTCCCTGTTTTCGCTACAAGTCAACGGTACTCTGAAAAGGCTTAAAACAGCCAAAACCGTGGATTATTTGTTGAAAGCACAGCCTACCAATATTTTCAAGGTATTCAAATGTTTTAAAATACTGTAAGTTGAATAATAAATAGCGCAAGGAGTCCTTTAAATCTATTTGGAGAAAGAACGTACAGTTTCATCAAAAAAAGACAGCTTATCTAGGCTTCACTTGCACGTAGGCCTATGCATTAAGCACATGACACTATTTCTTCTGTGACATTTCGGGCTAACATTGCTGGTGCGCTGTAAGATTTGCGAAGAAGGCTTCGGACACATTCTGGGAATCGTTAGAATGAAGTTTTCCTCTTTTCCGTCGAAGTGGTAGTAGCTCTATTCCGTCGATTGGCAGATATTCGAAGGATACTGCCCCGGTTAGTTCTTAAGTGCCGGACTGACGACAGTAGAGCTCTGAAATGTTTATTATGGCCGCGATTGTTTTTTTCGTTTTTTTTTTAATCGCACCGTGCCAATTTTTGACCTTCGCAGTGCACCTTCGGGTGTGGGCGTCGTCAAATTTGTTGGAAAAGAATCGTTAGAAATGGACGTCAGAACTTTTTGTTGCATGTTTTCCTTGGAGTAAAATGTGACCAATAATATATTAACCTTATTGCCTTCACATTACCTCGCGTTCATGGAAAACGTGGGACCTACCAGCGTGCTTACACCTAATATTTTTTTTTTTTTAATGGGCTTCCGTAGATTTAGGACAAATATGATATATTTGATATATAGACAAACCTTGCGTCTGACTTCCGTCGTCGTGATTGGTCTTTGTTAGCCGAAACAAGTTTTACATTTAGAATATGCAATATTTTTTCTCGAATTCATACATCTAGTAGTTTTGTTTTTGCGAATCTCTACAGGTATATCATGGAACTTGATGCATATCCACTAAAACAGACCAGAGATTTTGGTGGGATCCCCAAAAAATTCAATATTTATCAATAAATATTCCTTCTACCAAGGCCGTATCCAGGGGTGAGAGGGGGAGGGGGGAGTTAGGGTGTTGACCCCCCCCCTCCCCCCGAAACATACAAAAATACTCATTTTTATAGGCTTTTCCCTCTGATCTATGTCTTTTTTGTACTTTTTTTGTGCGACCCGCAGGCAAAAAAAAACCTGAAAGGCACCCCCCCCCCCCCCCCGAAATAAATTCCTGGATACGGGCCTGCCTTCTGCCCAAGCTGACTACGAATCACAATTGATAGTGCAAAACGGATACATAAGCTGAATTTTAAAATTCAGCTTACGTATTCGCTGATGACATAGTTTTGTTAAGTAATAGTAGAAATAATCTGCAGATTTTACTTGATTTGTTGAGAGAGTACTTAGAAGGTAGAAAATTGGAGCTAAACACAGGTAAGACGGTAGTATTAGTATTCAGGGTAGGAGGGAATTTGAGGACGGACGATAAGTTTAATTATGGAGGTAAAGAGATAGAAGTTAAGTAAGAGTGGACAGACCTGGGAATAAGATTTAGAGCCGAAGGCAAGACATTCAGTAAACATATTGAAAGGAGTGTAGGGAAGGGTAGATTATGTTCGAAGGTCTAAGGTGGTGGGGGTAATGCATTATGGGTCTGAAGTATGGGGGTGTGAGAAGATAGACAAGACAGAAGTAGTGCAGTTAGGCTATTTCAAGAGGTGGTTAGGAGTAAGTAAATGGACAAATAGTGTAGTTGTTAGGGGTGAGTTAGGTTTAACTTCTTTAAGAAATGTAAGACAAGTGAATATGGTTAGTGGGAAAGGATTGTTAGGATGCCACGTGTTAGATTACTAAAATCTGCATATTTAGAAGCGTTGAAAGAAGAATCGCCTACTTCATGGCCATATCTAGTAAAAAAGATACTGGATGATTGCGGAGTTGGAGAATTGTGGAAGGATGGATTAGGAAAGGAGGAAGGAGTGACTAAGGTAGTGAAGGAAATCCTTAAGAGCCGGGAAGTACAGGTTTGGCAAGCTCAGAAGGATCAGTCGGAATCTTTGGGGTTTTATGCTGTGGAAAGGGAGACATGGGGTGAGAATATGATGTTTAAAGCGGGTCTTGACGGGACGAATTAAAGATAATTATTGAATTGTTGGCAGATTGTCTACCAATTGCGGGTAGAAGACGTTACATTGGTAATTGTAAGCAGAAGTTCGGTCCTTATTTTCTGTCCGATGTGTGGGTGCTTGGATGAGAGTGGGATTCACATGCTATGCGATTGTATGGAGCTGAGTGCTGGGGAAAAGAAGAGTATGACGTGTGCGTATTTGAAAAAGAGTGGTTAAAAGATTTTTTAAGGATGAGTTTTCTGCTGGTATAACAAAATGGGGCGATTTTTGAAGCTAGCGACGGAACACAAAAGTAAATTTTCGGATGAGCAAAACAAAATTAAACGGAAACGAGTATGATTAAATGCTAGTCTTCGTTTTTTTGTCCTTTGTTAAATTTTTGCCATGGCCCTCGGGCTGCTTATAGCAATAAACTATCTATCTATCTATCTATCCGTTCTGCACTATCAAATATGAATATTTATTGGACTTCTTGATCCAGACAATTGAATTTTGTAGATTTAACATTTTGCTAATTACACATAATCAACCGCTTGAATATTTACGACAAAGATGTTACCGTTTTGGTGTTTTCTGACAACTTACGTCCAAACTAAGTTCAGATATGGATTCAGCATGCATGTTTACTCCAGTATCTCATCTCTAATCGACTTCAGGACAAGTCTTTTACTTTGACCAAATTCCTCGTTTTAGCAGTAGCCTTCTCCCGGCCAGATACATGCAGAGCAAAAGAGTTTGTGACATTGAGAGGCGAACCTTTCGATCCAAATTTCCGTGTTTTGGCCAGCTTATCGGTCAAGGAAATAAATTTCAAAATTGGATTCAGCATGTCTCCCTACCCCGAAACCGAATCTCTAATCGACTTCAGAAACAGCTTTGAGCTTCAGTCACATTTCCGGTCTCGGCCGGATTCCGAATGAACCATCTGTCCGTCAAGAAAACAAAGTTCAGATATGGATTCAGCATGCCTCCTTACCGCCCAAGCGACTATCTCATTAGCTTATATGATATATTTGTGTTACCCTTAATTTGAAACCCATCGACCACCTCTAGATATAGGGCTACAAGACCCATCTACGAACTTGGCCTGTACTTTGATTCAGTGGATCCTCGTACTAAGTATGAACAAAATATCTCAACCCCTTCAAGCCCACGGTTGCCAAGACTTACGAGACCTTAGCAGTAGACGTGGCGTACGCGACCGGCCCCACTCTCGCTCCGGCATCCGTACTCTAAACAGAGATTAATGTGAATTTCGTCACCAACGCCCCTATATCGACAATTGATAGATATATGGGTATTTAATGCATAAAGAGCCATCGCATCAAAGGCAACGAAAAGAAAAGATACATAGGAAACCTGAACACTGTATACCAACATTTAAAACTACAGGGATATACAACTTTCCCTGTCTGCTAACCCTATCAGGAGGAACCTTCCAAATAGGTGAATAGACTGGAAAATGTTTTATCTTTCATTCTCTCAGTTGCCGACTCACTCTCACACGCTCTCACTCCAAACAACTCTTGTCTCAACCCATTCAGTTCCTCACAATCCCACAAAATGACTCATACTTTCTTTCTCGCATCCACACATAGGGCAAGAGTAAGGACCATTTTTAACCCTATCCTTATTCAAATATTTTCTTCTTTTCCCAAGAGGTAAACCATCCCCTGTCATATCCATAGATAACACAAGTTCCCGATGAGACAGACCACACTTAAGGTAAATTTCTTCACCCCGACATTCTTTAGTCTTAGCGTCAAACACAATAATTCTACCTGGTCCTTTTCTGCGTGCCAAGACTGAATTTCCTAATCCTGAAGTACTTGTCAAACCAGTCCACGGATACCGTCTTCTAGGGACTGTGGTCCAAGTCCCTTATTGGGTTTTAAAACAGCATGCTAAATGATTCCGGTCCGGATTCCGTGCGAACTACTTGTCCAGCAAGAAAATTAAGTTAGAAAACGGGTTCACCATGTCTCCTTACCCCGAAATTGAACCATGAATATTCCTTCAACCCAAGCTGACTACGAATCATACAAATTGAACCTCTAATCAGCTCCTGATTAAACTTTTACATCCGTTGGAACTACTTGTCCGGCGAGAAGATAACTTTCATATTCGGGTTCAGCATGTCTCCTTACCGCTAAATCGACTATTTCATTAGCTTTTAAAAAATAGATTTTGTCGGCCTTTAATTTAAACCCCTTCCCCACCCCTTAGTATAGGGCTATACAAAGCCCGTCTTCGAATTTACCTTTAGTTTGACACAAAAAATCCTGATGCCAAATTTGGGAAAAATATCTAAATCCCCCTCGAAAGTTATCGTGTTAACAGACGGACAGACGGACAACTTTTACGAAGTCACAGGTATCCCGTCACTTAGGTTTTGGGATCACAAAAAACCTATGGAATTGAAATGTTGCTTCCGTTCCCAATGAATATGGCCATCGTGATATATGAGCTGTAAATTTGGATGATAGATAATACGTAGGTGGGATATTATACAAGGGACTAGTACCGTGACAAATAAACCAGAAGTAAATTTCTGTAATTTAGTTTAGAAGTTTACGACTCAAATGTCGACGGCCCTCATGGCGGAAAGTAAACAAAACTAAAGATTTAATTTGAAGGGGGAAGACGCCTTGAAATGAGAACTTTTATGAAAAGTGAAGTGAATGACATAAGTGTATCTCAGTCGGGATTATTTGAACGGTAATTTGTACGAGAATCGAGAATTCAGAAGCGAGAATTCGGAACGGAGAATTCGGATCAAAAACGCAACTAATGATGGTGCTGATCGTTTGCCGTTAGAAATAAGTAGCCTAATGGAGTAGGTTATGTCTTCAGATCAACTTAAAGGATGTAGCAATTTTTCATTTCTTTCTTTGCGACGGGTCTCAGAAAAGCGTTCAGTCTAATGGGCCAGGGATTCCTCTGGATAAGAAAGTCTCATGTCGGGAACAGCCGGGGAGTAAAAATAGTTCGTCCGTTTTTATGACGTATGGAAGTCGGGAAACGTTCGTAGATCGGACGAAATATGATGGTGATGAATATTTGTTAGACACTTAACAAAGAATGATGGTGCAGAACGAGAAATGAACAACTAAATGAAATTAAATAAAAAATAACCTACGAGGTGAATGCGCGAGGTAAAAAAACGAAGCAGAGAAAGAGAAGTGCCTATTCAGGCCTACCAAATCTGTGACGTAGAAGATTATAGCGTTTCAAGACAAGCTGGCCGTTCACAATGGACACACAAAACAAGATTTTCGGCATAATTTCTGTCAGAAGTTTCCTATCGCATGAAAGAGTTTATTGATAGTGTTTGTATCAGGGATGGGTGGTACAAAGTGGGTGACGAAAATCATCTCTGAGACACAGGGGCGTTACGGCGGGGCGAGGGAGGGTGGGGGGGGGGGGAAGCCCCCCCCCCAATGCTGTCGGCCAGTCGATAAAAAATAACCGCGATTTTTTGTCAAAACAGTTGATTTTTTCTTAAAATTGGTCGATTTTTCATCAAAATAGTCGGTTTTTCTGAAAATCAGTGGGTTTTTCTGAAAATCTATCGATTTTTTTCAAAAATGTCATTTTTGTTGTTGAAAACAGTCGTTTTTTCTGCAGAATAAGTCGGTAAAATTACCAGCCAGTCGGTAAATACCTCGTCCCCCCCCCAAACATTTTGGCTAGTAACGCCTCTGCTGAGTCCAACATAAATACTCATTGAGCCCAAGCTGACTGGGAAACATTTTATTAAACAATGGCTAAACACAAAAAATGAGCTGACGAACATCGTAGCAGACTTTCCGTCTTGACTCATAGTAGAATTTTGTTCAGTTAGCCTAGAAGACCGCATAGAATATACTTAAAAATACCATGGACATTAGACGACAAAGAGTGAATTATTTAGCAATACTAACAACCAAGGCCGTATCCAGGGGGGAGGGTAGGGGGTTGACCCCCCCCCCCCCCCGAAACATACAAAAATACTAATTTTATAGGCTTTTCCCTCTGATCTGTGTCTTTTTTGTACTTTTTTGGGGCGACCCGCAGGCAAACCCCCCATCCGCGAAAGGCACCCCCCCCCCCCCGAAATAAATTCCTGGATACGGGCCTGCTAACAACTGATGGAAACATGCCTACCATTACCTTAAACAGTTTCTTATTGCTCTCCAGAATTGAAAACTTTTTTTTTCCGTTCATACTGTACGAGTATTTTTGGTAATGAATGAATAGGCTACAGAGCTCGTATCCCTGCCGGCCCCCAGTGATCAAAATATATTGTCACGAAGTATTTTTGAAATAAAAGAACCTGAACCTGAACCTGAACACCCGTGTGCTTTGTTCTCCTTGGCTCCCCCTGTCTCTGCCAATTTGGCAGAAGTTCTATGAACCTGGTTAGGTAATTTTGCTTTTTGTCCATGTGATATGCACTTGTTGCCTCGTTCGTTCTTTTTTGTCTTTTTCTTTTTCCCCTGTTTTCTTTGTTTTTGTTTGTGATATGGTAATTTTCTACTGGAATAAAATTGATTGATTGATTACGGACAAGAGAATTGCACTTTCCATTTTATGAGCTAGGGCGTTAACCAGACCAATATTTCGCTTCATTGCGTTTCGAGACAATACCCCATAACCTATGTCTGTTTATTTCAACATCGGAAGGAATTTTTATGACAGGCTTATCGTGTAGGATCGTAAACATTGGTGGTTTATGGTGCCTTAAACTTCGGCGCGCAGAACCACACTGTCGCATGGGTTCGCTATGTCTAATTAGGTTAAAAGAATGATTTCTCTGATTCAAAATGTGTTTTATTGTGTTTTAGCTTTTATGAAAGCTCACTCCTGGTAGTTTTGTCCATGGTTCATGGTTCTTTTTTCTCTCTTTTTATTAAACAAATAAACAGGCAATATTTTACATACATTAAATTGGTTGTCTCTACTCTTGTCTGTGCATATTTCGGATATAACCTTAGAGTATTTTAGATTCGCTGCGTCAAATTTTGGTGTTAAAATTTATTTTTGTGTGAAGTTTTCTTTTGTGAATACTAATAATTTAATAGCACTCAAATCCTGAGGCCATGGTAATGATGGTAACAGGAACGAAGAAAATACACCTAAAGCACCCATGACATCAGCTTAATTAAAGTATTTTAGATTAGATGAGAATGTTTGGAGGGAAAATGAATTTTTTAAAAATAGAAGGTATTTTTTTCATGGAGTTTGGAAAGTATAAAAATAAAGCATTTCTCTTATGACGAAATGTAAGTGACATTAAAGCATGGTAAACTGTTAGGCAATTTTGGTATTAACGTCACTGAGTTGGAGGTGGAGACGTACCCACTGTTTTACTTAAATCTAAAACAGGAAAAAATTGAAAAAAGAAGCTACGCGAAAAAAAAGCATCTATGACACCAGTTTTTGTTTTTCAGCTGATTTATACTCGCAATTTAGGCACTCAGTACATGAAAGCAGGTAGAATGATTTCTCACTTTAAGCTCACGGCCGCTCTGAAAACTGCGTTTCCTTTCCATTTGGCGGTTTTGTAAGCAAGAAACAGAACCAAAGTAGTGAAACAGTTAGAGGCGTGTTCAAATAGGCACACCTGTACTGTACTGTGTTCTTGCTATAAGCAACCTTCGTCGTTCCAACCGAAGACCAGTCACTACATTAATTATTAGGCCTTACTGTAGCTCAGTTGAAGCCCGGAGATAGAAATCGTGGGACAGGGCCGTATCCGGGGGGGGGGGGGGGGTAGGGGTTTCAACGCCCCCCCCCCTCCGAAATATAACAAAAGTATTCAATTCTTATAGGCTTTTCCCTTTGCTATGTCTTGTTTTCCAACCGGCAGGCAAAAAAACAACAACGAAAGGCCCCCCCCCCCTAAATAAATTCCTGGATACGGGCCTGTCGTGGGGCCCTAGCCGGTTAACTGAGCCGACCCGACTTTTTGGTAATTTGGCAAAAGGCAAACTTCACTTTTTTATTATCTAGTAAGGTATTTTGACGTTAGAAAATACAGTCACGCTTAGAAATGAAATAGACAAGTACCTTTTTTACACTTTAGAATACCCCCCTCGGCACCTAGCCGTCTAGAGTCTGGTGCACCTAGCTAGCTGCCAAGTCAAGTTCGACACTGGATTGGATAAGCTTAGCATAACACAGCTCTGGTTAGTCTAGTAAAGCTTGACCGCCTTGTCATTTGGACTAAGGTTGGGTTTGGTAATATTAATCTTAGATTATTATTAGGGCAGCTTTGCCTAGTACAGTCTGGGTTAAACTAGCACTGCTTGGTAAGACTGTTAATGTTAGGTTACCCTCTCAGAAATTATTTATTATTTGTTTATTTCAAAATAAAGCCAACTGCGGCTGCTACATAGCAACTCATTTTATATACACTAGAAAGAGAGAAAAAAGAAAAAAAATGCTGAAGGCACGAAGCCTCCAACAAACAAAGTACACAAAACTCAATCAGGATGGGTCGAACCCACACTAAATTTCTTTCCCCGATGCTTGCCACAGAGGCAAAGACGGGCGCATTCGCGGACCACGATTAGTTACTAATTAGTTACCATTGTGTCCAGTGGTCTTTTCTTATAATATTTTTCCATTATTAATAACGGATCTTATCATTTACTTGTCTTTTCAAAGCCAGAAACCACGATCCATGCAGGCCCCGAGGCAAATTAATAAGGCCAGCATCCTGCTACACCGAATCGTCACACAGATATGATCCCGTATCATGTAAACTGCGAATTACAAGACCACAAGTGGTCCACGGTATTCTCGTTAGTGACGAACTTATGTACACTATTTATATCTTTTAGCATCCTCATGACTCAAAATCGTGTTTTGCCTCAAGTAATAAATCTTCTTATAAATGATTAATTCGTGTATTTGGTATACTTGTGAAAATGATACAAGATGCTAAGACTTCCCTGATTATACGATGTAAATGATTTTAGTAGTCACGATTTTCACAGAAAACCGTCACGAATTTGGACTTTGTGTCATTTGATCCCGTGTAATTCCCTGGGAATTCAAGTTTGTCTTTCATATTGCTTCGTCTTCTCATGGCCCCACACTGCCTCCATTCTGTCAAGGCCTTTATTACTGTGCCGTATTTATAATTGTCGTTTATCCTACCGTAGCCTACTGTGACTCTCGAATAATTGTTTCCGTCGTTCGTGTTCTGGTCACGACTCGACTCTTCCCCCCTCCCACCGTTGCGGTGGTGATTTTACTGTACCCTTCCCTCATATTACGGTCCAAGTTATAATTTTATTTTTGTTTATGTTTGTGACCAATTTTGTTACCATTTTTGTGTTTGTTTGTTATTCTGACCAGTTTTTGGGTTTCTGCATCTGGCCAGGTTAATCTTGTATCTGTCAATATGGCTTGTAGGATGAAGATGATGATGATATATTTATTACCCATTTGTATGACTAAAACTTCGTCCTATAGGGAGTATGAAAAGAAGAAAAAGGAAAGAAAACAAAACTGCAATAGATCTAAATCAGCTAAATACATAAGACATCTATCTGTCTGTAAAACATAAAGTATCTGTCCATGGTCCTCTCAGTGACCCAACTGTACCCCTTCGGTTACGTCGGTCAATGCAAGTTCGCCCAGACTTCAACTTTAAATGAGTGACTTTATTTGATGATTAAACCATGCGGCATGTCACAGCTGCAAACTAACAAAAGTAAAACCTTTAGAGCGTGTCCCCTTCTAACAATATTCACTATTAGTTCCTATTTCCGTTCCAACCTCGTGATAAGTTACTACGCAGACCGTTCCTCTTCTCGAAATAGTAACTATTTGCTTCCCATGCTCGGGAACGTAGTTAGCGTCGTAACTTCCGATCTCTGTGACGTGAGTGGTCCGATCAGCCCGGGGCTGGAAATTTGCCGAAAAAAGAAAATTGTGATCCAGCCTTGACGCCAAGAAGCTAGGATCCGTGACGTTATGCGTAGTAACTACGGTAAATAGGGTGGAACACGCTCTTAGAGTAAACTACAGGTCACTTTGTACACACAATCTGAATGTGAAATAAAAATTTAACATTCCTGAATTTGAAAACTAACTTAAAAAATCTTGAATTATTTTTCATCTCTCGGATTTAGGTTGAGGTCAACAAATCCATATACACGGGGGGGGGGGGAGGGCATATGTAAGACAAGGCCAACATTTCACGCCCCAATATACCCAAGTCTGAAATGGTGTTGATGCATTTCTAGTGCTGAAGGCTCATAGTAAGATATTCGTAGCTCCTCTCCCCTTTATTTGGTGTCATTTTTTGCCTAATGTGAACCTGAAACCTATAATTTTTGTCAGATAAAGTAATGCAAAGAATCATTAGTACATTTTGTTTTGTTTTGAATAAAAAGAAATTCAAGGACTTCAGTTTCAAATTTAAAGTAGAGCGCAAAAAACACTTTTCCTTTTTACCATCCCGATGAAAAATTTGTAGCCTGCGTAGTAGTATGGTAGTAGTACGAAAACGTTGCATGTAGTACTATGTAATAGCAAATAATACTATCATTTAATGTGCCTCAGACTGGTCCAATCTTATGTAGTAGTATCCAGTAGCATCGTGTCTTGCCATAGTAGCATCCAGTCTTGCTAATAGTAGCATATAGTAGTATGCAGTAACACGGTAGCCTTGAAGTAGAAGCATGTAGTAGCGTCGTTAGTACTGCATGCAACTTTTTCGTACTACTTCATAGTACTATTTTGAGATAAACTTTTCATCGGGATAGCTGCGCCCCATCTAGCGGAACGAAGGTAACTTACAAGTGAAATCGAATATATCGAATATAGCTATTTATTTTATTATCATCAGTTTTGGTGGATCAGTAAAACAATAATAATAATAATTCACACAATGAACACCATAGTTATGGGGCCGACTGATACCTAGGCAGAGGTGTTGATATGACAAGTACCAAGTACGTACTGACCACTCGGGTAAACACAACTCAACTTGCAATCGCCTTAACTCTAGAACCAAACAGTGGATACGTAAATATTACACTGGTCACAGACCCAGTGTGAATTTTGAAACCAAACCAAGAACACGATAAATCAGTAGTCCCATTGCATTTCAGTTCCCTAGTCAGTAGCATGCTTAAAGGACACCTGAATGAAGAGTACCAAGTATCATCCCTATCTGTATGACTTCCGTTAACATTGCCTGCAGAAAACCCGATCCAAATACGAAATAGTGTTTCCAAGCTATGATTTTTGCTCCATTTTGTATCTGTCCTTATTTCAGTACCAAAGAATTTTAGAAATGAACAAATGTCTCCAATCTCCAAATCAGTAGTCCCATTGCATTTCAGTTCCCTAGTCAGTAGCATGCTTAAAGGACACCTGAATGAAGAGTACCAAGTATCATCCCTATCTGTATGACTTCCGTTAACATTGCCTGCAGAAAACCCGATCCAAATACGAAATGGTGTTTCCAAGCTATGATTTTTGCTCCATTTTGTATCTGTCCTTATTTCAGTACCGAAGAATTTTAGAAATGAACAAATGTCTCCAATCAACCCTTCTGCTGGAATTTTTTTTAACCAGTTAAGCCCAAACCTATATCTAGAAGAAATTCCAACATGATCCGGCCAGCGCTGTATAAGATTTGAATGAACTGCGCTTTTTCTCTTGGAGTCTGCATGTGCAAAATCTCCAGGAACGAACCTCTCTATTTTGAAAACGTCACGCTCAGGAGAAGAATGCTCTCCATGGCCTTGTCTGTAAATGCATTCTCCATGGTGTGTTCAAGTTAGGTTTCATTGTTCAGGTGCCCTTTAACAAACATTTTTTTTCCCAAGGATCCTCAAATGGATATTGTGAAGGAAAGACGTCATGCTGTACACAGAAGATGGAGTCAGATTTGTCGTCCATGTCAGAAATAGATTTCAGGCTTGCTCTGCAAGCGACAAGTGCCTCATTCAAAGATATTCTGGCAAAGTCGTCGGACATAATCCAAGGTAAGGCATTCCGACTATCGCGCTTATTGCAGTATTTCCAAAGATGGACAAGAGAACAGAAATTTCCAAAGAATAAAACGTGGTTAGCAGTTATCGGCAAGTCGCCAACGCCACACCTATGGCGCCGCAAGTGCTGCCAAAATTATGGGCAACGATTTGGACACCACTGTAAATGGCAATTCGCCTATATTACAAAAGCTGCTTCTTTTAGTCTTTGCAGATAAGCAATTGCGGTTATTATACTACTGTGCAACTGACTCGCCTTTTCGAAGGTGAGTCTCCGCACTCATCATTTTCTTTTGCTCGACTCGTGACTCGATCGAAAGCAATTCTGAAAGTATTTTCTGGATTCTGATAGGGAGCGAGTGTTTTTTGTGACAGGCTGTATTCTAAATATTTCTTCAGCCCTAGCTGACTGGGTATCGTAAATAATGACCCAAACACGTAAGAGAGACCCTCGCAAGGGGAAAGGGAAGATCCCAAAATCAAGTTAATCTGTAGCTCTAATATTTCGACTCAGTCCTTTTAAGTCTAACCACTCAGTTTCATCAGTATTGTCCTCAAGATCAGATACACATTTATGCCTTATCATCTGTACCGTAACAATAAATATCGTCTTTTTGACGTTCTGATCTTGGTTAAAAAATATTGAAACAACGATTCGTCAACGAATCTTTTTGAACCTTGATTATGAGTAGGACTACGCGGTACAAAAAAGGTTGGAGACCACTGAACTAGTAGCCCAAAATGAGTGAACTAGTAGTATATATGCGACTGGTCCTTTAAGTAATACACCAGCTGCCTGTACTGCCTTTTCCGATAGGTTGTTTTGGCTATTATGGTACTATGGAATCGGAGAATGGCGCATCTCCGCATTCATCGTTTTTTCACCGAAGTTAAATGAAGAAGGGTTTCCCGATGCCAGAAAGCAATTAGGTTATTGCGAAGAAAATATTGTGTATAATAATGTTTTCAAGTAAGTAGCCCCTCCAACGGCATTTAATCCGATGAGCGTTGTAAATCTGTAGAACGATCAAATTAGGAGCGTAGTGAGAAACGGATTGATTGTTTTATTGGCACTTGACGTAAGCTAATTTACCGTACCGGAATACCAAATATCTTCAGTTCAGGTTAATTCTTTATTTTGCTTTGAATGAAATTGAAAACAAAAAGTATGCCACACTGAAATCGTTTCGAACATTCATTAAAAGATGTGTGCCTTCAACTGGAGAATCAACATTTTTCTGAAATTGATATCAAGAACATGATTAAACACTAAGTGAACATTCAGCTCGGGTAAGTGTGATATTTCTCAGCAACGTGCCCACATCTGTCATTGCGAAGCAGAAAGCGTTCTGAAGATTTAGATCCGTCACGTCGCTACTGAACGTAGTAGTCTGCTGAACATCGTTATCTTAAAGCACAATTCTTACTTGAAATGATCTTTTCACTATGAACTGGATCATACATAACGTTTTGAAAATACCATTACTTTCCACCTACTTTTAGCGATCTTCTTGCTAGCGCTTGTCGACTCTATCCAGCCTTCCTGCTCTCCGACGCGGCGGCTTAGCGCAAAACATTTGAAAACTGAACGCAACGTGGTAAAAAGTGAGAATTCTAAGAGAATAAAAGAAACCAAATACAGAAGATTCTCATGTCCTTCTTTGTGATAGGGCTCGTTGAAGATTTCGGCAAACTTTGTGTTTGTGACGGGCAAAGCTCGGTACGGCCGAAAAAGCGCTAAAACTTCGTAGGGACAAGACGAAACAATGGAGAAAAGCGAAGATTTTAGAAGCTTATAATTCTATAAGGGAGCTAGGTATATTGTAAAAGTCAGAATAAGAGGTGTCCTTTAATCTTTTGGAAGCAACGTGTCAGCCGCGGAGTAAATTCTCACCAAAGCCTTGTCAGTCGTGTTAAAATATAAATAGCAATATTTACAAAAGAACAAAACGAAGAAAAAGATTATCCCTGTTTGATATTTTCAAACAAATGGGTTGCGCAAAGTGGTTTATTCAGTTTCATTTGTTTATTAATGATGTTGACTGGCGTTAGGAGTGCAGAAAAAAGGCACAGTTGTGTTCGAAATAACCATTCCCGTCGACTGAGCTTCTCCGCAATATCAACTAACTCATTTATAGAGTGTTTCACCCTTCTTATAATAGTAAATAATTGTTACTATTTTCGTTCCAACAGTTACTATGCAGACCGTTGCAACCTTGTCGAAAACGTAACTAATAGTAACTGCCTACCTGGCTTGGGAGCGTAGTTAGCGTGGTCACTACGATCTTTGCGGTATGATCAGCGCGTGGCGCGGTCTTTTGCCGAGAGTAGAAAAATGAGTTCCAGCCATGACGCCAAGAAGCCGTGACGTCAGTTGTAGTTACAATGGTAAGTAGGGTGGAACACGATCACGAACCTGACCTTGTCTTTAAGTACGTCGTTGATCCACGTCAAGTTGGGCGGCATCCCGCAGCTTAGCGTAATCTCGCAATCTAGAATATCAGAGGCGCAAGTCGCAATAACCACTGCTCTTATGCGATCACCCATGGTGACGTGATCCTCATTGATAAACTCAGCCCACCATCTCTCAGAAGTGACTTATAATCTCCTACCAGTGATCAGAAGATAAGTCGTTACTTTTCATTATTATTTCTCTGGCCGATTCGAAGAGAGTACATCCAGTTTATTATCTTAGTAAGTTTACTCTTTTCTTCTGAGATATCTTTATTTTGTATCTTTCGGATACAAGGTTAGTGAGACTATTACATGGCGCTCAAATCCAAATTCAAGGAAAAAAAACCAGGAATTTTGAGTTACTTTTCAAGCCAAAGATGGCTGTTAACTGATATCTAGTTTGATATTTTCTGTTCCATTTAGCTGTTTTATCAGCAAAAAACAAAAACAAAAAGAAATTTAAATAGGTTTACAAATAAGCATACCTCTATCGTACTTTTAATATTATTTAGATTATTTTAATATTATTATAATCAAACATTGGAAGCAAGCCGTGCTGGTGAAATCCTTTGATTATTTGAACAAGGGGAGAAAATTTGTCTGTAGTCGCCTTTTGAAGCATTTCCAAATTCTGTTTGTGTTCGAGTCACGAAGCCTAGATAAATATAGAACATTAAATACAGACCTATTAAACAAATAATAGCAAAAAAAAGAGAGCAAGTGAGTAGAGCACAAAAAGAAACCAACTAAATGTAAAAATAAACGACAAAGTTAAGTACTGTATATAAAATGTTTAGCTTTTTGGGATCCCAAAATGTAAGTGACAGGATTCTTATGACTTCGTAAATTTGTCCATCCGTCTTTCTGTCTGTTAGCAAGATAACTCTCGAAGGGATTGAGATATTTTGTTACAAATTGGTCTGAGGGTCCATTTGGTCAAAGTATAGGTCAAGTTCGTCGATGGTCCCCATAGCTGTATAATAATAATATTTTATTTTTAACACGAATCGTACAAGACGAAAACAGTGGAGTACAACAGATTATGAAGACATAATTAAAAACAGACGAATAAGCCCATGAGAGGGCGACAGACACGCGTACGCCGTTTCGGACAGTTTTCTGTGGAGAACAGACAATTTCTCCGTGATATCCGGTAGCAAGTAATTATTAATAATTTTAGAATTTCGTTGCCAAGGAGGGAGAAAAAGAAGAAATTTACAAAACAAAAATAAGAGAAAACGAAAATATATTTAGGGGTGGGGGAGGGGTTTAAATTAAGGACAAAAATAGTTTTAAAAGCAAATGAGATAGTCAATCTAGGGATAAGGAGACACGCTGAAACGTATCTGAAACTTATTTTCTCGCCGGACAATTAGTTCGTCCAGAATCCGGTCACAGCTGGAAAGTTAGTAAGCAACAAAATATTATTCTGAAGGTCGTGCCGACTTTTGATCCAGGGGTGAAAGGACATTCTTAATCTAAATCTGGATGTTTTGTTCTCACTAAACAAGTATTTCGCCCGGAATCCAGCCGAAACCGGGAATTTGGTGAAAGTAAAAGTTCATTCTAAAGTCGATTAGAGTTTTGATATAGGTTAACAAGATGTGCTGAATTAATTTTCGAGCTCTATGTTTTTGCTGTACAAGTAGTTCGCCCGGAATCCGACCGAAACCGGAAATTTGGCAGAAGTAAGGCAGGAAGTTTTGATCGATTCCGTCAAAGTGGATATGAGGTATAGCGGTAAACAACATGCTGATTCCATATCTGCACTTGGTTTTCTCAGATGTTTCGCCGGATTAACAGATCAGGCTTTAATCTGATTCTGAATTTAAATAGTAAAAATGTTCAAGAAGTCTGGCGAAGCGCGGATATGTACAAGAACCAGTTGCCTGGATCAAATTTAATATTATCCCACCGAAACCTCTAGTCTTGTTTCAGAAAGGAGCCCGCTTTTGACGTATCCCGGGATTTCCCCAAGCATAGATTTAGTACTTCGCCTAGGTAGTGTTTTTCATATTTGTTCATCATTTTTTTGTCATTGGCCTAATTTAGCGGGGGACATTTAACCACGGTGACGTTTTGTGATCTGGACGTTTTGTAGTTTTGTTATGGGGACGTTTCGCCGGGAATGCATCTACCAGGGGCCGTTTCGATTGGGGATTTTTCGCCGACAAACCGCAAACAATGTTTCATTACGGCCTACCTCTGCGACCAGAGTCGACGTGAATGTCAAGCCTAGATCCCGTTCATATAGATAGATTTCGTTCTCCACGTCCAGTGCAGCCAAGAAAGTCTGTGGTCGGTATAACATTTCCGTTTTTTCACACCTGTAAAATCGTTCAGCCTCAGAATCGACCACAGATCATTGACAGACCATTAGTGATGTCATACTCGAAATCACGCTGTGCGGACCCAGCGGAAAATCGCTTGTCCATTCCAAAAGCACATCAGCCACCACGTGTTCGTGCTCATCTGTCATTAGACTCGATTGCCTGATGGTTAATCACTGGCAGCGTGCCGCAAAGTCATCATTAACACGCTTGAAATTCTCGACATTCAAACGCCAGCACAGTGCTACTGTTGCTTCAGTAACGGATTTTTATTTCTTCTTTAACGAAATTATATGGACACGGACAAATATTATATTGATCAAACTAAATTGTTTTATGATTACATTGATTGAATGTGGATATAAATATGGATAAGTTTTTGTGAGATAATATTAATCTATTTAATTTTTTTTTTAATTTTTGTAATTTAATTTAATGTTTATAGATCTTTTGTGGAACATTTTAATTTATTAAGTGAATAATTTATGAAAAAAATGCTTAAATTTTTATCACAACAAATTTATTCCTGCAAAGTTGATAAAATAGCCTATTACATCAATATTAATGGCTAGGAATATAGTGTCAGTATCAACTTCTTGACTGCAATTGCCTTAGATTTGGATCTGCTTAGAAATTCAAAATGAAAATAACCGCCCCAATCTGGCCCCAATGTAGGCATGTGTAGGCTACGGTACTTATAATATTAACATGTTTTTTCTATTTCTTTTTCTGTAATAAGCAAATGGGTTGGATTAATTGTACAAGTGAATAAAAGAAATGGGAACTGAGCAAACCACACAGTTCCTTTAAAGTAAATATAACTGTTTATGTTCCCAAGTTATAAAATAGTTGAATATTTTGAAACTAGGCTGCATTGATCTAAAAATATTCAAATAAATAATAATAATAATAATAATAAATCATTCACGGCTTTGGATGCTTCAGCCTTTACCCAGGCCCTTGGAGTTTCAGCAGAAATACGGAAAAAGCTACCCAAACAGTTTTTTTGGACGGAAGAGCTTCTCGAAAATAATCGACGGGACCATGATACCCACCGAAAGTAGTAGAACACGGCAGGTGTAACAAGACCAGGTTCGATGGGAATCCAAAAATTTAATATCCGATCCAGACAATTTGGTCTTGTAGATATCCGGTCTTCGCCAGACTCCTTGGACATTTTTACTTTTAAGATATAGAAACAGAAGGAGGCCAATGGGCTAATCGTCTCATAAAACTAAATTCAGATATGGATTCAGCATGTGTGTATTTCCCTAGCCTATACGTCATATCTACTTTGACGACATCGATCTAATCTTCCTGCTTTACTTCTGTCAAATATCCGGTTTCAACAGTATTCCGGGCGAACTACTTGTTTGGGAAAAACTAAAGCTTAAAAACGAATTCAGCACATCTCGTTGCCCCTACATCGAACATCTAATCAACTTCATGTAAAGTTTTACTTTTGACAAACTTTCCGATTTTGGTCGGATTCCGGGTGAACTACTTGTCCGGTAAGAAAACTGTTTTCATATTATCGTTTAGCATGTCTTCTTACCCCTAAACCGACTATCCAATTAGCTGTTAAAAAAAATTGTTAGCTCCTTTATTTGAACCCCCTTCTCCACCCATAAATGTTGAGCTACAGAGCCCATCTACGAACTCGACCTCTCCCTTGGTCCAAAGAGGCCTCACACCAAGTTTCATCAAAATATGTCATTCCCTTCGATAGTTATGGTGCTCACAGACGGACAACTTTTACGAAGTCATAATTATCCCTGCACTTACATTTTCGGATCCCAAAAATCAGTCCTTTGTCGGTAATGGTGCTAGAATTTACCGTATGAAGTTCGAGTTTAAGAATGAACGGAGCTGGTATGGAAGTACTTGTTTATTGGTATTAAAGGTGCGATGGGTCCTGTAAGCGTCGTTGTGCGTACCGAAACGAGAACTAAAAGGATTATAAATCCGCACTCCGCTTTACGACTGCAGTGTTCGTAATATCGTAAAAGCTGATGCTCTGTCATCGTTTGACTAATATATCAAGAAGTGCACTTCTGACAACCTCAGACGGAAGTAATTCAATGATGGGCTTGAGGATTGTATTAGTAATGCGCTACCACTCCTTGAATACTATGTCGAAGCTTCGGCTCCGGAAATTACGTCACCGTTGTTCCGACTTCGCCCACAGGTTTATGTGTTAACTTTGTCTGGGACTAATGATGTTTCCACATTAAGGCGTAAGCCGTTCGCGCTATACAGATGTATCGATGCTTCTGCGAAGACGCAACGTAAGCGTTGCCTGTGTATGATCAGTTAAAAAATATATTATTATCGTTGTTCTTAAAGAAAATCTTCGCAACAAAAAAAAATGGGGTTCAAGTCCATTTTTGTGTTTGCGTAACAATATTATTATTATTATATACGGACTTTTTAAATAATAATAGTTATGATTATTTGTTTGTTCATTTATTTCCTCAAATTGATGAGAACGAACATATAATATACAAAACAAAACTATACCCAAATCAACTGATTCAGTTCAGTGACTTGTTTCAGCACTGAATTCATAAAGTTTATAAAATATCAAAATATTAACAAAGGATGAATTTACTAGAGGACGAGTTAATTGTTCCTTGTCAGTAGTTGTGCGGCTTTCGTTCATCTTTTAGCTCGGCAATTGTTCTTTTCTTATTGAGTTCGTGCAAACAGTGTTGATGTGGGTCAGATGAGGTCACTTCTCGAGACGTCTTCGGTCATAAGCTCACCCGAAGCTGTGAAGAACATCTTTCAATTTGAGGTGCAATCTTCAGACCTCAAAGGTTATTAGGTATCGCAGACCTATTTTGGTAGTCCGACGTCTTACGTCCAATGGTGAAACTAGCCCATTTCCGGGGGGGGGGGGGGGCCAAGATTTTACCAACAGGACTTAACAATTAACCGACAAAACAATCCTCACATTATCGTAGAACCGTCGTAATGATATGTTGTGATCAAGGCCGTATCCAGGGGGGTTAGGGGGTTTACCCCCCCCCCCCGAAACATAAAAAAATACTCATTTTTATAGGTGTTTCCCTCTGATCTATGTCTTTTTTGTACTTTTTTGTGCGACCCGTAGGCAACCCCCCCCCCCCCTCCCCCGAAATAAATTCCTGGATACGGGCCTGGTTGTGATACATCTCTGTTTCAATTTCCTCGCATCAGATTTTACCACATGGAACTAAGAACAGACTATACAATCAATGTCTAGCAAACCAGAAACGTCGTGATAGACAGTGCACTAGAAGCACTGCACTACTTTATGATTTTTGCGGCTGTCTTTTTCCCTTGCAAAATTGTGTCTAATGCACGTCGACTATAAGTGCCATCTAGCGAGGATCAAGTCTGTCCACTGTGGATCTGTCACTCTGGTGGACTGTCCGATGGGCGATGTTTTATAGTTCGTAAACAAGGACTAGCAAATAAGGACGATCTAACTTGGCAGACTGTCAAAATTACCCGACCTAATACTCTAGAAAGCTCCCCTTTCTGATCATCTGTGGGAATGGAGTGGGTGAGGGAGAGGTATCCAGGAGCCAGGCCCGTATCCAGGATTCGGGGTGGTTGCCTTTTGAGGGGGGGGGGGTATTGCCTGCTGGTCGGACAAAAAGAAAAAGAAACACATAGATCAGAGGGAAAAGCCTATAAAAATTATTACTTTTGTATGTAACCCCCCCCCCCTGGATACGGCCTTGCCAGGAGCTTTTGACATAACGTGGGTTCTGAACGGGCAATACTGTTTGACTGGAAGAGGATGGCGGAGGAGCAAATGTCCAAAATATGCTACTTATGTGCCTGAACCACATCCAACACCGGTGAGGAGAGTTTGAAGGGGGGCGGGGGGAAGTTCATGGGCCATAGGAAGTGCTCCGACTCGTGAGAAAATTGGCGCCATTTATCCGCATCCAACAACGGTGGCGGATTACTCTTTATGAACATCTCTCCTGCCCGAAAGGCAGAAGTGGTGTCACACTTGCTCCCAAAGATCGCCGTGATTGTTTTTGACGTAGGATTTGAGTCTTGAGTTTGAGTCGTTACGGACACGCTTACTCCTTCTTCCTGAGGATCACTGGCGTGTTTTGGACTTAGTCAGATAGAATGTTGCAGGGATGTTCCTGAAATTTCTACACGCGGAGGAACCCAACGGATGGACTGATTGATACGAAACTTGGAAGGTACACAGTTCAGGGGCCCTAGATAAGTAGTTTGAGAACCGAACCGGATCCAACATCTGCGGGGTCAGGGTGGGGTTGGGTGTGGGCGTGGAAGGGAGGGATTTTTCGGGAGTACTTCAGTTCGAGCGATACTTGATGGCTGGTAGAAGCAGAAGCCATACATATTTTATTTTTGTGTCCGAATATCTTCTGCTCACGGTGAGGGTTTCGCGAGGGGGCCTTGGAAATTTGCCGCCTTGGGAAAAACGGGTTGAGTGGTTGGGATAATAGTTGGAACCAGGGCGGATCAAACCTTGTTGAACGGAGTTGGTGCGCGGAGGGTACCCCTGATGTGAATTTGAAGTCACAAGTTATTGATGAAAGTGGATCTACAGACGACTTAAGGATCCCTGTTTGTCGACCATGCTTTTTTTCGATCATACGGTGTGGAGCATGATCAGTTTAGGTGCCAACAGACAAATGAACCAAGAAAAAGACAAGGAAAACGGGTTTGTCGATGGAGTCGGTTTACCGACAAGTGATGGAACGGAACGAAAAGGTGTTTCTCGGTGTCTTCCCCCCCCCCCAAAAGTAATAGATTTACCGACGAGACTTCTGTAGTCACTATATCTAAAGTCTTCGCACCCATAAGCAGTTTCACGATTTCAGAATTGCTAGACTTACCGACAATTTTTTTTTGCAATTGATTCCAGAAGGAAACGGAACGAAAAGAGTCCGTTTACCGACAAGACTATTCCCGGTCACTGCACCGAAAAGTGGAAAACAAACGAAATCAGAATGCCGATTTGCCGACAAGGCGTGTTCCAGAAATCGGCTTGATTTTCAGACGAGGCTTTTGTCGGTAGGCTACTAGAAATTGAACGAAAAAAAGGATACGTTGGTGCTTAGGCATGATTGACAAGACTTTTATCCGTTGATCGCATCGGAAAGTCACCACGAAACGAGGGATTTCGATTTGGCGGCAGAGTTCTTCAGATCATCGGCTTTTCCGACGAAGCTTTCATTCGTATCAGAAACGTAACAAGCATTGTATCTTGGCTACAAAGCTATTTCGGATAATCGGGAGTCCAACAGGATCCTTGAAATGTGGGTCATTCGTCGGAGCCAAGTGACAACCGACCATCAGACGAAATAGGAAAAATTGTTTTGACCGTTTCCCGACCAGAAGTTTCCTATTTCACCGACATAGCTCTTGTGGGTACCAGAGAAAAAAAAATGGAATCGGCTTCGCCCCGACTACCACTGCCGATTTACCGACAAGAATTTCCGTGTGGGGGGAGGGGCACAGTTTACGTCTGCGTACACAACAACGTAAATTCAATTACTCTCCAGTGGTTCAACCGCTGGCACTGTATGAGAAAACGGTCAATCCCTAAATCTGGTTCCCCCACAAATGGGGTTCGTCTGCTTGGCGGTCTTTCATTATGAAGTCGTCCGACGCCCAGGAAACACTGTGGGACCAGTTCTATCCAGAACTTTCCCTATCGATCCTTTTCTCTATATCTTTTCTTTGTAATTCTCCGACAATTGCAGTTGGTGGGAATACATACTGGAACGGTGGTTAAATGAAGATTATACTAATTCACTGGAGTCTGACTTGGGAAGTGGCTGTGTGAGCTACTTGGGGAAGAGAGCCCTGTTTGGCAACGTGCCTTTCTTAGGAGCTGTCGGCTAGACTCCGACTCTCAAAGGGCTCTCCCCTTCGTCGCATTAGCTAGGTTGTAAAGTTGCTATCCTAAGATTCGTATCAATGTTGCTGATGACCACGAGGACAAGATAGCTAAATGTATCATCACGTTGTTAGCTGGTTGAATAACTAGCACATAAATGCTGTTCCCCGCACTAATTTCCTCAGCTCGTAGGTGAGGTTCTGGACAATTATGACGGTAGAATCATCGAATAGTAAATAGGTAAGGGGGTCGTAAAAAGTTCCCAAAATTTGATTGTTTGAATTTGATTGTAAAAATTGACAAGTTGCAATTATTGTGTGTACCGCCTCTCGTATTTTCCCGACAAATGAGAGTACAACCTGGAATAGTCTGTGAATGGGTGGTTCTAGTAACACGAAACCAATTTATAGAAGTTTCCTGACGAGATTTTCAAGGATATTAGTTGTCCAGGAACAGTACGTTGAGGTTCTCTTCTTGTATTTTCCTGATAATTGTAGTTGATGATAATAGATACTAGAACAATTGGGGAGTTGGCGGTAATTAAGATTGACTAATTTACTACAAGGTCCGTGTCAGTGATCCGACTTTTGGGACGAAGCCTCGTTTATTAATGATCAAGACATAAATTGACAAAATGAAATACACTGAGGAATTAATGCCACTGCACGTTTATGGTGGGTTTACACACTGCGTAAAATCCGAGCGTATTTTGAAATCCGAGCGTATTTTACGCACGTTTTGAGCTTGAAAAGATTTCTAGCAATACGGACGTATTTAGATACAAAACGGACCCATTTCTCAAATACGTCCGTATTGCTAGAAATCTTTTCAAGCTCAAAACGTGCGTAAAATACGCTCGGATTTTACGCAGTGTGTAAATGGACCATTAGGCGCGTTCAAGCGCAAGGAGTTGGATACTCCGTATCTACCTGGGCCTATATTCAAGGAAATTGGTTGACGAGTAGCAATAGTTGCGTTTTTGATCGAAGTTAAAGTTACCTTCCGACTCAAAGGTCTCTATTTAAACACCGTTTTTAGTCGCCAGTCACAGTTTCTTTGTCCTTTAAACTCTGACTGTCTAACTTCGAGAGCTAGCAAGTTCGAAGTTCGATTGAATCGTCGAAGAAGGATCGCCGGAGTCGTAAAAACACTGATTAAGCAAACGGTGAACTTCGACGTCTTTGAAAACGGAAATTAAGCAATCGGCTAAGCCAACGGCAAACAGAACTTCGATCGAAAACGCAACTAATGATACTGCGGATCTCTTCGGCGAATTGACGGATTGCATCTGGATGATGAGAAAAGGTTAGCGACTAGTAACCTGAATAAAGTTAATGTATGAGCGTTTTTTAGTGTTGATGGAACTTTATTGGGGGAAAAGGCTGCTGGTATCCCGGTTTAATGCATTTGTTGTACCGCATTTGCTTGCCCTTGCACCATTTTGGTCTCTTTTTACTGCTTCGGATATTAAGGACATACGGTGTTTCTACAAGTGTGCGAAATATTTGCTACGGCTGCCTCTCTGGACTAAGAACAGCTCCCTATCCTTGCGATACGGAGTTGCTAGTCCAGCATCCGCGGCAATCTCATACCCATGTATGAGATTGCCATTATTTGTTCTATTTATATTCGTCAGAAGCTATTCGTTTCTTTTCTTTTTCTTTCTTTATTACTCCATCAGCGTTGTATTCTTACATTTTGGGCAATAAATATATACATACATACATACATATACAGAGAGGAGTCGGGATTGAAGCAACAACAACATACTTTGAGGCCCTCTTTAAAGTTTAGCAGAGTAGGCTGAGATGCGACACTCTACCTCGTTGTGCTTGTATCTGTATGCCTGAAATGTTTAGCAACTACAACAGTAAAGGATTGCCCAGAACGAAATCGTTCTTGGTCACATGCAATAGCGGGCTTTGCTCAGAAGTTACCCTACCAATCTAGAACTAAACATCCTCTGTCGGGACGAAGTTTGTGTTGTTGAGCCAGCAGCGAATATCCAGAACAACACTAGGCTACTAGCCCTCACGTTGGAGAAATCAAAATAATTCAGTCAGTCAGAGTCGAAATAATTCAGTGGATTGAAATCCACAATAAGCTAGCTTTTCAGTTTAACTTTGAAGGAGGTGAGCTCTCACAAGATTCTCATAAGACGTGTAGTATCAGAGACCCTGGGCTAAGGGGGGGGGGGGGGTATCCTGCCTATCTCTGTGCGGGCTGTTGAGATGAACTGTTCATGTTAGACGGCATTAACATATTGACAACAACTCAGCTGTGTCTTGAGTAGTATCAAGAACTCATAATACTATTGTATAGTAGAACACCCGCCTCTCCTTTCTCCAGATGAATCATTGCCCCGACCAATTTAGCGCTAAAGGCTGTGCCAGACACCTTTGTATTCTCAATCCTCTGTAATTCTAAGCATATTAACTCTGTGGTGACATGCCAGAATTATGGTATACAGGTCTCGGGTATAAGCTCCCGCGCAGTATTTACGGGACACGACCGCTGATTTTTGCTCAACGCAATGGTTGGGAGACAGAGGCTGTCTATACATACTCGTTGAGCCCAAGCTGACTGGGAAACATATATTCAAACAATACGCCCCTCATAGAATTCCTCTCAGATTCGTTCTTTTTTGGCCGCTAGGTGCGCTATCGTAAAGAAAATAATGACACGTTACTTCTTGGTGTACGTTTATCCAGGTTTGTTTTGCCATTTTCAATATTCCTCTTAGCCCTAACCATGTTTAAAACTGTTTAAATGCCTCTTCCCCTCTTTTTGCTTTACCCAACTCTGTTCTGTCAAGCGTCATCAAGTTTGTCATTTCTGGCTTCCGACTTCAGCGCTGAGCGCTGGCTGACTTTTCCACGGGGCTAATGCGTGACTCGATATGAAGTGAAAGCCTAATCGCTTATTCACCTATCAGATAACTTATCCCCAGATCTCACGTGTGATTGCTATTGTTCCTGTAGCGCGTCTGGCGGCAATTCGTCATCGGATTTTATGAAGGACGTATGGATAAAACGGATACGTTAGCTACATTGGCAGCGATATTTCGGCCCCCTTGGCCTCGTGAGGCTGTTGAACGGATCATTATCCGTTCTTGGAGCTGAGCAGGAATAGAAGGAAAGTGTTTCTTCCCCTTTGTGCCGAGCCATATAAGCTCTCTGATGGATTTTCGTTGCTACACGGTTATAAAAGTGACCAAGCTGTAAAAGATTTTGGTTTGGCCGAGTTGGACAAAGGGAAAACTATGAATTGTAATGAGCAAAGTTAACTTGGCAGAAGTGCAAGTGCTTTTGTTCTGTATCTAATACAACTAAAGACGAAAGGACAGAAAGAGGGGGATGGTGGTTTTACTTCCGGAGTGAGTTGAATGGGAAGGGATGGAATTTGTCTTTTCATTTTCACGCACCATTAATGGAGTTAAAGTACACCTAGGCACGTCTGTGTAATTTGTATTCCTCGTCTAGCTTTTAGCTATTCGGATTAAACTTGATTGATTCATCGATTATTTACTGTTGTCACCAGCTGTTACTGTTGAGTCGCCAGCTCAGACCGCGACTGGTACGACACTGGGGTCATCTTGTGGCGCGATCTGTAAGCACCCACATGAGCAAGCTCAAAATAGACCTTAACTAGAAAATCAGACAAAAGGAGAAACATTTCGCAGGGATATCGGTAAAAAAAAGTATACTACCACATATTTAGTATTCTTTATTTATTTCAGTAATGTGTTCTTCATGTCATATCTGCCTAGCAATCTAACACGTTTTTAGGAAAGAAAAGTGAATCTGCCAAGGTATCGTCATGCACTGTTGGATTCACTGAATTATTTTTGAGCGGGCGGGATCGACGGACTCGCCGTTAATGAAGGGTTGATGATTTGCTGTCGGTCGGGAACTACGAAATGTTATTCAGTCATTGGAGAGGACATCGACGTGTCTGCTAAAAACATCTATTCATCCAGCCCCGTCATCTGCATGATCTTTTCGTGAATTTTGTTGGTCCAGTTAGTTATTCAGCCTGATTGTCGTGCTTTATGTTTATTTTTACTTCTGTTGTTTTTCTTTCTTTCCTTTTACTCCACCATCGCCTTGGGCATTTGTTGGGTCATAAGTTATATAATATAGCTTATATAACTCCTCATACCCCCCCCCCCCCCCCCCCCCCGATAAGTCAGCTACATTTTATTAGAGCTATATTTCGGCCCTTCTTGGCAAGGGTCCTGTTTCGGCCCGAGAAGGGCCGAAATATAGCTCTAATAAAATGTAGCTGACTTATCCGTTTTGCACCGTCAAATATGATTCGCAGTTAGCTTGAGCTGAAGGTACATCTAAAGTTATATATATATATATAGGCTATAGATACATATCGCACCACTAGATGACCTCAGTGTCGTACCGAGTCACGGTTTGAGCGGCGACTTGGCTGGGGGTGATCCGTCACTGCAAATGCTAGGATCATAAATTATACATACAAAATCATAATATGTATATATGTAATGTTGGCTGATATAAGAATTTTTCAGAAAGAAAAGGTACAGCAATGTTCTACAATAACCATCCCTGTCAGATTGTTTTTGTTTCTTCCCTGATCCTGGCCTTACAAGTTTACTCCTTTACTAATTCTGGAAACGGATTTTCGGAAAGCCGAAATGCCGTTTTACTGTAATGACAGCAAACTCATCAGACTGTCATTCATAAACAAAAAAAAACGGCGGTAGATAAGGGCAAGGCCGTATCCAGGGGGGGGGGGTAGGGGGTTGAACCCCCCCACCCCACCCCGAAACATACAAAAATAATCCTTTTTATAGGCTTTTCCCTCTGATTTATGTGTTTTTTGTATTTTTTTGGCCGACCAGCAGGCAAACCCCCCCACCCCCCGAAAAAATTCCTGTATACGGTCCTGGATAAGGGGGTACAAGCCCACCACAGAGTGAGTGAATGCTCGTCAGGATTTTTTGTTTCAGGACTATGGCGAAATAACTTGTCAAACATCCCCCTGTCAGAACTGAACAGAGAAATCCCAAAACCGATAATTTACCGGGTCGGTGCGTGTCAAGCATGGCATGTGGTTAGGGGTATCGGATAGACACCGGACGTGGTACATGTATGTTTCTTTGTGTGTGATTGAGACCCACCCGAACGTAGGAACTCCTGGGACGCCAACACATATGCGGGTCTTATGAGGACAGCTGATGAATGTTGATGCCACTCCTCCTTAATTATATTGTAAGGCACGGGAATTTTTCTATCAGGAAGGTTAACATCAGTTTGAGTCTTTCGTTCAAGTCGAAGTCGGTGTGGTAGCTGGGGAATTAGAGGGGGGGGGGGGAGTTTGTCGGGTCATCTCATTCTCCGGCTTAGCTTGTACTTTTTGGGATCCCAAAACGTAAGTGGAGGGATACCTATGACATCGCAAAAGTTGTCCGTCTGTCCGTCCGTCCGTCCGTCCGTCCGTCTGTAAGCACGATAACTCTCGAAGGGAATGAGATATTTTGACGAAACTTGGTGTGAGGGTTCGTTGGGTCGTCGGACCAGTCAAGTTCGTAGATGGGCTTTGTAGCTCTACATTTAGGGGTGGGGGAGGGGATTCAAATTAAGGGACAAACAAAATATTTTGAAACAGCTAATGTGATAGTCGATTATGGGGTAAGAAGACATGCTGAACACGATGGTGAAAACCATTTTGTCGTCGGACATGTAGTTCGCCCGGAATCCGGCCAAAACCGGAAAGTTTGTCGAAAGTACAAGTTTTATTTGAAGTTGATTAGATGTTCGATTTAGGGGTAGGAAGACATGCTGAAGACGATGGTGAAAACTATTTTCTCGATGGACAACTATTTCGCCCGGAATCCGGCCAAAACCGGAAAGTTTGTTGAAAGTAAAAGTTTAATTTGAAGTTGATTAAATGTTCGATTTAGAGGTAGGGAGACATGCTGAAGACGATGGTGAAAACTATTTTCTCGATGGACAACTATTTCGCCCGGAATCCGGCCCAAACCGGAAAGTTTGTTGAAAGTAAAAGTTTTATTTGAAATTGATTAGATGTTCGATTTAGGGGTAGGAAGACATGCTGAAGACGATGGTGAAAACTATTTTCTCGATGGACAACTATTTCGCCCGGAATCCGGCCCAAACCGGAAAGTTTGTTGAAAGTAAAAGTTTAATTTGAAGTTGATTAAATGTTCGATTTAGAGGTAGGGAGACATGCTGAAGACGATGGCGAAAACTATTTTCTCGACGGACAAGTATTTCGACCGGAATCCGGCCCAAACCGGAAAGTTTGTCAAAATTAAAAGTTTTGTTTGGAGTTGATTAGATGTTTGATTTAGGGCAAGAAGACATGCTGAACACTTATGTGAAAACAAGTTTCTACCCGGACTTGTAGTTCGTCCGGAATCCGGCCAAAACCGGAAAACTGTTGGAAGTCAAAGTTTTATTTCTAGTTGATTAGATAAGCGATTTAGGGGTAAGAAGAGATGCTGAGTCCCTGTGTGACAATCGTATTTTACCCGGACATATAGTTCGACCGGAATCCGGCTGGAATCGGAAAATTTGTTATAAGCTAAATTTCTATTTGAAGTTGATTAGATGTTCGTTACTGGGGAAAGAAGATACCCTGATTTCGTCTTTGAGCTTTCTTTTTTCGCCGGACAAGTAGTTCTGGAGTTCGGCCGGAACCGGGAAATGGGCAGAAGTGTCAGGAAGTTTTCGTCAAAACAGATATGACTTGTAGGGGTAAACACACATGCTGAATCCAAATTTGAACTTGGTTTTCTCAGGTGATTAGCTATTTGGCCTTAATCTGTTTCTGAATTTTAATTGTAAAAATGTTTAAGGAGTCTGGCGAAGAGTGGATCTTGCTAAGACAAGACCCAGTAGTCTGGATCAGATATTGAATTTTTGGGATCCCATCGAAACCTTTGGTCTTGTTATTGTGCGGCGGAGCAGGTTAGAAATTCAGGAACGGGAAATCTGTATCAAATCGCGCAGTGGTCAATACTGTGGTCACAGCCCAGAATATCGTCTTCGATAAATCCAGTTAAGGAATGCGAAAGTCCTTGCTATGATAAATCTTACCTTTGGCACCTAAACAGTAGATTATTGTTCCATTGTTGTTTCACGTTGTAATGTTTCGCTCTAACGAAAGGTTAACTTTATTAACCCTTTGACTTTCAAACTGTTCACAGCATCCAGTCTATTAACATCATCGTTCGTGTTTGCGGCCAGGTGTTTTAGGTGCAAGGTTTGGAGTTTATCTCATTAGAGTGAACTTATTCGGGGTGCCCACAGAAGAAGAAATAATGTAAAAGGGCACCAGACTGTTTATAAACTGCACCCTTCTTTAGTTTCTATAGGCTTGATTCGTTAATTTCTTTAGTTTCTATAGGTTTGAATCGTTAAAGCACAATGGACACTTCTAATGCTTTACTTTGTATTAAATGCTTCACAAATAAACATTTCTGACTTCTTTTAGAAGGCGCTATGAAAATCGGCCGTTTTCTTGTTATCCCTTGTCTCTACCTCTCTGGCATTTCGGCGATCCAGATCTTAGGAGCTGGGATATCATGGCAGGAAATTCAAAAACTCCCAGTAATGCTTGATAGAAAAGGATATATTTGAGATGTCACCAAAGTCAAGCCGCAGATGCAGTTTAACTGATTGTTCTAGTGTTTCATCAGAAGTTCCATGGTTTAAAGTGCCTATTAAAAGTTTTTCTTTGTGGAATAGTGTTGTGAAGCTTGATTAACTTGCTTTATAAAACGTACCAGAATATGCAATAAGCTTGTACAAAAATAACATAGCTACACAAATCATTCAAAAACAAATAACCTATTCAAATCTGAATTACACAAGCTGATTTATGCATAAAATTAAGATCGACTAAGTATTATAAGAAACATCACTTTTATCTTTATCCAAGCTAGTAAATTGAGCATGTACTGGCCCAAAAAATTACGCTTTGAAATATCACAGAGAGGAAACTGCTGAAAAAGCTGCTGATCTAGGGGTAAGCATTGTTCCTAGGTTGTTACAGAGTGGGATTGGGGTGGATGCTGGGTGGATGATGTGCCCATTGAATTTTAATCTTCGCAAAGGGACTGAGCGTGTGCTTCTTTTAATATTTCGTTTAGAGAGTCCCGAACAAAAGCTGAACTCGGATTCTGAGCTCGTCTCGAGGTGTCTTTTTTACGAAGTCTGAATAGTCTCAGTCTTATCGCTTATGGAGTCAGGTCTCTGCTGGTCTCGAAATTTGGCCAAGTCCAAAGTCCGAGCAAAGTCTCGGCTCGGCAAATTTAAAATACAGTGTTGCCTTTATCGACCAAGTTAAGACATTAGCCAAGCGATGGTTATGCTATTTATATTATTACATTTAATTATTATTCAGTTATTTATTTAAAAACAAAAAAGTACAAAAATAAACGAAGAAACCAACCAAAATGGGGTTTGTAAAGGCCATCGAATATACTGAAATAAAAAGGCCAAGATTTTACAAACTCCGTTTTCATTGGTTTCTTCTTTGATACTTTTGCCAATGGGGTTTACGAATTTATAAAAAGGTAGTGTTAGGACTGGGCATCAAGACGCCTCGGTAATATTTGTTGATGGTGTCGCTCTCATCTCGTCTCGGGGGACTTTCTCCAAGACTCGTCTTGAATCACGAGCTCGTTCGTCGGGCGTGGGTAGGGTTCAGATATGAATCAGATTGTCTTTTTGCCTCTGAGTCGAAGAACTAAACAGCTTCAGATCGGACGTTTATTTTTACCTAACTTCCTGACCAAGAGCTGGAAGCTCAGAGGACGAGGAGTAGGACTTCGTCGATCCGTGGTTTTGTTGTGATCATTTGTAGGCAAAACCCTTGAGATAAGAACGATCATGGGTCCTTGGAAATCACGAGATTGTATCGTTCGTAAAAACTATTATATTTTTCCATTTGGCTGTGCTGATGCGCACTTTAAGGGCGCTAGAGATTCATCTGGAATGAACACTCTTAAAGAACAAATGATGATAAGCTCATCGAGATCATGGAAATGTAAATTTTGCTCAAAAATATTGTTTTTTTACTTTATAGGAATTCAATTGTAAGCAAAATCCTTAAGGCAAAAATGGTAATGGGCCCTTGGCGATCACGAGTATATATCGTTTGGTGAAAATTATTTCTAGTCTCTAATGTCCAAGCCAAGTTTCATTGTCCTAGCACAATCTGGAAGTACATTAATTCTCGATACTGGAATTCCAGAGCCCCTCCCCCCCACCCATCCGAACAACTCCCCTCACAGTGCCCGACCCCGCCCAGCTCTGTTGCTGATGTATCCAGTTCTTACGCTTGTTCTTCCCGCCAAGTTTCATCCCAATCGCTCACTCCAAGCGTGTCACAAGATTTCCGGTTCCCACATTCATCGGATCCGTTCCGGACTTGAAATGGGAAATCCAAAATATGAGGTCTTTCTTCCTCCCTCCACCACCTCCCTCCCCCCCCCCCCACACACACGATGGTCGGGTCGGGGAACTGACTATTTTTAAGCCAATCATGTCAAGTCTCTAATATTCAGACCAAGTTTCATCGTCCTAGAACACATTAACTCGCGATCATCGGATTCTGGACCCTGTTTCTGCACCCTTCCAGGCATCCTACAGCTTTTCATCGGTTATGCGCAGCGGCGAAGAGGGAAGTAGACGGGATCAACTAAATCTCACAGCAAGTACCTCTAGCTCCGCTCAGTTTTATCGTGGTGTCCATAGTCGCTGGATGGGACCAAAGGCGAAGGTTCCATTGGATTATTTGTTCTTAATATTAATCCTTTTTTTTTTACTGAATAAATAGTTTGCCCGGAATCAGGCAAAAAAAACAGAATTTGGTAGAAGCTAAGAAATTTCTGAAATCGATTGAAAAACTGTTATTGTCGTAAAAATACATGATGAATCCATTAATGAACCTTATTTTCTCACGGGAAAGATAGTTTGACCGGAATCCTACCAAGCTGGGAAGTTTGATAAATGTTAAATTCTGATATCAATATAGTAGAAACGGTTGAAGTACACGAAAAAGAGAAGCCAAATCGGGACATAGGTTCTATCTGTGATTCCCTTCTAGAGGGGGTCGTTAAAGACGTTCAGAAGGGTCCACCAGTTCTCGAGGGTTTAGCCAAGTTAGCTAACTCAGTTCATAAAATAGAAAAAGCTAGATTTTCGGGGTTTTTTCTTGATCAGCTAGTTACCCTCCAAGATGATGTGCGAGGGATAAATAAAATTTCGGATATTTCGGTTGCACTTCCGGCGAACCTTCCTCAGCGAAGAGAACAAAACTAAATCATAAAATCCACCCCACATAACAACAGGAAAACGATGTGGAACCAAAAAACAATAAGACGACATGTAACCAAAAACCTTTTATTTATCCCTCACACATCATCTTGGAGGGGTATAGCTGATCAAGAAAAAAAACCGAAAATCTCTTTTTTTCTATTTTATGACATGAATGGTCAGCTTGGCTTCAAACCTTATATTCGCTAACTCAGTTTTCTCCCAAAAACCAGACGAAACAAATATGAAGAGAATTGTTGACTCGTTGGTAAGCATATTATTTTTCTCGTTTCATATGGATAGTCCGGTCGGAGTTTGGCCAGAAATGGATGCTTACGAACGAACCTGATTGTCTGATATACATTTTGCTATAATGTGTTACCTAGAGCGTGTTCCACCCTTCAACAAATAGTAACTATTAGTTACTATTTCCGTTCCAACCTCACCAAAATTTACTACGCTGACCGTTCCAACCTTCTCGAAATAGTAACTAATAAACAACTATTTGCTTACCACGCTCGGGACTCGGGAGCATAGTAAGCGTAGTAGCTACGGATCTTTGTAACGTGATTGGCCGGATTCGCCTGTGGCATGGTTTTCTTCTGGAAAATAGAAAAATCTCTAGAGCCTTGACGGCAAAAAGCCAGAATCCGTGACAATGCTCGGTAACTACGGTAAGTAGGATGGAACACGCTCCTAGTGTCTCTGGTTATGTGGCCTGTTAAAGTTTAACTGAAAAGCCAATTTATTTTTGTATCATTGAACTGAATACTCTGCATTTTTTGGATTGTTTTAAAGGATTTTTTTTTCACCATTTCCTCTAAAATGGCGTTCAGAATACCTACAGTCGTCCTCACAACGCAAATTTCTACTATGCCGCAGAAAAAATCAATGTCAATACAAACGAGGCGTTTCAGTGCCGAGTGATTAGCTTACGGAAGGTAGCTCACGGCGTGAACACTTACTTTTCGTAAATCCTTTTCCTCGAGCATACAACACAGATACAAGCGCGCAGAGCATACAAATGAGACAAGGAAATTCCACTATTTGAAAATCCATCGTTCGTGAATAGCAGAGCAACGAAGTAACGCATTTTCGCCGGGTTTTCAAGCTTCTTTAAAGTTTAATTGAACAGGCAACTTATTTTTACATCTTAGATTCAAATACATTGAATTATTACAACACCTATTGGGGATTTTCATTCTGTCCACAGTAGTCTTCAGTAGGGACGTTGGGAATGTGGACGCTTTCACATGGTGAATCCGTCCACAATTCGCCCGCGAAAATCACTAAACTATCACTACACAAGACACCTCACTAGCTAGCACTAGTTTTTGGCACTGCAGACTGCAGACACTTCTTTGTTTCTTTGATACACAATTTATTTACTCGTTTGCTGCTGGTGTTGTTGCCAAATGTTCCAGGCACCATAGAGATATCACAAAAACGGGAAGAGCGGCAAGCACAATGGGATAATCGATTATTTGGAAATATCAGAAAAACAAACTAACGCTTTTTCATCGGTTTTTCATGATTATTTAAGCGAACAAGTGATGGGTAACTAGACTGTCGTATCCTAGCCCTTTTCGGTTAAACTTTAAGTGAATAACTGGGGGGTAACTAGATTGTCCTATCTAAGACCTTTTCAGTTAACTTTAAGATGTTTACGTTATTTGGCAAAGATCGAACATCTGCTAGACCCGATTGGCTGCATTAGAAAGATGACCAAATATTTCCTTGTGGGATCCCATTAAATTAATTAATAATTTTATTACCCATCATAATGTATAAATACACAAAAAATGGAGTAGGAAAAATAAGGAAAAGCTACACAATACACAACACTACGGATTGAAACCTTCGTTCTTGATACCTTAGGATTTCGGGGTGACGGAGGTGCTTGTGTGTGCTAAGCTCTTCAGCTGACCTTTAAGAGTGTTTTGCAGATTAGCTAGTTAGCATTCTCTCGCTCGAGTCGTTCACGCTGGTATAACTCGGATTAACGGTCGGTTGCATTTGTTCAAAGACTTAAAGGCTATTCTATGTTTTTGTTTACTGTGATAATGGCATTATTTCGTGGAATAATTGAAGGTTGTCGTTTAAGGAAATGTATTGTATTCTCAGTCCTGTGTCAGTGGCCTAATAAGAAAAGATTCAGACCCTTTTTTTGGTAAATTGTCCCACGATACAATGGGAGACGGACATTTCATTTTCAGTTCAAATCATTTTTGAACAGAATAAATTCCAACCCATTACAGGACCGTGGCTCAGTACAAATACCGAAAATAATAACCAAATCAACGAGACTGTTCGAGATAAAAACAAAACAAAAAAAGTACCATTAGAATATTTTTTTGCTTCAACCATTAAATTGAAGTCCAGGTCCATGCCAATTTTCCACAGTCATTGAATTTCAACAAATATTAAAAATCAGCAAATAAAAAAATAATACTCAAGTGTATTTGTTGTTGATATCGGGCGGAATAAGTCAGCTGTTTTAAGCAGCGGCAGGTGTAACATGTTGTCGGACTGAGTTGGTGGTTGGAGCAGGTTGACCCCAACTAAAGGTCACTACAAGTTAGTTATGTGATGCTGCCAACTTTTTTGTAATTTCTGGTTGTCGATTAAATCTCATCAGGCTCCGAACTGACAGCAAAAAGTATGTTAGCGCTTGATTGTAAAAAAAAGCCAACACGACCATATGATACCAGTTCTTTTGTTAACTTGAAATGCTGTAGCAGTTTTTGCAATCCCAAAACGTAAGTGGAGGTAAACCTATGACTTGGTAAAAGTTTTTCGTCTGTCCGTCCGTCTGTCGGCACGATACTTCGAAGGGAATGAGATATTTTGTAGCCCTATATTTAGTGGCGAGTGTTCAAAAAAAGGGGCAAACAAATATCTATAAACAGCTAATGAGATATTCAATTTAGGGGCAAGTGTATGACAATTATTTTCTACCCCGACTTGCAGTTGCGGAAACCAGAAAATTTGTTAAAGCAAACGTTTTATCTGACGTTGATTAGATGTTCGATTTCGGGGTAAGAAGACATGCTGAATCCGTATATGACAATCATTTTCTACCCGGACGTATAGTTTCCCCAGAATCTGTCTGAAACCGAAAAATTTGTTAAAAGTTAAAGTTTTATCTAAAATTGATTAGAGGTTCGATATAGGGGTAAAGAGACATGCTGGAGTTTTCGAGCTTTGGTTTTTGGGCGGACAAGTAGTTCTCCCGGAATCTGGCCGAAACGGGTATTTTGGCAGAAGTAAGGCAGGAAGTTTTCATCAATTTTGTCAAAGCAGATATGACGTATAGGTCATAAACACACATTCTGAATCCAGTTCTGAACTTGATTTTCTCAGATGATTAGCCATTGGACTTCACCTGTTTCTAAACTTTAATAAAACAAATGTTCAATGAGTCTGGCGAAGACTGGATATCTATAATACCCAATTAATTGTCTAGGCCAAATAATATATTTTTGGGAATATTGGAATCCCATCGAATATGGGATCAAGATTTGTTTGTCTCTTGAAGTGTTATTGTAAGGCTTCCCTTAAAAGCTCACGAAATAAAGATCTGGACAAATCTTTTAAAAGGAGTTGATATGGCGGAGGGACTATTGCCAGTCCGTGGGAATGATTATTATGAACAAAACTGTACCTTTCATAACCAATACAAGTAGTTTATCGAGAATCCGGCCAAAACCGGAAATTTGATTGTATTAAAAGTTATTTCTGAATTCGATTAATGAAGCGATATAGGGTAAGGGGACTTCCAGAGTCCATTTTTTAACTTAATTTTCGGGACGGATAAGCTGTTCGCCCGGAATCCGTCTAAAAGTCAACATCCTTCAGGTAAAAGTTTTTTTTTAATTGAAGGAAATTCCTTCGAAGTAGATTAGAGATTCGATTTAGAAGTAAAGATAAATGATGATTCCGTATCCGAACTTCATTTATTCACTGGACGAGGAATTAGTCCGGAATTTCGCTACTCAGAAATCTTATAAACGTTAAAGTTAATTCTAAAGTCGTCTAGAGCTTTGCTTTGACGGCAAGCGTGTATTTTAGATTCATGTTACTCTTTTACGTTTCTAATAAATCTCTATATGTCGGTATATAGATAATAAGACTGAATCGATCTACTTGCTTCGTCTTTCTAACGGGTAAATGGGAAGTTTAGAATAGGATTTAGTCAGAATTAATAAAATCCTCCGATAAAATTTACAAGGTGGTATATACATAAAGAACATGTTGGATTGGAATAGTTTCGACTAGCATTGGTATTCCGGTCGTAATCTAACACCGGCTGGGTTATCTGAGCTGGGGAAAAACAACCACTGGATCTTGCGAAGACAGGTCTACAAGAACCGTGACTGAATAAAAAAGTACAAGGAATATAAGATTTCTGGGATCCTGTCGAAACCTTTGTTCTTGTTTCTTAAAGTTTAACCGAACGGCTGAGATACGACAGTCTAGTTCTCCATCATCTGATTCACTTAAATAGGTTTGAAGGCAAGAGGAAAACGCTTTACTTCGATACTTAGCTGTTTTCGAAAAATTGGTTGCATCGAATAAACTTATTCTTACATACGTGCTTGTACCTCTATGCCTAAACTATTTAGCAAGTATCTAGCAACTTACAGCCCTCGAAATAGAGGGCGTTCCTCAAACATGATCTTGCTCTATGTGGTTATCTCTCAGACGTGGAAATGAGCTTCACTCTGTCCGCTATTGAAACCCACGCATTTGCTGACGTTTGAATTAGCCGCGGCTGGATGAACTTTGACTTGTCGTGCAAGCAGAGCATATTTTGAATGTCGCTACTAGAGCCTGAGATGAAACAAATTCCTTAGAACAGTCAAAACAATTCAGAGTAATGAAATCCAAGATATAAAATAAGTTGGCTTTTCAGTTAAACTTTAAGAATACGGTGGATTGGTAAGCATATATGACATAAAGACTTTCATTCCAGTTGCCGGAAGAAATAGACACTGCGAACTATTTAGCTATTTTTTCTTTACTTTTTTTCAAACAGTATTTAAATATTGTTTTTTGGGATCCCAAAACGTAAGTGGAGGGATACCTATGACATCGCAAAAGTTGTCCGTCTGTCCGTCCGTCTGTAAGCACGATAACTCTCGAAGGGAATGAGATATTTTGATGAAACTTGGTGTGAAGATTCGTTGGGTCGTTGGACCAGTCAAGTTCGTAGATGGGCTTTGTAGCCCTACATTTAGGGGTGGGGGAGGGGTTCAAATTAATGGGCAAACAAAATATTTTGAAACAGCTAATGTGATAGTCGGTTATGGGGTAAGAAGACATGCTGAACACAAGGGTTAAAACTATTTTGTCATCTGACAAGTAGTTAGCCCGGAATCCGGCCGAAACCGGAAAGTTTGTTAAAAGTAAAAGTTTTATTTGAAGTTGATTAGATATTCTATTCAGGGGTAGGAAGACATGCTGAAGACGATGGTGAAGACCATTTTCTCGACGGACAAGTAGTTCGCCCGGAATCCGGCCCAAACTGGAAATTTTGTTAAAATTAAAATTTTGTATTTGGAGTTGATCCGATGTTCGATTTAGGGCAAGAAGACATGCTGAAACCTTATATGAAAACAAATTTCTACCCGTACATGTAGTTCGCCCGGAATCCGGTCAAAACCGGAAAATTGTTAGAAGTTAAAGTTTTATTTCTGGTTGATTAGATAACCGATTTAGGGGTAAGAAGAGATGCTGAATCCGTGTGTGATAATCATATTTTACCCGGACATATAGTTCGACCGGAATCCGGCTGGAGTCGGAAAATTTGTTGTAAGGTAAATTTTTATTTGAAGTTGATTAGATTGGGGAAAGAAGATACCCTGAGTTCGTTTTTTAGCTTTCTTTTTTCGCCGGGCAAGTAGTTCTGGAGTTCGGCCGAAACCGGGAAATTGGCAGAAGTGGCAGGAAGTTTTCGTCAAAACAGATGTGACTTATAGGCGTAAACACACATGCTGAATCAAAATCTGAACTTGGTTTTCTCAGATGATTAGCTCTTTGGCCTTAATCTTTTTTCTGAATTTTAATTGTAAAAATGTTCAAGGAGTCTGGCGATGACTGGATCTGGCTAAGACAAGACCCAGTTGTCAGGATCAGATATTGAATTTTTGGGATCCCATCGGAACCTTTGGTCTTGTTCCTGAATGACGGAATCTCTCTGCTACCGCAAATCTACAAGACCCGACTTTCTACGGCTGTCTACAGATGAAGTAAAAAAATATAACCGTTTGGGACGCCATCAAGACATCAGGACTTAGTTGTCTATTTCATGGGCGAATGCGCTTTCGTTTACTTGTTTGTATGCTGAACCGATGACTTGAAAAGGCACAGTATGATATTTTAATTAAGCCACCAGTATTATAGCCTATCGGTTTTCTAGGTCGCCTTTACCCGGAAAAGTTAACTTATCCTGTAGCACTCAGAACTTTTTAATTAGCCTACTAGTCCGCATACAACCGCATATATCGAGCTGAGGTAGAAAGAATGTGAAGAATGAAAATAGTTTGCTTACATTTTTCGAAACTTGTTCATTTATTGCGACTGTGAACCTTTTTATATTTTATTTTTGAATAGACTGAAATGCCCATTGATTATTTCTTGAACACTGGGCCTTTAAATGTTTATTTAAAAAGAAAAAGAAAAAAAAATTGTGGCGCCGTTTGTTCCTTTTTTCGAGTGATGACCAAACAGATTTTGGCCAAAGAGCAACATAGTAAAGTGTATGTGAATGGTTTGAGTTCAGTTACGATATTGAAAACAGTAATAACATATAACCATGTTAGAAGAAGACTTCAAGCAGTTCGCGTGTAGAGCAGAAATCACCATGGCCAGAAACAAGTTTAAAGACAGGTGTCTACAGAACGCGAATTTTTCCGCCAGAGATTTGTTCTTTCGAGCCGCTCAGCGAATTCGTTTCGTAGAACCCACTGGCAGCGAATACGCGAACGAATTATCCAGAATTATATACGTATACGTGAATACGACACGTAGGACTATAATGAAAATAGGGGGAAAAGAAATCTTTATGGTTATATACTCTATATTTGGTTATGTACCCTACTTTGGCCAGGTTGATTGTTGATTTCCTGACTTCGCTCAGCGCGAACTGAGGCGACGCGAAAATAATCCTACTTGGAGTTGAAACGGCGCGGCCTGAAATTTTTGCCTAGCGAAGCGAATTTTTTCCACTAGTAACGTCAAATTCGCCTATAGGCGAACGGAAATTGACCTAGGATTGGAACTCCATAAAACCTCGCCTGAACTTAAAAAATTTCTTCCAAGTCTCATCTGTAAACGATATTTCAATCCTCTTCGGGCGACGGTAAATTCGGGAATTTCTCCGTGTCTTGTCGTGATCACTTCTCATCAATACTCGTCAGAGTCGTTTTCCAGCATTCAGAAAACCTTTTCCTAGTGTTGGGCGATATACGGATTTTTAGATATTTTCGCTTTGTGTATTTGACAACCGATATATCTGTATCGATATTTCGGTACCATGTTTTGCTATAGTATACGACTCGTTTTAATTAAATTTAAGAAAAAAAAAACTGAACTACGAAAAACATAATGCTCCAATTTCGGATAGGTACATTTTCGACTAATGACAATAATTACGAACGTACAAATATCGTTTACGATGTAGATATTTACGTTTTGATATTAAGTGTCGATATTGTCTTGTATCGTTTTTTTGTGTGGAAAAAGCTAGAAAAGCATACGGAATACTCATTACTTCTAAGCGTCGTTACAATAGACACATACTGGCCCGGCTACATTCCGCATTCGCTATGCCGCATATACTAGCGCTGTCGTCATTCTGGTCACTACTGACTATGAAAGATATTCGTTTCACATTTTATAAGTATTGCAAATATCTCCTAGGACTACCTCCGTGGGCCCGTAATTCTAGATTGTCGGAAAAGTATAATGTCACCGATCCGTTTATTGCAATATCTGAGCGAATTGCAGGTTTTATTCGTTCTCTTGACGCTAGCCATACTTTGTATAGGGCTATGTTGCCCCATGTGCAAATAAGAGTATCAAAATGTATGTGTTACATGTTGTGTCTTTTTGTCTTTTTTTCTTTCTTTTCTTGTCTTTTCTTTCATACTCCATTTGTGACTTGTGTCTTAAAAATGGGAAATAAATTTCATTCATTCATTCATTCATTACCAATATCGAAAATTGCCCAACACGAATTACCCCGTAAACCAGTGGCGAACTTCTGCCTAGTTAAACTAGGTGCCCCAACCTCGGGGCCGCAGGGACAAAATATCGTTTACGATATCGATATTTACGTTTCAATATTAGCGATAGCTGATCATTATTGGTATAAAAAACTGCCCAACACTAATTTCCCCGTAAACCAGTGGCGAACTTCTGCCTAGTTAAACTAGGCGCCCCAACCTCGGGGCCCCAGGGAGGGGCCGAAGTGATAATTGTCATGTGCATACAAGTGTAGTTGGTACTTGTCTATTTCATTTCTGTGTCTCCTTGTACAATTTGTATTAAAAGTACGTTAAATAAGAACAAAAATAAAAGTAAATTTTCTAAATTACCAAAAAGGGGCCCCCGGCTCAGTTAAGTGTCTAGTGGCCCCGCATCTCTATATCCGGACCGGTAGATAAACTGCTTCAGAACTTTTAAGGACATTCATATAAGTAGTGAACTGAAAGACACAAAAGCTCCTCAGCTGGGATTTGAACCCAGGACCCTCTGCACATAAGGAAGACACTCTACCAACTGAGCTACCGAGGGGCTTGGTAACAGAGTTCGCAAACCACTACAAGTCTGGTAGAAGCCGGCCATAGGAACAGTGATCCCGCCCGAAGGCAAATTCATCTAACCAGTTCACATCCCCATGTCACGGAAATTTATAATAAATGTATGGTTTATTGGTCACGGTACAAGTCCCTTGTGTAAAGTGCCATCTATGTATTATTATTGTAAGGACATTTTCATGTGGTTGAAACTCTTCTTGGTGAGGATCCGATTTTTCCGAACTATGAATACACTCACTTCTGTTATCTTATCGATAATGAATTATTAATGACCAACCAAATGTCAGATTCGCTTGGTCATATTGCAGTTGCTATCCCCTATATTGGATGGCTCTGGAGCGGTCAAAGTTAAGCTAAGCTGACTAGACCGGAAGCTCTTTATCATACCGACTCCTTTTGTACTGGATTCTGGTTTGGACTTCGGATGCGAAAAAAGTGAAGCTTGTTAGCTTTAGCTGCTGATCGAACTGTGACATTTGAATAATTGCGGGTCTCCTTTTTTGGAGACGTTAATGATTCCACCGTTGTTGAGGACCAGTCAAGCGTTTTCTCCGAAGAACGAGTTTGTCTCAGATCTAAAGAGTTACTTTCGGCCCTTTTTCAGCCCTTTCAGAAAAGCGCGGCACTACTAGATTAAAAGTAGTAATTTTAGTAAAAGTAACACTTTTTCTTAAAGCACGATCTTACTAACAATAATCTTTTCCCTATGAAATAAATAAAAAAAAATGTTTTTTGAAATTACCATTACTTTCCACCTAAAACTACCGACTCTCTTGTTAGCGCTTGTCGACTTTATCCAGCCTTCCTGTTCTCCGACGCGTCGGCTGGGCGCAAAGCATTTGAAAACTGAACGTGCCTTGGTTAAAAAGTTGGAAAACTAACAAAATAAAAGAACTAATAAACAGCCGATTATCACATCCTTATGTGTAAAAGAGTTGTCTGCGAAAGTTGACGATTCTGGGCAAACTTTTGGTGACGGGAAAACACGGCAAGGCCGAAAAAGCTCTAACAATTCGTAGTTACGAAACGAAAGAATGGAGAAAGGTGGGGATTTTAGAAGCTTATAGTTCCATATGGGGGCTAAGTACATTATAAAAGGCAGAATAAGCAAGAGAGGTCCTTTAAGAATTAACGCGTTTTGTTCAGTTCTAACTCCAATTCGGTTTAGAGGAACACAATTGATCTGTAGAACGTGTTGTCCAGTCCTGTGTTAATTAATTTCCTCACTGATACGCTGTTTATCCGACAGATTTTCAGATTCGTAACGTTATTTCCTTAAAGCACAATTCTTACTAGAAATAATCTTTTCACTATGAAATGGAGCACAAATATTTTTGTTCGAAAATGCAATTACGTTGATGTGATTACGTAAATGAGTGATTTTCTTGTTAGCGCTTGTCAACTCTGTTCAGCCTTCATGCCTCCGATGCGGCTTCTGGGCACAAAACGAAATAATTGGGAAAGGCGGGGATTTTAAAAGCTTAAAATTCTATAAGGGGTCTAGGTATATTATAAAAGGCAGAATAAGCAGAGGGGTCCTTTAAAGGACCCCTCTCCATGTAGTGCCTAACGTGATACTGAACTATGAAACCTCCCTCTTTACAAAATACTTGTGAATCCCTTTTTGAATTTTTCGCTTTTCAGCGCTAGCCGAGATTTCCCTGTGCAGGGCCATATCCAGGCGGAGGGGTTTAGGGGGTGACCCCCCCCCCCCGGAATATACAAAAAATAATATTTTTTATAGGATTTTCCCTCTGATCTATGTCTTGTTTGTACTTTCTTGTCTGAACCGAGGCACCCCCCCCCCCCCCTCCCGAAATGAAATTCCTGGATACGGGCCTGTTCCTGTGTTCCCGGATTATTTTTTTGTTTTTCTCTTGACACATGAGCGAGCAGGCGCTGACAAACCTCGCGGACCCGAGTTGCCATAGTTCTTTTTCTCAGCATTTAACCACGGCGTGAATTGGTTTTAAATTTTTCGCGAGAAAAACCAAGTATTTTTGCGAGAAGTCTGACCAGAGTCGACAAGCCAGGCCCGTATCCAGGAATTTATTTCGGGGGGGGGGGGGGGTATGCCCACCGTGGATACGGCCTTGCGACAAGCGCTAACAAGGAATTCCTAATTTGACGAGGCAAGTATGACTATTTTTGAAAAACACTATTTCCGTATTTTATTCTGAAAAGCTATTTCTACCAAGTGCTCTAAGTAGCACCTTTTACACGAAAATAGTTTCTCTGATCTTTCGTAGCACGAAAAATTTCACCGGTGTTGCAACCCTTCATTATAATTAGGAGATTTGGTATCGTTCAAAGAGACGTAAAACTACCGGTGTTGTTCATACGTTTCTAGGCTGGGTGGGTCCTGCATCAGACATAGTTGTGGTCTCAAATAAGAGAATCGAAGTAGATATTTAGCTGATTACTGATCTTAGCTCCCCAAGAACCGCTGTGGTGTAGTCAAGCTTGGATTCAAACTGTATTTAAGGCGTTTTCGGGATCTTTGTCTCGAAAAAAGTGCTTCCTCGTCCGTTTGTGTGACCCACTAGTTTATCTCTTCAACCAACAAGGTTTTTGTGGTTCTAACTTGACAAGCAACTGTCTATGTGATTTCCGATTTTGTTCCTCGAATTTGCCGGGAATTTGAAATCTAGCAGCAGAATCAAATCTGAATATTAAACTAGCTACTTTGCCAAGCATACAGACATACAACCAAGCCCGTATCCAGGGGTGGTGGTTAGGGGTTTGACCCCCCCCCCCCCCCGAAATAATGATTCTTATAGGGTCTTCCCTCTGATCAATGTGATTTTTGTACTTTTTTGTCCGACCAGCAGGCACTCCCCCCCCCCGAAATAAATTCCTGGATACGCCTGCATACAACTTAGGATAACTTGTGCATAAGGATGTAAGCCTGAAGTTCGTTTTATCAAGATTTTATCTTTATTTATGCTTTATTTCAGACATTTGAAATTAGCGAAAAAAAGACTAAACGGCGTTTCCGTGAGTTAAAACTTGTCGATCGAGTGTGTGGCACCCACTTTTATTACCGCAATGAAGACTCGGGTGCACATATATGGGCAGTGAAAAAACGCCCTTAATGGGGCATTGCCGGTCGTGGTGACATTTTCTGAATTTCGAGTCAGGGGTCGGCTCTGGCAAAATGATGACAACTTTGGATAAATGTCTGATTGCAAGTACTGGTTTAGGGTGGCTCTTTGGGGTCGTAAATCCATAATGCATCGCTCGTATACCCACTCCATAAGCTTGTCGAGATCAGCATGCCATAAGCATGGTCATGCGTAACATTCTGCTTTAATTGAGCGCCAGGACCAACTCTGACAGGGCCTCACTTCTTTCGACTAGCTTTCGGCTACACTGTAAAAAGTTGCTTCGAATAAGGATGCAGTATTTGCTACTGGGATTAATCCTATTTCTACTGGGATAAAACTAATCCGAATTAGGGATAATATTATCCAGGTCCGTATCCAGGAATTTATTTCGGGGGGGGGGGGAGGGGTCGTCTGCTGGTCGGACAAAAAAGTACAAAAACACATAGATCAGCCGGAAAAGCCTATACAAATGGTTATTTTTGTATGTTTCGGGGGGGGGGGGGGGTCAACCCCCTAATCCCCCTCCCCTGGATACGGCCTTGATCTTATCTCAATAAAGACAAGATTAATCCCAGTAGCAAATACTGCAAGGTTAATCACTGTCAGTCTGCACGTAATCACTTAATCACTGCGTATAAATATCTGTAAACCTGCTGAGATTCCAGTAAGCCTGCCTCATTTTATGGCCCAACAAGGTACAGTAGAGGTATGCTTATGTGAACGTCTGCTAACAGTGAACGATCGCCGAAGAAACGAGACCAAAGGTTTCGATGGGATCCCAAAAGTTCAAATTTGATCCAGACAACTGGGTCTTGTTTTCGCCAAATCCAGTCTTGGCCAGACTCCTTGAACCGCTTTTTCTATTAAAATTTAGAAACAGATTAAGGCCAAATAGCTAATCATATGGGAAAATGAAGTTCAGATATGGATTCAGCATGTGTGTTTTTAAGGCATCCCTTTAAGGCATATCTGTTTTGACGAAGCAGATCGAAACTTCCTGCCTTACTTCTGCCAATTTTCTGGTTTCGGCGGAATTCCGGAACTACTTGTCCGGCGAAAAAATAAAGCTCAAAAACGAATTCAGCATGTGTCCTTACCCCTCCATCCAACCTCTAATCAACTTCAAATTAAACTTTTACTTTTAACAAATATTCCGGTTTCCGCCGGATTCCGAGCGATCTATACGTCCGGTGAGAAAATGATTGTCATATGCGAATTCAGCATGTCTACTTACCCGCAAATCGAACATCTTATCAAACTAAAATAAAACTTTTCTTTGAACAAATTCCCCGGTTGTGGCCGGATTCCAGCCGAACGAACGGTCCTTCGAGAAAATAATTTTCATATTCGGACTCAGCACGTTTCCTTGCCCCTAAATCGAATCTCCAATCAACTTCATATTACTTTTCACAAATTTTCCGGTTTTCGCCGGATTCCGGGTGAACTATTTGTCCGGCGAGAAAATAATTTCATATTCGGATTCACCATGTCTCCTTACCCCTAATTCGACTATTTCATTAGCTTTTAAAAAATATTTTTGGTTTCCCTTAATTTCAAACCCCTCCCCCACCCCTAAAAATAGAGCTACATAGGCCATCTTCGAACTTGATCTGTACTTTGACCTAAAGAGTCCTCTTGCCAAGTTTGATCAAAATATATCAACCCCTTCGAGAGTTATCGTGCTAACAGACGGACGGACAGACGGACAACTTTTGCGATGTCATAGGTATCCCTCCACTTACGTTTTGGGATCCAAAAAATTAAAACCCAAACCAGGCATTTTTTAATATAAAATACTTGTAATTCATTCATGTGTTTGTCACTTTTTGAATGTTTTGCTGACGCCCAGCTGATAGTGACCCAACTGCCAACTAGTTTTCCTATCACAGTTTGAATACTTTGTCAGGAGGAACGCACCTTCAGTGGAGAACCTGCAGATGCCTAAAACAGAAGAAGGAGCTTGTTTGTAAATTCAAAATAAAAAAAAAATTGAATTGAGTTTGTGCCAGGATAACCCTGACATAGTTGGCTGTTATCTGATGTTAAGTTTGTTATTTTTCATTTGGTTATTTTAGATGCAAGTAACAGGGCCAGGGTAGTGGAACAGTTGAAAAAGTGTTCAATTAAGCATACTTCTCTACAGAGCTGCCAACGTAGCGTCGGTCAATCAATCAACCAAGTAGCTTTATTTCAGCATAAATGCCATAAACAACAAAAAGAAATCCACCTTCAATGAGGGTAGGGTAAGTTCAAGTTCTGTTTATTTCAAACTGAATTCAACATAAAGAGCCAATTTGGCAGAGAGAAGGCTCGAGGCCAAATGGCGGACATTTTCTTCTCCTACGAACTATAAGAACATCAACTCACCATAATCCATCCAGTTTCCAGATTCAAACGACCAAGATGAGTTGGGATTAACCGCGACAAACCAAAAACAGATAGATTACCTTTAACCTATTTTTGTATTATTATTTATTTTTCTTTAAGTGTTTCAATGAGCATTGATTTTACTTTATTTGTGAGACTATTTACAGAAAGCTTAAGTTTAACTTCATTATTATAATTATGCCATACCCTCAATGTAGTATTTCTCAGTGAAAATCTTGATCTTTCGGAAATTATTAAAGGCTGCCCGATTTTGCAAGGATCGCCCATCTTATGGTGTGATTAGATTTAATTCCAGAAAATAAATCGGGTTCATAAAAATGTCCGGTATGTGATGTTTTTTCTTGAATAAAATAGAATGGAAATTGATGAAAGATAGGCAATTTCAGTGTCCTAGGACAGTAGCTTGCATTTTTGTATGCCCGGGCAGCTTCTTTTTCCTTCTCCCTCATTTTGTGAACCTTAACACTACTGTTATGGGCCCTTAAACGTTAACCCACTGTTTATAGAACGCTATTATGTACATGGCCTCCGAGCGGTGTGGACCATGCTTAACGGTACAAAGTAATGTGCGAATAACTTAGTGTCTACCTGATTAATATGTGTTATAGAAAACATAGATGTGTATTAATTTTTTTGAAATTTTGAGGATTTTTTAATTTCACAAATTGCTTCAACAAAATTAAGCAATACTTCAAAAGTATATGTATGCAGCCCTTAACTTTTCATGCTCTCCGGCAACGACCTTCCACAGGTCCACCTCAAAACGAACTTAACTAAACTTCTCTCAATTCTCTACTTCAGACTTCAGTGACTGAGATTAGTGAAAGTACACCTTGGTTACACTCAAGGCCGTATCCCGAAACTTACTAATTTTTTAGGCTTTTCCCTCTCATCTTTGTATTTTTTTTACTTTTTTGTTCGACTCGCAGGCAACCCCCCCCCCCCGAAATGAATTCCTGGATACGGGCCTGGTTACACTTACAATGGAGGGAACCAGTGCGAGCGGCTCTGTCTCCACCTCCAATCAGTGGCCTAACGTTAAAAGCTATTATCGAACATTACTTAACGTCACTTAGTTAATATTCAAACTTATTTATGTTGAATAAATTTAATAACGAAATTCTTTTAACTATTTTGCTCTACCTTTATTACTTTAAAAAATATGTTATTTATGTTTAATTATAGCAGCAAAAAATTAAATTTCGACCCCTGTTAACATTTAAGCCAGCTGTTGTCGAAAGGTCCTAAAGGACCTGTCTCACCTATAATACCAATGAAACCTACTTCTGTAATCACTCCATATATTTCTAAACCTGGAGACCCCAATTTCGTACGGTACTTTCTAATCCCTCTAACAAAAGCGCGCTGTTTTTCTCACTTGCCGTGTTCTGCTACCTTCGATGTCCATCACGCTGTCGACGGTTGTCTGCGAGAAGTTTTTCCATCAGAAAAATTTGTTCTGTAAATTGTTTCCCTGTTCCCTGTTGCCGCTACAAGTCAACGGGTCTCGGAAAGTTCTTAAAACAGCCAAAAACCGTGGGTTATTTTTTTAAAGCACAGTCTAGTTATAAAGCGTTCGAATATTTTAAAATACTGTAAGTTGAAGAGTAAATAGTGCGAGGGATCCTTTAAGAACCTCACATGCATGAAAGGGCCTGGCTTCCTACTTAAGAACCCCTCATGCCGAATAGTTTTAATCTAGGAGCGGCCAAATAAAGTAGAATTTAATCGCCATACAGCTCTCATGCTTGTCATGACGCGAGTGTTTAACCGTTAAGGTCGACACTCAGTTGGACACTTCTGCAGCTAAAAATATAAGTCATCTTTAGTAACTACTACCTCAGCTTGTTACGTTTTCTTGGAACTAAATTCGGTAACTGTCGGCATAAATCAGATGTGTTAGGTCATGGGTGGATGTTGGCAATTAATCACTTCGTGATTAACGCTTTCAGCTCGTAATCATATGGCAATCCTTTAGTTTTGCAATCTAGATGGCTTGTCCTTGTTTTTCGTTACGTAGGTATCCATCTTTTCTCTCATTACTTACAAACATATCCTGATGGAATAGTAATGAAATCTTTGTTTCAAATTATTGTTGAAGGAGTTAAAATCGGAAGCAATAAATATTAAAAATAATTAATGTGGTTGATTGCGCACTAAACGGATACGTCATCTGATTTTATTCGAGCGATATTCGTCCATTCTTGGCAGCGTCTAATGGTTATGATTTTGGAGGGTCGTTAGGAATGCTTGGCTGCTGTTTGTACTACTCGATTGGGTCGTGGTAGGGTTTTTCCGCTGAGATTGGCCCCATCCTTAACTTCAAACTGGGACACAGTACGAGCGCCGTGTCATCTAGTGGCGCCATTCGGAAGCAGTCTTGTGGAAAGCTGAACAAATTAGACAGAAAGAACAGCAAAATCCGAAAAAAAAAAATACCGTAGCTGGTGTAAAGATGAAAAGTAAAAAAAAAGACATGTAAATATTTGGCAGTATCCATTTCTTTCAACAAGCTTTTAAAGTTTCTATGTAATTTCTGTTTAGCAGTCAGTCATGATTTTATGAATAGAAAGCCGAGGGGTTGGCACTCTCGATTCGAGTGCACCAGCATGTGCCCGGTGCCCCACCGGTGCCGGCACCGACTGACACCATCCGTTATCGATTGACACGTATTAGAACACTTCAGCATGTTTAGAACCAGGAATCGCCTAATTTATGTCTGGCACCACTGATTTCGATGGTCCTCACCGGGGAAGGGTGTACATCAGGTGCTGGAGAGTGGACAATCCCTTGTAAAACGTGTCCAGTAATCTATTGGGTGGGATTGACTGACTACTTGTCAGAAAGGTACGAGCGCACATAATCGGATGCGAATTTCCTGCTTCGCTCCGAGGTTTTGACGCATCTCGTATCGACGCAAATTTTTGCATGCGGACTGTTGTGTGATGAGCTTGAAGGGTCGAATATCTGTCCCCCAACCTTCAGTTTACCGGGTAGACCCTTTTAAAGCCAATCGGTAGCTTTGTTATAAGCTGGTAAAACCATTGGTTTTATCTCATGGTGTTAGTGTATTACTGTTATCAGGGATCCATAAATTTCCAGTAATGACTCGCCATTCAGGGGGCTTGTCATTTCCTATGCTTCTATGTCGCTATGTTGCACGAGCCTCACCTAGTTTCCAAAAATTCCGCTTGGGTCGAATAAGCGTTCTTGCTCAGATAGACAAAATTGCCAGCATGCCACCAGGTACCTAAGCCAGGATAAAAGATCCAGGATACTCTTCCATTACAGAGAAATATTCTTAGTTCAGCACAACAGCTGCGAAAAATTTTGTCTATCTGGATAGTCGGGTATTGTATCCCCGTGGATATTTCTCGAACTATCTGACGCTCGGTCAAGAGCGCATCAGAAATCTCTTATGGCCCCCTGAATGGTGAGTCATTACAGGAAATGTATGGGTCCCTGCTGTTATGGCTTGTGCCTAAACCGTAGCCGCCCAACCAGGTGGCCTGAAAGGAAGGGCTCTTCCTTTCAGCTCACTTAGTTGTTACGTAGTCTTCCAGCACGGTAGCGTCTTTTCGAAGGCGTAGAGAATGGTTTTCGCTATGTTCAAGTTCAGGACACGTTTATTTTACTCGAACTCACTGCTGTGTTGTCTCCTTCAGGCTTCACCATACTCTGCTCTAAAAGTCACGAAAAATCTCTTAAAATCCTTTTAGGATTTTTAGGAGTAGAATTTTAATGTATGGTTGTGAAGGTATAAGGTTTGTAGGACAGTAAAAAAAATAAACATAAAATCGAGGCGAAAGTCTTAGGGGAAGAATAGTAAATGCAGTACTGACTTATTTTCAAAAGTTAAGTGACGTAAATAGTTAAAAGTGGGTAAAAATAGATTAAAATTAACTTCACTGAGGGATGGAGTTGTACCAACAAAAATTACGAAATGTGATTTTTTTATTTTCTTAGGTAATACAAAAATAAGTTAAACTATGGCTACGGGTTACAAAAAAAAAAAAAAAAAAAAAAAAAAACCTTTTAAATCTTGGCTCAGTTTAAAAGGCTCGGAAACAATGTCCCTTTAGTTCTGACGAGTTTAAAAGGTAAACCAGATAAAACTATAAATATAAAGATATGAAGATCCTTCGTAGCACTCGCGAGTGGCTAAAAAAAACCAGTCCACCGAAGGAAATCCTGGTCTCATCGCTGTGATGACGTAAACATGCTGGATTTCCCATGAACCGTTCTTCTGGCTCGTCTGTTGGAACGGCAATTTAGCAAACGCCCTATTGCATTAACATATTTCTTGCTCTTGTTTTAGTACATTCCCAGACCATAAAACTAAAAGTGTTTTTTCTACATTCTAGCTGAATTGGCTCGCAGCGTTCGCCTCGCAACCATTAAAACTCAGATGATGTTTTTAAATTTATACGAGCAAGTGGCGAGTATAGCTAGAGCGCCGATTGAGAAGTTTTTTGCTGATTTGGAACGGTAGGTGACCCCATTTTTTATTTACGGGCCATGGTTGCGGAGATAATTATCCCATCGGTCCAAGCACACTGAATCACGTTAGATGGAGCTAAACGCTGGTGAGCTGAGATTTGATTTCACCGAAATTTCGGCCGGTCTCAACATGGTTCAAGGCGTGAGTAGAAATATATACGTGTTATCTCATGAACCTACTACTTCTTTACGGGGTGACGGTCACGCTGGCCAAGTAGGGCCGAAATAATGCTTAAATCAAATTCAGCTGATTAAGCTTATGAATGCAGGGCAAAGATAAATGTTCGATCAGAGCGAAATAACACTAGGGAGTAGCGCCAAGACTTGAAAAAAGTGACACACACTCGAATAGCAGCGACACTAGCACCACTAGTGATGTAGAACGTCCCTACTGAAACTCAATCAGTCGTGCACCTGCGCTGGTTCCAACAACTTAAAACTCTGAACACGGCAAAAGAAAGATTCAACTTCCCCTGTTTCTTCGATATGTGCAGATCGGATCTTAGCTTTACTAGAAATTACCGCAAGTGTAGTCGGCGGTGCTACAAGTATGGCCCAATTATGATGCATGGAAAGCATAGGTACTTGTCCGTAAAAAAAAAAGCTCAAAAGATTCAGCATACCTCCTTGCCCCTATATAGAATCTCTAATCAATTCAATTTCAATTTCTTTTATTTAACGGTTTTTGAAAACCATAAAAAACAAAACAAAAATAAAACACTCGAAACGAACAGTACACTAAACTAAATCAGTCAGGTCGAACGGGCTCCAGGTGGAACCTGGGTCACACGCAGAGACCGCTCCCATTCCAGCCACACAGGCAGAGACAACCTCAAAAGCGGGGCAGATGCAGCCCGCACAAGTGGATTAGACAACCTGAGAATCCTGTTCTGCAAAGAAAAGATGTTTCTCCTCCTTAGTTCAGGAAAACAAGGAAGTCCCGCCACCACAAACATACCAGAAGTACTGCAGTTTCTAGGCAGACGATGCAGCCACCTGAAAGCATTGTTATACAGAACCCGAAAAGACCTGTCAGTTTCCCCAGAGATGCTGGTCACAAGGGCCAGGCAGTAAGCAGTAACTTCAGATTTAACTTTTACTTATAACAATTTTTCCGGTTTCAGCCAGATTCCGGAAGAACTATATATCCGGGTGGAAAATAATTGTCATATACAATTCATCATGTCTTCTTACCGCTGAATCGAACATCTAATCAAGTTCAAATAAACAAATTTTCCGGTCTTGGCCGGATTCCCAGGAAAGTACTTGTCCGGCGATTTTTTTTTTCATTTACGTGTTCAGCATGTCTCCTTAGCCCTAGATTGAACCTTAAATCAACTTCAGATTAAACTTCTATTTTTCAAGGTTTTTGCCGGATTCCAGGTGACTAGTCTGGCGTAAAAATAATTTTCATATTCGGATTCAGCATGTCTCTTACCTCTAAATCGACTATCTCGTAAACTTCTAAAAATATTTATTTTCGTCCATTAATTTGAAAACCCGCCTCCACCCCTACATATAAGACTACCGAGCCAATCTTCAAACTTAACCTGTACTTTGACCCAAACAGCCCTCGGTCCAAATTTGAACAAAATATCTCAACCCCTTCGAGAGTTATCGTGCTAACACACGGACAACTTTTACGAAGTCATAGGGATTTGGGATTCCAAAAAGTGGAGAATCCCAGCAAAGACATGTATGTATTTCCTCCTCCTTTCTGGGATCCCAAAACGTAAGTGGAGGGATACCTATGACATCGCAAAAGTTGTCCGTCCGTCCGTCTGTCCGTCTGTCTCTAAGCACGATAACTCTCGAAAGGAATGAGATATTTTGATGAAACTTGATGTGAGGGTTCGTTGGGTCGTCGGACCAGTCGAGTTCGTAAATGGGCTTTGTAGCCCTACATTTAAGGGTGGGGGAGGGGGTTCAAATTAAGGGGCAAACAAAATATTTTGAAACAGCTAATGTGATAGACGATTATGGGGTAAGAAGACATGCTGAACACGATAGTGAAAACCACGTTGTCATCGGACAAGTAGTTCGCCCGGAATCCGGGCAACACCGGAAAGTTTGTTAAAAGTAAAAGTTTTATTTGAAGTTGATTAGATGTTCGAAGGTGTAGGAAGACATGCTGAAGACGATGGTGAAAACCATTTTCTCGACGGACAAGTAGTTCGCCCGGAATCCGGCCCAAACCGGAAAGTTTGTTAAAATTAAAAGTTTTATTCGGAGTTGATCAGATATCCGATTTTTGGCAAGCAGACATGCTGAACACTTATTTGAAAACAAGTTTCTACCCGGACATGTAGTTCGTCCGGAATCCGGCCAAAACCGGAAAACTGTTGGAAGTCAAAGTTTTATTTCTAGTTGATTAGATAAGTGATTTAGGGGTAAGAAGAGATGCTGAGTCCCTGTATGACAATCATCTTTTACCCGGACATATAGTTCGACCGGAATCCGGCTGGAATCGGAAAATTTGTTATAAGCTAAATTTCTATTTGAAGTTGATTAGATGTTCATTACTGGGGAAAGAAGATACCCTGATTTCGTCTTTGAGCTTTCTTTTTTCGACGGACAAGTAGTTCTGGAGTTCGGCCGGAACCGGGAAATTGGCAGAAGTGGCAGGAAGTTTTCGTCAAAACAGGTATGACTTATAGGGGTAAACACACATGCTGAATCCATATCTGAACTTGGTTTTCTCAGGTGATGGGCTGTTTGGCCTTAATCTGTTTCTGAATTTTAATTGTAAAAATGTTCAAGGAGTCTGGCGATGACTGGATCTGGCTAAGACAGGACCCAGTTGTCTGGGTCAGATATTGAATTTTTGGGATCCCATCAAAACCTTTGGTCTTGTTCTTAGATGATTAGCTATTTGGACTTAATCTGTTTCTGAATTTTAATAGTAAAAATGTTCAAGGAGTCTGGCGATGACTGGATCTGGCTAAGACAAGACCCAGTTGTCTCAATCAGATATTGAATTTTTGGTATCCCATCGAAAACTTTGGTCTTGTTTTGCAACGCAGTAGCTTACTAAGTTTCGTTACGGAGAACGTAAGCTATACATAATTTTCTGTATTGACCTGTATAAGATAAGATAAGATTTATTTACACTAAGAGCCAAAGGCCATGGCAAATACATGAAAAATAAACACAAACAAACAAAAGTAATACCTTCTGTAAGCACCTATCCCCATGGGTTAGGGCTACCCTGAGGAACCTCGCCAACTGTTTAATACTCATAAAACAACTATTTCCCATGATCCAACACATCCATTCTTCATCCACCCCTCTTTCACTTACTCGAAAAATGTCTAACCTAAAGTTCACTCAAATTTTCGCATTCAGACAAATGTTTGAAATTCTCATCCATACTACCACAAATCGGACATGAGTAAGGACGGATCGACCCTTTGCCCTCCCAATATACCGCCTACTTTGCAGGTCGGTCACCATTGCAGATGACTCTACAGTAGCGTTCGAGGACCCCGATATTGAGTCAATCGTCCTCAGATTTTTTGACGATCTCTACCCCAAAATTTACAGCCAAAGTCAAAATGGAGTTGTGGTCGGGTCAACTGACTCCCAGAGAGAGTTCACAGACGCCTTTGCGGCGTGCATGAAAGGTAAACATATCGTCGTTTTGCCTAATTCCACATATTTCAGTACAGACTTTAATTCAGGTTTAGTTCCTATTTCAGCTTGGTCACACTTGGCTCATTTCCTGGCTTTTTGGGTTGCAAAAGTAGAAAAAAAGAAAAGAACAAGATACAACTAATTCTGAATGTTGTCGTTTTAAATTCAGGAGATCAGTTAGAGCAAAACAGCGTGTATAATTATGTCACAGGAACCCTGACTGACCCTTAATTGCAGTCTGCTAATTATCCCCAATCTACCAAAGCCTATCAAATTTCACGTCCCCTAGGGATTTTCAGTTGTTTGGGAAATAGGCGGCTTTTTGAGCCCAGTTTGACCAAGCTCTTAGCCCCCCAGTGATCATCACCATCATCAGTGTTTAAAATTTAACAGATAAGTCAACTTATCTCGTATCGGTTACTTGAATACGTTGAATTATTTTTAGTAGTAGTACAGTAGGCTCTCGCAGGGCCGTATCCAGGAGGGGGGGGTACGCCCCCCCCCCCCAAACATACACAAATAATCAATTTTGTAGGCTTTCCCCTCTGATCTATGTCTTCATATTTTTTTGTCCGACCCGCAGGCAAAAAAAAAACCCTGAATGGCACCCCCCCCCCCCCCGCCGAAATAAATTCCTGGATATGGGCCTGGGCTCTTGTAATAACATTGACAATATGGACGGCATCCCGACTAAGACCAAATTCACAGTTAGACCGCGCAGTTCGAATTCCATCGAAGATGTGGTTTTTCCTTTTTCTTAAATCGCGAACGACAGAAAATCAAAGACGCTCCTGATTGCAAATATCCGTCCCTGTATTTTTAGCCTGATTCGGCCCCTTTGACTTTGAAGTGAAACACGGAAAAACTTGCATAACCAGTATTCCTGACCAGTGAGCAAGCAATTAGCGGAAGCCTGATCCGCATCAAAGGGCCAAACAAAATGCATGAATCCTTGTACACTGTACATCTTGCAGGATTTGTTACTGGGATTATTCTTGTCTCTACTGAGATAAGATTATCTCTAATTCGGATTAATCTTATCCCATTAGAGATAAGATTAATCCCAGTAGCAAATACTGAAGTTACCTTTAATCCTTATTTGGAGAAACTTTTTACAGTGTATAGTGTTGTTAGTGGTAGGGAACATTTCAGAGGAAGATTGAAATCAACGAAATGGGAATGGATGGAACTATTACGAAAGTAGAGTTAATCTGTATATACACTGTAAAAAAAAAATATTGCAGTATTTGCTCCTGGGATTACTTTTATCTTTATTGAGATAAGATTACCCCTACTTCTGATTAATCTTATCCCAATAGAGATAAGATTAATCCCAGTAGCAAATACTGCATCCTTATTCGGAGAAACTTTTTACAGTGTAGGTATATCGCAAATTAGAGCCTAAGGGCTTCATGACAGATCGAGTTTTCACGAGTTAAGTTCAATTTTCGTTTTTAGTGTCTTATTAAATAACTACAACACTAAACAACATTGTCAGGCTGGATTTTCCATTTTAGAAAAACGATATTTCTAACCATTTTATCGTGAGCAAACTGTTTGTACCAAGAGTTGTGTTTTAAAAATACTCATTTCAATATGAGAAGGGAAAATTCAACTTCCCGGTTCTGATCTGATATGAATAGGAAAAGCCGACTAATTGTCATACTCTCAAATTTAAGCCCTATGAAATAAATGAGGTACGAAAATGTATCCTTTCACGCCCCCGCCTTCTTCCCATGCTGTGAGTCGGGTGAAAATTTCAAATATTTCTTTCGCGGGTCACTCGGGTCATCCCGGGGGTCGGCTGATGGGTAGGGGTTGTGGCGTCCGACTGGAATGCACCGAGTCGTGTTGGTGCAAGTTGGGACGTGGGAATAACGGTGTTTCTTTGACGGTGAAGTGGGGGTCTGAATATCTGTAAATGGCGCTGTTTATTAGTCAATTGTCCATGCAGAAATACATAAACAATTAGATAATGACACTTTACAGCACCTTTTTTGATAGCCTTTTTTTATAGCAGTTTATTTTCCTGTCAGCGTATCCATATGATTTGCTCATTGTGTGACTTTACCATTAAAACCACCGTTTCTTTCTCGATCCACTGTTGTTTTTTGATATTTTTAAATTGGTTTAGTTTTTTTTAAGTAAATTAAACTGTTAAAATTGTTCAATCTTAAGTCTTTCACAAGTTCTCTGTTTGCTACCTCTGAACACTGGAGTTTTTGCTTGCAAATTAATTATTTAGCGTATTCATTTCATGAGTGACGAAGCTGGAAGCAATTCGACATTTCGTGATCTGCAAAGTTCTACGTTTCTGGAATTCCAAAATTGAACCTGTGTCTCACGACTTTGAATTTGAATGAGTAAATGACGCTTTGTTAACGTTTTCCCCAGCATATCTTGGTGATACTATTCAGCCAGGGACGAAATGAAGGAAAAAGCGAGCTTACAGCCGGTTAGCCATGTTTAGCCCAAATTTAAAGATAAGGTCTGAAAGTCGGATGAATAGAAAACAAGTAGGAAGACCATGTTATCGAAGCTTCTGTCCTGCTTGACAGTTCAGTCATGCACAGGTTTTAACTTAATATATATGTTCCCATACCCTTTCTTTGTGTAACTTATAACTTTTCTTAATATATAGTGTTAAAGGTCCCCTCGCACTATTTACTCTTTAACTTACAGTTTTTTAAATGTTTGAATACTTTAAGCTGTGCTTTCAGCAAATAACCCACGGTTTTGGCTGTTTTAGGCCTTTTCCGAGACCCGTTGACTTGTAGCGAAAGCAGGGAAACAGTTTACATAAACAAAATTTTCTGATGGAAAAGCTTCTCGCAGACAACCGTCAACACCGTGATAAACATTCTGCAGGTAACAAAAGACGGCAAGTGAGAAAATCAGCGTGGTTTTGATAGAGGGGTTATAATGTACCGTACGAAACTGGGGTCTCCAGGCTTAGAAATATATGGAGTGATAATGGAAGTAATTTTTGACATTGGAAAAAAATACTAGGAACTACAAAACCCTCCAGAAGTTTACACTTGTTAAGAGGTTTAACAAACCCCCTTTGACAGATTATCCTACATAACACTATAAGAAAGAAAGAAAGAAGAAAAAAGAGAGGAAGAGAAAAGAAAAAAAGAAACAAAAGTGATAGCATTACTTGCATTAGTATTAGGGGGCTACAGCGAAGAGATTTTTCGTTGCAAAAGAATAGTAATGATGCGTGAGTGTTTTTTGTAAGCAGAATGTTTGTTGTATAAGGATGAACCGTGTATGAATGGCATGTATAACAATGTAAAAATAGTGTTACCACATTATGTAGAATAGAGAAGACTGCCACCTGCGGCCAACAAACCTTTTGGGGCTTTCCTAGCAGGTGCTGCAAAATGTTTTGTATGCATGTGTAAAATAAAATCTAATCTAATCTAATCTAATTATAGTTAAGACAGGTCCTTGAAGTGTTTTCGTAGATATCACTTTGGCTTCCTCATTTCTTTGTCACTTCACTGTTATCGCGTGTTAGGGTATCACGCTTAACAACGTGACCCTTTCCTGAAATACGTGTTAACTAGTCTTGTAAGTGCAATATCAGCTACACCTCTTGTTTTATTTTCCTTTATTGCATGGCCCACTGGATTTTTTGGTAGGCTATATTAAATTATCTCTCGGAAAGAGACGCTGCCAAATCTTTGGCCAGGCGAAGAGATATCGGTTTTAAAGTAAACGGTTGATTGATTGAATGAAATTGGGAAGCTTTGGAAACATTTTACCGGACCGGAATCTTTTGTTTTACTTGTGACGTCTGACCCTTAAAGTTTAACCGAAAAGGGCTAGGTTACGACAATCTAGTTACCCATCACTTGTTCGCTTAAATAATCTTGAAAACCCGATGAAAAAGCGTTAGTTTGTTTTTCTGATATTTCCAAATAATCGATTATCCCATTGTGCTTGCCGCTCTTCCCGTTTTTGTGATAGCTCTATGGTGCCTGGAACATTTGGCAACAACACCAGTAGCAAACGAGTAAATAAATTGTGTATCCAATAAACAAAGAAGTGTCTGCAGTCTGCAGTGCCAAAAACAAACTAGATATGGCAGAACGTCGTGTCTGCTAGTGAGGTGTCTTGTGTAGTGATTTTCGCGGGCGAAATGTGGACGGATTCACCATGGGAAAGCGTCCACATTCCCAACGTCCCTACTGAAGACTACTGTGGACAGAATGAAAATCCCCAATGGGTGCTGTAATAATTCAGTGTATTTGAATCCAAGATGTGAAAATAAGTTGCCTGTTCAGTTAAACTTTAAGTAAAAATTTCGCAAAAACATCCTATAAATATTAAAACATTAACAGTTACTTTAAGTTCGGCGGAAGTTATCATAGAGACGGAAGCCATTACTCCTTGATTACTTATCATTCTATTTTGTTTAATGTTCCTGTTGATAGCCTATACTGTCATCTGCATTTACTGATTGATGATCAGTTCACATACCATTATGAAAATGTTCTGAGATTGCAGTAATCGGTCAGAGAGGTACCACTTTTCGGACCAAGAGAGATTCTGCATTCCAAAAGTTGTGTAACTTCTTTTTGTATGAGCATTTTTGAGGAAGGAACTTCGACATGTATTTATTCATATCGTTGATGATTATTCCTCACTCTCCGTTTTCGTAAATATTTTATTCAGAGACCTGTTTAATTATATATTATGACGAGAAAGGAATAGGTCACCTAAGATTTTCTCTGTCGCTATTTCGACCCTTCTTGGCAAGGGTCATCGTCAGGCTGTAATTAGAGGACACAAGCCGGCAACTCCTTTTAAGGTGTTCAGTAATATTGATACAAAAAGAGGAAGTCCATCTCATCTGGCCATTGATTGCAGGTTGCTTTATTCAGAAACAATTATCAGTTTGCTAATTTATTCGGTCTTCGTCATCGTCATCACAAGCTAGATCGTCAAATTCTCCCTCTCGGAAGAGAGGTACTACGTCATTGGCGACATTGGCAGTAGTTATTGCCATTCCAATGTCTTGTTCGATTTCGCCTTTAATTGTGAGAAAGTATGTGCTAAACTGTTGCTTTGATTCTGCGTCCTGGTGCCTGATATACCGTGAGTCGTTTAGATAAAAGAATTTAGGGGAGGGGATAAATACTCTTTCAATTGGCGTACTGCACAGTAGGTGATCGCAGCCACGCTGTGTTTTGTCGATTTTCATTAATCAAAAATTCGATTTTAAACGGTCATGCAGCATGCATTTCTCCTTCTCGGGCATGTGTGGGGGCGGGGGGATGGCTAAGACAACCCAACATAAGTTTTTGTTGTAAAAAGTACAGTGTTGCTTATAACTCTCCTGTGGTTCAGCTGTTTTATTATTTTTTCTTAAATTTCCCTGGTCTCTTTGGGGCGTGTCTACAGTTGCGAAATTTCAATAAGACTTTTTTTTTGGGGGGGGGGGGGCAAAGATCAATTTTGTGCCCCAATCCTAGACTCAGAATTAAACTAGACCTACGTTGCCTAGACATCTTGAAGTGTTGCAGCAACCTTTGTTCGGCTTCGCCGTGTAAAGTGTTGTGAGAGCAACACTTTGGTTTTGTTTCTTCGCTAACGGTTAAATGCTGAATTTGTCAATCGCAATGGTATGTTCCAATCCAAGAAGAATTTTTTTCTGAACTAATGACACAATTGTAATCACATGGCTGTCCCTGAGCGTTGAAGAAAAGAACAAAATATCAGAAGTAGGGACTAAATTGACTTTGCAGCCAGTTGAGTTTTATCCTTTTCAGTCGTTGACATCATGACTGGTGAAAACTTGGAACATTATCTTACGTAACCTAGTTGGTATCCGTAACTTTTCAGGATCAAAATACAATAAATGCCACTCTACTAATTATTGCGAAACTATATCGTTGTTTTACTCAACATGTTGTTTTCACGTTGTTTTACTTACATCAAGGCAAGATGACTTATAGGTTCTGACGGAAAATTTCCTACTAGTGTTTGATAGTAGGTGGTATTCCAAAGGGTAATCTCCCTGCATATTGTAAATATGTTCGTTATTCGATTGTGTTTTAAAATTTTATAATTGTAACATATAAGTGATAATTTATGACTATGTCGACCATGTATGACGATCCACCACTATTTTTGTTAAAAGATGTCATGGAAATAAACGAATTGGAATTGAATTTGATCTTCAGAGGTCATTTCCAAGTCCTTTTGCTCCTTTGTCCTTTTGCAGAATAATAGAATAGAATAGAATAGAATATAATTACCAAAAAAGCCCGAGGGCCATGGCAACAAAAATTCTAAGAAACGCACTCACTTACATAGCTAACACGCAGCTCCTATTCTAAAAATCTCCTTCTATGCTCCATCGCAAGCCTCAAGAAACGTCCAAGTATTTTTACATCTTTCGTTTTCCTTTTGCACCTGCGTTGTGGTGGTAAGATTCATGCGATTCTGTCTACACAGCAGTGTGAACCAAGCAAGGCCGTATCCAGGTTGGGGGGGGGGGCTTGACCCCCCCCCCCTCCACCTGAAACATATAAAAATGACGATTTTTATAGGCTTTTCCCTATGATCTATGTGTTTCTTGTACTTTTTTGTCGGACCAGCAGGCAAACCCTCCCCCCGAAAGGCACCCCCTCCCCCCGAAATAGATTCCTGGATACGGGCCTGGAACCAAGGGTTACACTTCCGGGTTGAGAGTGGAAAATCGAAGATCAGCCCGTCCAGTCTTGCCATTTGTCTCTCTTTTCACTATTCTTTTAGTCCTTTTTACCAACTATGAACGAGAAATCTCGCTTGATCATGTTCATAATGGTAAGCCTCAACTCTTTGCTCCACTTTTGTGTCTAGTGGCAAGGAACCTGTCGCAGAATTCTGGCTCGTTTTGTCGAAGGAGTGAAAATCTGTGACAAATCGCAAAATTTGCGATCAGTGGCAACACTGGCACCGTCAGTAATGGTCCATTTACACACTGCGTAAAATTCGAGCGTATTTTGAAATCCGAGCGTATTTTATGCACGTTTTGAGCTTGAAAAGATTTCTAGCAATACGGACGTATTTAGATACAAAACGGACCGATTTCTCAAATACGGCCGTATTGCTAGAAATGTTTTCAAGCTCAAAACGCGCGTAAAATACGCTCGGATTTTACGCAGTGTGTAAACACCATAAGGCGTATCCTACATTTCTACGCTGTTCTGCAGCTTCTAGCAGTTGGGAAATCGTATAAATTAAATAAAACTCGTGAGCAGTTGGGCCCGGCCTTAGTTTTCTTTTCTGTAGATTAAAACGGTTAAAAAAGTCATACATTGTACAGGCGTACCTCACAATAACAAAGCTAAACGGAATAGCCCGATTCAGATTCACGTTTTTTAATGCTTTTTCGATCGAACGTCACAAACTGTTTGTTGTATTCACCCTTCAAGTCTTGAATAAAGAACCTGGGAAGACGAGAAGGTCTACTGGCAAACGTTCCTACCAGAACGTCCCTGAAAATGTGCTAAATTTTTGTCTTCTTGTACCGAAATATTGCGCTTTGTTTTTGAGTAAATTCCAGTTACACCTCTTGTAAGAGTTAGACTTCCATTGTTCTAAGTGCTTCAGACGAACTTTTACAAGAAAACATTTTCTGTCTGGACCGAATCGTAAACGTTTTGGAATGCTAAAAAGACACGGTAAATCCGGTCTTCCGCTTTCAACCGTCCATTCGGGCGAGTGGCGCGATAAAAACTCCTTGTTTTTTCCTCCGCTCACCCGTGAATGAAACAACAGGACATTCCTTGCCTCCTTTTATTTGTTGGAGCTGTCTCTTTTTAAAGCGTTGCAAATCCGTTCCAGGATTTATTTTTTGAACCCACGGCACGCCTCAGTCTTCCTGTGGAGTCAGTCACGTTGCCTTAATTTTTTCCAGGTGCCATGTCCGAAATTCGACCTTTTGGCGAAATGCCGAAACGAATTGCCTCGACTGTCGCACGTAGCCTCGAAACTGCCCGCGAACTTACCCTTGCCTTCCGTCTTACCAGTGAAGTCGTTAATGCAACGGATAACATCGATTTCAGTGCGGAGTGTCGAAGCGCGCTGATGAAATCCGGTCACTGTGCGCAGTGTGCCGGATTGGAGCGCGGAAGTGTCCGGTGGTGCCGCGGATTATGCATGAATGTGGCGCGAGGGTGCTTAGCACCCCTAGCAGGTGTGGATAAATCGTGGAATGAGGTGATGGACATTCTGGCTAAGGTTGTGAATGGAGTGGAAGGAGTGAATCTTGTGGATGTGATGAACTCCCTGGACAGTCGGCTTTCCGAGGCGGTGCTGTATTCCCTTGAGAGCGGACCGATGTTCGACCATAAGGTAATTTTTTGTTATTAATTTTTTTTGTAGTTTATTTGTTGTCATTTTAATTTGCGATCAGTGATGAACAAACTAACAACATAGAACATCCATGTTCGCGAGGTGGTGGAGAATTCATTATAAATAATATAAGTTAGTACATAATACGCATCAAAGCAAAAACACGAAGACATATTATTTTTCATACATAAACACACTAACCGACAGCACTAATAATATTAAAAGCGGGCAAATTTGAGCAAAAAGAGGCTGAATAAGACTATTACCAGGCCTAAGAAGGGGGCCTTTAGCGACAACACTGTTTTACGTTTTAGTTCGTAGAACTTGTATTCGAAGAAAATCAGCTTTTGCACTTCCAAAAGTAAGTCAATTATGATGTTTTTTGTAGTGTGTGCTCCAGCTCTTGATGACTAACGGACGGGACAGTTTCTGTTCCTGTTTAATTGACTGCTTCGTAATTTACCTGTGCCTTAACATTTAAAGGTTTCCTTAAAGATCTGTCGTGACCAATTAGCTTGTCGAGAATAAAAGTCGGGAGTCTTCTGCACTTCAAAATGAGCCAAACACGGCAAAGTTAAGACACGGGATATTTATTCAAACAATGCATACAACGGATATGTCAGCTACGATGCTTCGGCAGCGTTATTTTGGCCCTTCTTGGCAAGGGTCCTTGTCAGGCTGTCGAACTTCAGGGTCAGCGTTGGGGAAGGAACAACCTGCAATAATTATAACTAATTAATCAATAATTGTAACTGTAAATATCGTATCCTGCAATGATTGTTGCAGGTTATTTCTTCCCCAACGTTGACCATGAAGTTCGACATC